>BLXT01004871.1:554328-574461 GCA_019648995.1 Plakobranchus ocellatus
CCCCCCCCCCCCCCCCATAACAGAAAAACTGAAAATGCAAGCCTCTTTTTAGACACCATGAGAAATAGTTGATCCAACATTAAGAATTATTACAATTCTGCACAGATTAAAATATCTTTTCTGCCACAGAATGTCTCCTTCAGGGTGAAAGATAGCAATAAAATAGTAAAAAAAATATAGTCTAGCAGATGTCAATTTAAATCCTAAGATATCAAGTTCTAATATTTTGAATTATCAGGCCTACTAATTTCGTTTTCTTGCTTCTTGCTATCACTTATTATAAATACAATACAGTGACAACGCACAAAGATTGAATTGGTGGGTTCCAAGATTGAATGATTATTCGTTAACAAATTCAGCCAATCTATTATGATAAATACTTGTTTTTTAATTTCTTATTGTAAATAAACTTATTTTTATTTTTATTTGTATAAGTCACCACAGAATATGATGTTTCTTGGCATAACTGGTTGTGAAGAAAATGATTTATCACATACTTTGTGGGTTACTTATGATATTGAAAAAGCTGCCTGACTTCCACTTGCATTATAAAAGATTTTTAAGGTAAAATGATAAGGATTGTCACAAACATATTTTATTATTAGGTACATACAATACTTATTTATTGTCAAAAATTGTTTTTCTTAAAAAAAGAAGCTGCACGTTTTTTTCCTATTTAATTCTACTTTGTCACATAAAGACCTACATAACATATCATTCTGAAGTAAATTTTGCTTTTTTTTTTGCCATTCTACCTTTTTGGGTACAGAGCACTTACCTGTTTTTGGTTTCTTTAAAGAAGTCCATCATAGAGTCGACACCAACAGAAGAGCTGGGGTCAGGATTAGCAATCCCTGACTGATCAAAGAACAAGTTGAGAGCCGAGCAAAGCTTTGCAAATTGGCCAGGGTGATCTTTCAGGACAACAGGAGACAGTGCTAGGCAGCTGCAGACATAAATAATGATACAGGGTGAGAAGTTTGCCCTTGAGGATATCCCAAAAAAACAATGTAACTGCTTGCAAAGAAAAAGTTTGCCCTTGAGGATATCACAAAAAAACAATGTAACTGCTTGCAAAGAAAAAGTTTGCCCTTGAGGATATCCCAAAAAACAATGTAACTGCTTGCAAAGAAAAAGTTTGCCCTTGAGGATATCTTTAAAAAAACCAATGTAACTGCTTGCAAAAAAAAAAGAGAGAAAAACAAAAGAGAGATAGAGAGAGAAAGATAAAGGGAGGGTAAGTTTAGGATCATGCAGAATTATGAAAGTTAAAATGTGTTTGATGTAAAGACAGCATTACTGGGCTCTTTTTCTAGTTAAGGGGGGGAAAAAATCAGCCCAGGCATATCCTGGATAAATAATAGTATCACTGATAGCCGTGACAGCTTCATCTATTCATTATTCATTTTATACAGTCCTTACCCTAGTAGTCAATCTCTAACATTGTTTTTTAGCACGTTTTCTGAAAGTATGTGAGATGAAGTTACTGCCAAAATGATCTTTTCAGTGTGCATTCTTTTCTTGAGTCATCCAAATTACTTACTGTTCTTGCGTGCTTTTTCGCTCATAATAAGAGCAAATGATTACACTGTTCAGACTACTAGCATAGCCAAAGGGAGGGCAGTGTTGGACAATGCTGCATAACATTTTATATTTTGGCAATGACAGAATGAGAGATACACGTTGTGAGGATCTATTTTAGGCAAGCAGTCCTAAAGCCTAGCGCCCACTGGTAGCCAGTCATCATTACCAATCAAAGCTGATTTCTATGAAGGCAACAGTTTTTTTTTTCGTTTATTTTAACTACTTTCTCTTGGCGAAAGAACCTCTTTGACACTTAAACCTCCTCTTCTTTTTTTTTTTTTCACCTTTTCACAAATGATTAATTTAATCAGTCTAAGTATTCTTTTAATATCCAAATTTTCATGGCAAATAATAGCAAAAAAGTATAGAACAGACAATTACGATGACAGATGAGGGCCTTTTAGCCTGCAGGATAAGTAGCTCTTCTGCTAAAAAGCAAAAAACTTATTATGTGTCCTAGCAAGACATCAGCAGTCTAATTGCAAGCCTATTTGAATAATTCAAATTGTAGTCACAGTCACATATTGCATTTAATCAGCTTTGCAATTGTGAAAACTAGAAAGGACGTAGTAATTCTGTGCCAAAAAAATTTAGGTTTTAGAGAGTAAAAAAAGCAGTTAGAGGAGGAAAAGAATAAAATTTAAAATTTGTTTCTTAAGACATGCCATATGCACAATAAATAACTCAACTGTACTGGTCTGAAGCTTGAATCTTATTAATCACTTCTCATTATTATCAATGACTTCAAGTGTAGCTATTGTCTATGAGTGTCGCCTCTCAGTCCTTTGAAGTTTCAACACTTGATTCAGAATATAAATGGACAGGAAAAATAGCAAACTAATGCAGGGCAATACTGACCTGTCAAAGGCACTGTGTAGATCTGACAAAAGTGGACTCACGGTCTTCAACACTTTCACAGCTTCATCAAAATGGGGTGAACTTTTCCCCTGGCTCAACACTTCGCTCAACTGATTTCTGAAACAATTTCAAAGATTCACGTTTAAAGACAATAAGACATGTTTTCATTATATCACCCAAATTAAATCAGATCAATTTGTTCACATAACTGATACCATTATCAGATTCATGCTAATTACTTTATTGAAAAAAAAAAAAAAAATTTAACGCGGATCAGGATAAAACACATGTTGGGTGGAAAAGGTAGAAGCAAATTAAAAAATAAAAAAAAAAAGAAATTGGGGAAGAATATTTGCCTTGCTCAGAAAGTAATTAGCTTTTTCAAAAATTAATGAGCTTCATTTTTTTGTTTGTTTTGTAAATGAGAAAAAATGTCTGATTTATGAAGAAGTGTTACTTTTGGCACATATTTTGAAGTATTGAAGTATATAACAAACAACCTTGTATGGCTACTTTTTAAGGAAAAACGGCCACACTTAGAAGCAAGCTGTTCATCGTTGGGTTTGTTTATTCAAACTAGTATGGCCAGATTTGAATGATTGAATGGTGAGATTAAGCAATTACATTCCAAGGCTTCAATGACTGGATCAACATTTTGTGCATCAAGACGCCTTTTGGTGATGGTTGATGACTGAAAATGTGATATATGACTGCTACTGTTAACTTTTTTGGATATTTATGTCTTAAAATTGTCTCTTTACAGTTGGAATAATGGGATCACTATAATTGACTGATAGCCACCAAGTACTAAGGTCTGTTCGTATTATAATTTAACAAAGCTGTTCAAAGGATACAGAGAGGCAAATATTAGCTTTGGTGAACTGAGGGCAATTTTTCATGATTATTTCATTCAACTTTTTGCATAAGAAAAAAAAAATGAAAATTTGATGACCTTGAAGCTTTCATCCTCTTTGCCTGTCAAAAAAAAAAGTTTAAATAACAATACTTTGCAAAAAAAGAAATGGCCCTGCATTTTTTTTTCCATCTCTCCTAGACAGAGGGTAAATGCTGCCACTTATTAAGCAATGCTAAACTGTCTACCAAAAGTGATTTGCCTCAAGAGATCTAGTGTTTTTTTCACAATTCTACTTTCTGACCTTAAAAAAATCAGAACTAGCTGAGAGACAAAAAATGGGAAATATTTATACAGCCATATCCTTCAGACTTTTAATTTCTCATTTTTTTAAACTCCAAAAGCACAAGTGAAAACAGAAAACAGTTTGATGACGATAATGAGACTAATGGATCATTCTATAATATGGGGATTTTTTTTTCCTAAACCTGTCTATAAAATACATCATTTTAAAAGAAAATCATTCAAAAAGGCAGCTGAGAAGCACCAGTTGTTTAGCAGTGCTCAAATTATATTTCCTTCAAAAACTATCCCTCCTAAAGATCATTCCTAGTCCTTTTTAGCACAATTAATCCTCATAGTAACAGAGTGAAAAGGTGTAAAAAAGATAGCATACATGCAAATAAGTAAAACAAAAAACAAAAAAAGAATAGCCTTTCTACATTGGGCAAATCTACCATTAGTTAAAATAATCTTTACAAATGCCTAATCTTTATCACCAATCACAGGTAAACCATATAAGCATTGTTATATTTGAACAAAAAAAAAAAAAAAAGAACTGAGTTTACAATTTGGACCACCTACTTGACATCAAACACAACTTTCCAGACTGATTCAAACTTTGACAGAACTGCTTTTGAGCTCTCAGATAAAAGGTCATCTTTCGGAACTTTATCTTGCGTCTCTGTACAACAAATGTTTGTAGGTAAAATGCTGCCGACGTTGTCTTTCAAAAGCTAGAAAGAGAAAGCAAAAAAACTATTTTACAAAAGCTATAAAAGAGAAAGCAAAAAAAGTTTTTCGGAAACTGATTTAATGTGTGCTTTGTTTTTGAGGGCTTTTTTTTAGTTTTTTTTTTCAATTTCAGAACTTAAACTTGAACATTAAATACTTATATTCTATTTGAAACCATCAAATAATTGCAATGTACTATATTTGTCCGGCATTTCTCAAGAAAATTTGAAATGCTTTATGATATGTCTCAAATTTTTATGATATATATCTTATATACATCTCTGTTTTATATTTCTTTTTTACTTACAGGACTTTTGCCTCCATTGCTTTTTTTTCGCCTTCTTTGATTACCTATAAAATAGATGAAATACATAAGGTATAATTTTTTTATTACATTTTGCTAAAAAAAAAACTTCATCACTGGGCTAACTAACAATTGTAAAATAGTGGCACAACTTATTTGGGTTCTTTTAAGATGACAAGCAAAATCTGACATTTTCTTTTCTTTAAGATACCAATTTCCATTTGACTGATGCATGCATTACGAAAATTGCATGGGCATGTTTCTATAAATAGAATATCATCTGACAACACTTAAGCTAAGAGATGCAATTACTCCAAAATTGCATCTAGGCATAAGAATTAGTTATGTTATGCCATTATGTTAACCCACAGATGTAATGTATTTGTACATATATTCTCCTACAAATCTAAAAAAAATATTCTGATAATCTTACTTTTTTTACAAAAAAAACAAAAAAAAAAGTTTTCCTGAAGAATACATCATCTTAAAACTTTCAGAAGAACACAGTGTGTCTTACATTTTCAAAAAAAAAAAAAAAAAAAAAAAACTGGGTCTTAAATTTTCTAAAAGAACACAGTGTGTCTTTCATTTTCTAGAAAAAAGAGTGTATTGCACATTTGCCAAAAAAACCACAGTGTGTCTTACATTTTGCAGAAAAAGTGTATCGTACATTTGCCAAAAAAAACCACTGTGGGTCTTACACTTTCCAGAAGAACACAGTGAGTCTTACACTTTCCAGAAGAACACAGTGAGTCTTACACTTTCCAGAAGTACACAGTGAGTCTTACACTTTCCAGAAGAACACAGTGTGTCTTACACTTTCCAGAAGAACACAGTGAGTCTTACACTTTCCAGAAGAACACAGTGAGTCTTACACTTTCCAGAAGAACACAGTGAGTCTTATATTTTCCAGAAAAACACAGTGTGCTTACATTCTTCAGAAAAATTTGGTCTTACATTTTCCAGAAAGATACTGTGTATTTTACGTCAAAAACATTGATAACCAAAATCTAAAAGTAACCAAACAAAAGGTGAGGCTGAACAGCAAATCTACATTCTTAATTAGGTTTTTTCCCTAGATTGCCAGATGGAACAAAATATAATCAGATTTATTACGTTGATAGCATGGCACAAAACTTTACCTTTAAAAGGAGAATTTCACATTGATTTAAAATTATTTATGTTGCGAGACCAGTCCAAATGAATTGAGGTTGTAGTCAAAATATTTTCAACTATGTAACAGCCACAATCATCATTCTATAGTCTTTGTAATCTGGATGCAGATGCAATTTATTTGTCCCACAAGATATAAATATTTAAACTTCTTTTAAGAAGCACTTAAACGAAGTAAAAAAAAATATTAACCATTAAGTCTAGTTTAAAGACACACAGTGAAGGGTGGAAATTGCATTTCATATGGAATCATTTTTTTCCCTAATATTATCAACTCCTTACAATCATTTAACAGTAATCTTTTTGTGACTTAACATTACCTTTACTTTGAATGAGCTTTGCATAAAACTTCTTTTTGAAAGGGCTTGCTTTTAAAGGGTTTGGTATTTCCAGGAACGACCAAAGATTCTGGATAATAAAGGAAATATGCACAAATATAATTATATTACCTCATTATTTGAGATAATTTTATTTTGTTCAACACAATGTGCAACTAGCCTTTGAAACAATGTTTGTATAAACATCATCATCATCACCACATCATCATCATTTTTATCTTCATCAAGGTTTTTTTTTATAAAGATTCATAAAAACTGTCAAGACTTGATAGACTTATGCATTAAAGGTAGCTGGCAGAAAAATTGTGTTCATACATATACACTATGTATATTATATATAAGCACCTACAGAGAGAGAGAGAGAGAGAGAGAGAGAGAGAGAGAGAGAGAGAAATAGGGAAGGTAGATAGAAATATTTACAGAAAAAAAAAAGAAAAATGGTCTACACTCATGTATGTAACCTGTGGTTTAAGAAATATAGTCAATATCATGACAATACCTCAAACTGTATCATACAATATATATCAGTAACAGCATGACTATCAACAAACTTTTTTCTTTTAATGGCTCTCCTTACTAAAATAATTTTAATTCTGGAAAGAATTGCCATTAATTACTTCTTCATAAATAGTCTATGTTACATGCTCACAGCTCGAGGCAACTGAAAACATTCCATCTCTCTTTTTTATTTTTTCTCTACTTTTTTTCCCTTATTAAATGATTCCATGTCATGAATTAATAGCATTGATACTCAAGATAAAACCAGGAAAGTTCAATCTTGTGGAAGAAGTGGGGAAAAGGAGCAGGCATACATGCTAATTTATGGCAGATAAATTACTGTCAACTTACGTCATCATCCGTCGCATCAATCCCCATAATAGTTGCCTTGTTTCTCAGATTGACATCACGCGTCATAAGACAAAGTAAGGCATCTGGGACTGAATGTTTCAAAAAGACAGGAATAAAATAATGCCAATTATGAAAAGATCTGCTTAAGAACAAAAATATTTAAAATATGCTATGATTAAATTCTGCACTTACATCAAAAATGGATCAAGTGAATCAATATGGATATAATACACACTGCACTAATGGGCAAAGCATATGCATGACATTTTATTTTGGCCTTAGTCAACTTTTTTTTTTTAGTTCTCTATATTTCAATAGTTTTCAAACTTTATAAAAGACATTCTCAGAAGATGGGGCAACAGGAAGGATAGGTATTGTACAAAGCAAGCAATTAAAAGATATTTCATGCATGGTAACAGATAGGCCTGCCTGGAGACCAATCCTACTAGGTCAGAATGTTTTCACTTTGAACATTTGAAATTATTGAGCCAGCCAGACACAGCTTTACTAAGCTTTGCACAAATGAAAAGTGGATAAATATATAGTAAATTTTTTTGCAGAGAAACTGCATTTAATGAGCTTTTTGATTTAATGGTAAAAGATATGCCTGTCTCAAGACAAGTTCAACTTAAGTCAGAATGTTTACATTTCAAATATTTGAAATCATTGAACAGCAAAAAACAGCATTCAATAAGCTTTGCACTGTGAAAAAAAGTGGATAGATATTTAGTAATGTTGTGCAGGAAAAATGCATTTAATTGGCTTTTTGGTGAACAGAATTGGATGAAGTTATAATTTTGTGACGAGAAATTAGAGCTTAACGTTTGGAATATAAAAAATGTCAAAAAAAGGGGAAATGTTTTCTTTTTTTGGTCCTTAAAGGTGTTTCACAAGACTTCTGACTCATTAGGAAATTCTAAGTAAGCCAAAAGAATCTTACGATATCATATATCTTGAGATCAGTCCTAAGAACTGACCTGAAGACATATAAAAGAATAAGGAAACTTCTTCCAGCTTTCTTGGAATTTTGGCCAAATAATTAATTAGCCAGTCTAATGACACTCATAAATATTTCATTTTTAATCACATTCATATTCAACATATATGACATTCAAATCAATTGTGCTGACATCAGAATTTGTAGTTCCATGCTAAGAAAAAGAAAGAAAAAAAAATTTTCCTAACTTTAATAGCACCTTTTATGATGTAGCAGCCCCTTTTTTGCCATTTTTCTCATTTTATTACCAGTATCAGAAGTATTCTAATCCAGTCCCAATACATATATTCAATTTGCCATTTGAAATGTTGTTTTCTTATTTTTGAGCTGCAAACTTCTTATGTTTAATTTCCAGAATGTTCACAAGCTCTCTCACACAAATAAATAGAGGACTAGTAGCATATTATGTTTCATGCGTGCGTTTTCTTCAATGGGGAGTTTAAATATTATTGCCTCTTGCTATCTATTTAGTTTACGACACCAATCTTGTACTTTTTCAGTAGGACATTTTTCTTTCTGTTCTTTTTTTTTTTTCTTCTGATTGCCGCTTGTACTATGTTGCGTAATGTTGCTACCAACTTACATTTTTTCTGGCACTGTAAGCAACAATGGAGGATTTTATCATCATTCATTTCAATAGGGAGGTCAGTTTTCTCATTAGCCTGGGGATAATGAAAAAAAAACCAAAACATTATAATCATGCTTACAAGCACAATGGAATTCTTTTGACTCAACTTTTTCCCTCTCCCTTTCTGTGAACTCATAGGCATATATAATTTTTGCTGATTTTGCTAAGGGGCAAAACAAAATGAACAGTGTTTGTGTGTAGACATTGCAGAAATTACTGTCTACGATGCCAAAGCCTTTACCTTGGATGTCTCTAGCTTAAAATGAAATCTGCAGAGGAAAAATAACAGTCAGGTTATTTTTTTCTTAACAAATAAGCAGAAAAGTGGCTCTCTTCTGCTCAACCAGAAAAACCTGTGGTCTTCAAATTGGTATTCAAAGATTTTTTTGGGGCAATGAAATTTTATTTTCTGTGCCAGTGCAGCTACAAGTATGGACAGATCATCTACCAAGTATACTTCAACATTTTTAAATTTTCAAAATGTGTACACAATATCTTGATTGATTGATGTATATGAGAAGACCAAGCATTGGCTTACAAAAACAAAAAGTCAAGGCATAGCTCCGAATATTCCACATCTTTTCACAAATTTTTATCAACATCAAATTGTTAAAATCGCTATACTTTCCTAAAGCAAAAGAAGTCACTTTACCCACTAAGCTATCATAGCCCCTTTTCTGAGTTCGAATCCTAGACGAATATTCTGCAATTTGACATAGAATTTTTAAATAACACATTATTTTTTTTTTCCTCTCTGACATATTTTGATGTATCAATTCCTTCATGAGGTATTTGACAATAACTTTGAAAAAAAAACTAAGAGTTTCTATCTTGACATACTTATTATGTTATGGGCAAAAGCTACTCAGGGCCAATATTACACACAATGCATCACTTTTACTATCTTTATGTAAATAGAGTAATGTTAATAAATGCACAATGAATTCAAAACAAAACAGCCAACCAAATCCAAAATGATGAGGACAATCATAGGGAAAGCTGGAGACACACAGTACGGTCCTTTACAGAAAATCAAGTCTGTAAAAATCTGTATTTTTCTTTGAAAATCTATGCCTACAAAATTACTTCTTCATAATAAACTGATGCTGTAATTTAAAACAATGCTTAGAAAAAAATTTTGGAGAACAGCACCAAATCAATAAATGGACGTTCTTGAAATTGTTATTTTGTAATAAAACGAACATGATCAAGACGCACAATTTAAAAATTAATTAATTTTTTTTTAGCTGGAAATAAGTCAAAATGGAAGGGAGGATAAAATTTAGCTAGAGTTTATCTGTTTAAAATCAAGGCAAGAATATATAAGAGTCAGAAGGAGGAAAATAGGAAAAGCAATATGAAAAGGCCTCTGTTGCTAAATCATGCAGCTTTCATTTGAGTGTTGCAAAATCATGCAAAGTTGACACCAACCTCTTGCGGAGTTTGCCCCTTCACATGTGGGTTTTTGGCCATCAAGTGATTGTGGATAAATCTAACCGCTGCAGTTGACTGTTTGAAAAGATTCTAGATAAAGAAGGAAAATGAGTATGGTTATATTTTTGTTGGAATTGCTCTGATTCACCAATCAATATTGCATAATTGTTTGAAATTATTAAGTGTTTGTGTGTGAGTGTGTGTATGTGTACATATATGAATAGCCATGAAAAATAAATTTTATACTCCTTAGAAAGAAGCCACTGTGAATTTAAAGTAAAATAAAACAATGACAGGTACAACCAAATATTATGAAAGAAACTGGACATAAAAAATGAGAGTTATGAAAAGTGTAATTAAATCTATTACAGCTACTTTTGCTACGAAAGGTATGTTTCCAATATATTTTTTAAACGAGATTTGATGAAGTTCAACTGATATTTTTTAGAATCTTATACATTTAGATCTATGCAGATAATAAATCTGCATAAATGAGTCCATCTTGCTTTGCCATCTGCTGTTTTAAACATATCAGGACAGGAGTCAAAGCTCAAAAAAAATATTTACAAGTTTTTAAAAAAAAACATTGTAATTTATTTCACTTTGTTAAGGGGAAGTCAACATCATTTTTTTTTTTAAACACAACCTTTAGATACTTACTTTTTTTGCATTTTTTAGATGGTCCAACTCTTGAATTACTACCCAAGGCAACACAAAAGTTGGTTTTCCATATCCTAAAAAATGTCAAAATGATAGAAGGGAATATAAGGCAATGATAAACAGAGATTTTGAATAGTAGAGAAATAATATTGATAACAAATACATCAATATTTCAATATTTTATAGTTGTTTTTTTTTTTGTGTTTTTTTTTCCTTCTTATTTTTTTTTCCTGGTCTAAATGAGTCAAATGAATATTTTAAATCATTGCTAATGTACAGCTTGAGGTTTTAAATGGTGAAAACTGTGTGGAAGTAAAATGATTCTTTGCCAAGATAAATGCATTTCAGCTATTGCAAAACAAATTTTAAATGTGTTCTTTGTAATACTTGACCCATTACGATGGTCTATAAAACCAAATCTAGTGCTCTGCAGAGAGAGAACAATAAAAGATTATTATTTACTACATGTATGTCAGCAAATATACACATGTATATTTGGACATGTCATATATCTGCCGCAGCCAATTAAAGAGCAGTCATCGTCAGTGTGAAGTCTATGGACGATACTGCTTTTCATTTAACTATGGCAGACACATCAACACGTAGCATAGGAAACGGGATGATAAAATTCAATCACAATAGAAAGCGTTTAAAGTTTGCTTTAAATAAATGTAGAATTTAGAATGCAGCAGCCAGATATGTTTCATTCCACCAGCACACGGTGAAGAAGATATTATTTAGAGGGAAAGTAAGACAATGTGACCACTGACTGGCTGAGACTTCAGAGCTGATTTTGTGAATTGAATGGAATTTTTGTAAAATACAGGGATGCCAATGGCCTCTGACAAAAAAGCAGGAAACTTATATAGTAATAAATAGTTTTCTCAAAGCTGTGGTTAAAGTATAATTGACTTTTAAGTTATAAAAATAAGGTAAAAAGTCGGAAATTCTGTTTAAATTAAAAAACTAGCATCCCTGAAAATATCAAGCCTTTCAACTTCACATTGCACCCCACTTGATCCCAACTTCCTGTTTAAGGTTTGCAACAGAATCGCAATGATGCTGTCAGCATTTGGCATTGTGAATAAACTGAGTGCGGACAAAAGACCAAATTCAAAAGATTTGATTAAGACTGTTTTTATAATGTACTGAATAAAAGACTTCCGAAAAAAAAAACTTAAGCTACTTGCAGAAAATAAAGAAAATGATTTTTAAAATAGCATTAAAAAAATGTTACTTACCTATTTAACGACTGTCACTTTGTTTAATACCAGAAAAACATGTTAAATCAAATCTATAAAGAAAAATACATTTTTTACCAGGAATACAGCAATTCAAAAGTCTGTCCAGAAACTTCAGGCTGTCAATTAAAACATTGGTGTCAATCACAAAGACCAGCATCTGAAGTAATATAAACATAAAAAAAATTCTTTTTGAAAAGTTGAATTTAAAAAAAAAACAATATGAACATTGATTTTTCCAACAGACACATATTTCTACTTCGCGTTTTTTTTCTTTACTCAATTATGATGGTAAAAAAATTATTCAGAGTTGAGATGCTAATAGTATTGACAAAATTGCAAGAATTGTGGAAAATGCTCTTCCTTTTCTTAAAATGCCAAAATAGTATGACACATATAATGATCCTGGACTATATAAAATTGTGACAGTATGGAACATGCTTCAGTTGCTTGTCCTCAATAAAAATCCAAAATATTGTGATAATTGCTACCATACTGTTATGACTGCATGAAAATGAAGACACCAAGAAAATGATTATCTTTTTCTAAAAAAATCCAAAAACATCATGTCATGTAATTATACTTCAAGGCTAGAGCCTTTTATCAGGCTAGCAAAATGATTGCCATCAACATAGATAGAAAATTCAAAAATCTTATGATAAAGGCTTACATTATTTACTTATAATTAATAACAACAATACAAAATGTATTTTCCAAAAGGCTTTTTTAAGTATAAAATCAGTAATTTAATAAATGTAATAATTGACACACTACTAACCAAAAGCTAGTCTTCAGCTGTCATAGGGCATTCCTTTGGCTTTTTTAAGAAGTAGAGGACCGGTTGCAATTTATTTATTCGGTTAGCAATATTTGGTAGATCCTAATGTCTGCAAAACTAAACTCATGATGGGCACTCAACTTTTTGAAACAGTATAAACTGTACTCACATGAATGGTTGAGCCCATCCATTCACTATCAACATCCATATCTTCGATGACGCTGCTAGCCTCGGCTATACTATAGCCGAGATCAATAGAAGAATCAAGGTCCACATCATTATCTGATGGAAAAATAGAAAGTGAGGGAGCGAGTTAAAACCTTCAAATTTGTGTCAGTAAAATCATATTTTAATCAAAATTTACATTAAGTAATATATGTACGCTATTTTTTTAAATGTTGAAAAATAGAAGGAACTTTCATTTTATTTCACAATGCTCTAGAAACATATTTGAAACCATTCGCTATTTAAAAAATTATGATTCGAAGTATATCAATAGGAAAAAAATGAGATTTAATATTCAATTTAACCAACTGAAATATGTCTTTTTCTATCAGCACCTAAGAATTATTTGTACATTAATAATCCTGAACTAGGTAATTTTCATTTACTCCTTTTATCTATTACGCTCTACAGCTGCCACCAAACACATACAGCAATTATATTTTTAATCTTGCTTTGCTTTAGTGCCTGTGTTCTTGCTTTCTATGCAAGTCAAAAAAGAAAGTACTGCCGTATTTGATGCATAAATTTAGATCACCGAAACCTATAAATATTTCATAGAGAAAAATGCACCAAAAGCAACCATCATATGAACAAAATACAATGACAAACCCTTCTTTTTCAAGTACAATAAAAAATTTTGATTTCAACAAAGATATGCTTAAATGATTCAAAGACTTTGCGTTGAAGGCAAAGGTTTACGCACTGATATACCTGTGCGACAGGAAAGTTTCACCCCTCTACCCATTTATCGGTCAAAACAGTTACCAGAGAAAAGCTTGAACATTTTTAAATATGGCTCTTAACAAATTTTCATAAGGTTTCTCGTTTTAGAGACATTCTACACAAGCACATAAAGAATTATTTTTCCTTTTAACCCAAGACAGCTTGATCACTTAGAGAGTCTTTGACTTTTCTGAAAATGGATGTATTTACTGTCTTTAATTCCAACCAAATATATTAACTGATAGTTATTATAATGACTGCCAAATGAGTTAAACACACAAATAATATCTATTTATTCACTAATCTTTCAGTTTCCTTATAGTCTACATTTAGATCTTTTGATGAAATTTGAAGCCACCTGGTAAAATAACCAATACTGATAACAAAAACATAATGAAAACATTCAACAAGAAGCAATGAAACGGATACATGCAAGACTATTTCAGCTTTATGAAGGTAGCAGCACACTATCATGGGTTATTTTTAAAGAGGGAACACATGAAAGTTGTATCTGCTACTACATGTCTGAGAAAGAGAATGAAATTTACAAAAAAAAACCAAACCTTGGAAATGGAAAGGGCTGCTGCTACTCGTGTTGCTCTCATTCAAGATCTCCCTCTCAACAGTACTGTGAACAGTGTCTTTGGCACTTGGTTTGTCACTATGTAGTCCAGGGGTAAGCCTGGGAACATCTAAATAGTCTTGAGTGAGTATAGGAACATCTGATTGGTCTTCAATGAGTATGGGAACATTTGAATGGTCTTGAGTGAGTGTGGGAATGTTTAAGTGGTCTTGGGCGAGTGTGGGAACATTTGAATGGTCTTGAGTGAGTGTGGGAACATTTAAGTGGTCTTGGGCGAGTGCGGGAACATTTAAGCGGTCTTGAATGAGCGTAGGAACATTTAAACGCTTTTTTGCAAGCCTGGAACGGGCTTTAGTACGTCTAGAGACAGACAACTTGTTTTTTGCTGAAACCTTTTTAGCCCTGGTAATTTGAACTTTCTTTGGTCTACATTCATCTTCACTATCTGAACTCACAACTACCGAGTCACATCCCAGTAAAAGATTGATATTTGTGGCATTTACTGGTGGGGGGATAGCGTCGGGTTTTATTTGAACTTTTGGATAATCTGTGAACATTGGCTCATCCGAGTCATCTGCTGCTTTAGCCATTGCAATGTTATAGGACTTCGTCAAAAAGCTGTTTATCAGACTTTTCATTTCTGTGACTGCTCCAGAGTCTGTGTTCTTTAAAGTTTCAGTGACAACAGGCACCGTTTGTGTAGCCAACAGTGCTGTATTTTCAGATGTGACTGCTGCTGGCTTAGGCTGGTGTGCGTCTGTGTCTTTAAGAAGTGTTGAAGATTCAGGATTGGACTGTGCTGTGTTTGAGCTGTGGCAAAGTGTTGCACTGGCATCTTCTGATGCACTCGATGATGTTGCAAAAGTGTGGATGGTGCTGCTTAGTTTTTCAGATCCTGAGCCAGTGGTATTGAGCAGGTTTCCGCTGACTAGATTCAAAAGTTTGAGGGATCCAGTCTCTTTGGAAAGATTCCATTTGGACTGAGACTCATTCACAGCTTGTCTTTTTGTTGTATCAGAGGATACATTAGAGATATTACTACATATATTTGGCTCTGCACCTGATGATGTTTTTTTACGTTTTCGCTTCCTTTTTTTCACAGCCTTTGCTTTCTCATTTTCTTGAGTTTGAACAAACCCTGAGTCATCAATAGTGCTAACACAAGAGCTTGATGAAGGATTTACAGCATTTATCACAGGTTTGCCAAGATTATCACCAGAAAGAAACGGTTCATTCACAGCTTTTGAAGAAGATAAAAGTAGAGAATTTTTATTTTTGGGCTTTTGTGACAAATTTAGATAAGACTTTGATCGAGTTTGTCTTCTAGAACTAATTTCACTTACAGGCCCAGTTTCGTTATTAACAGCAGTATTAGTTTTTCGATGTGCCTTTAAAATACTTCTCTTATTGGCAATATCTGACTCTGAATGGAATACCTGCTGCGTTTCACTACCATTGACCTCTTGGTCGCTTGTTATCTTAGAAGTAACAGATTGCTGTTCGGGGATCTGATGATTTTTTGGTGAAGTTGATGTGTTTTTAGCACCAGATGAAATAACACATGCTTTCTGCATTGGTGCTTGCATTTTGGACACTTGTGTTGTCGCTGTCTGTTTGGTAGCTTTTGAAGAAGATGTAATTGTGACCTGTTTGAGTTGAGAGAAGCTATCTTCATCTGTAGTTTTCTCTTTCTGTCTTTTTCTATTTGAAGGCAAGCACTTGCTGGATTGGCTTTCAGCTGGTTCCTGATAAATAAAAAATCTAACCTCAGCACCCAACGACAATTACATCAACATGATTAATGTTACTTTTAAAATTATGAATACTAAAGCATTAGTGATTGAAAAATGTAAAATATTAATAATTGTCATTTAACTCTCTGTACCTGAAAGTTCATAAAGCAAACTTTTTTTTTATTTAAATAGGAGAAAATCAAACAACAGTGACAGTCAGTTTTCATCAATTTTATAACAGGATATCAAGCAAGAAAAAACCTCATTTCAGTGAGAAGCAACAAGTTGTTTAAAATTTCTATGTTCTTCTAACTGGGAGCACTAAAAATCTTTTCAAAGAAACCCAGAAAATGTTAGAAACAATAAATAAGATAATGCAAATTTTTTAATGAAAAATGAGGCATTTTGCAGCAGAAGCTATCATGACTAAAAGGATTAATGTATAGTGGGTAGCACTTATATCTGTTTCAAAATATATTATAAATATATTATTTATCAGACTTCATCTGTGGTCACTCACAAAATTTTTAAATGAATAATGGCAATTATACCTATATAAATGTTTGTAATACCTGCTCCTGCCACCTTTTGTGGCTAAGCTGGATCTGAATGTACCGACATCTATTTGGCCTTACAGGATTAGAGCTATTTCTTTATCAAAGAGGACAAGATTTACATACTGCTTTATATAACATCTGATGGTGCCGTGGTAGTATCAGCATTGATTTAGCAACAGTGAATCTAGATATTACAGGGACAATCTTTTTTAATAAGCTCAGAAAAAGCCTATGATCTTTAAATTTCCTACAATTTGGCACTTTCAATTAATGATCATAAGCAAGAAATAGATTTGTCCCTTGCAGTTAATTGTTACAAATATGATATTATAAGAAAAACATGAAATGAATACATGTTTCTTGAGATTAAGACACAGATATTGCCTTTTAAGATCACCTTAGTTGACATTAGAAATAGGCAAATAAAAACCAAGCCTATGCATGGGAAATGAAATTTTTTACCCTTAAAATAATCCTGGAAAATTTACAAATGTGTTAAACTCTTGCCATCATGAAGATCATATATAAGGGTAATAAGATTTGAAACAAAATCATCTAACAGAGATAAAGAAAAAAGTTCTCTGCTCACTGCAAATGGTTATCCTTTACTTCAAAAAAATTTTTTAGTTCAAAAATGCTCAGGAGCTTTCATCTCTTTTGTATTTTACCTCAGTTAGGCAATTATAGACAGGGACAATTTATATGATTTTAAGAAAATGTGCTTAAAACCAAAAAACAATAATAAAAATTAAAATAATAAAAAAACTTTAATAATAAAATTAGTAATTACCATCAACTTTATAGTAATGCACCCCTTACCACATCTTTAGGTATGGTCCAAACAGATGCTCCTGTCTTTGTATTATAGAAATATTTTCTACCCTTTCGTGACTTTGATTCCAGACAGATCCAATTTGGAGGTAGGTCAAGAGACATACTTCTGTTGGGAGGTTAACAATTTACAGGAAAAAATATAATTAGTATAAAAATTTTTTTTAAGTATCTGTTTACAAATTATATTTCACAATTGAATATATATTATGAATTTTAATTTAATATTTTATGATTGTGTGGTTCCTGCAGTTGCAAACAAAAATGACAATAAAATGTAAATAAACCTTTCATTAAAAAGTGTATCAAAGATTCCATAAGATACATCTTTCAAGCAATGAGAAAAGTAAATTATATGTAGGAAAGAAAATTAAACAGCTAAATGCTTTCTGTATTGAATAAAATCAAAGCAAAGGGCAGAGATAGATATGAGAAAAGGTTTACTCAAAAAAATAAATGAACTATCAGCTCCTTTTTTTTTTGGAAGTATTTGAATAGTGAGAATAATAACGCATTAATCAATAGCCTATATATGTGCCATTTACTTTGAGATGTTTGCACTTGAAGAATACAGTGGAACCCTCCTTAGTCAAATTCCATACGAATGAATCAGAAGTTTGATTTAAAAGTAATTTAATTACTTTTCTTTTTTAATTTGTTTAGAGCGTTGTAGATGCGATGCCTTTTTCCATTTTAGAGGATGTTCTCGTCATCTCAGGCTTTTGCAGCAGCACCTTCAGCTTGCTGGCAATTAAGATTCTAGTGTTGTGTTGTCTCTTTTTAAAGAGGGCAACTTTGAATAGTATAGATTGTAAGGTGCTTGGTACTATTTTCTGATAGATCACACAGGAAACAAAAAAAAAAAAAAAAGAGGGAGGATTAGTCTTATTAAAAAATATCAGCTCTGCTTATTTGTTGCCGCTTTAAACCAGGATCTGTCTGACTACATTTAATTTGTAAAGTCTCAACTGCCTATTTTAAAATGGTCATAATACTGTGATGACAAATTGAAAAGCAGTCTTACGCCGACTTAACAACCATAGTTTTTAGTATCTTCTTTATATATTCGGAAGTCTTGCCAAGAACAGAATTGATATGAGACAATCATAAACCACACACAAACAGTGAAATACTTGTACATTTTCTTAACTGATTCAGTCCCTTAAGCCGCTGTCAGCGGCTCGGCTGCCTTCATTTTAGTCCCTTGAGCTGAGCTGCTGTCTGAGGCTAGTGTTTATCAGTTATACAACCAAAGTAGTGATAGTAAGACGGATAGTGGGGGTGATATCGATCAGCCTATCCCCTGGGTCTAGACCTAGTTATAATGTAAGAGAAAAGGCTAGATGCAGAATAGGATGGATCAGCTAATTCTACCGATAGCAGCGCTAGATCTAATTCTACAAATGCTGCATCTAGACCCAGTTTTACATCTATACCCACAGATAACGCAGCATTTAGACCTAGATCTAGGTCTAATTCTACATCTACATCCATAGATACTGTTTTGGACTCAAGTTTCAAGTAAGGATATAGCTCATTATAAAAAATCATATAAAAAAAAAGTTTTTGCTCTATTTCGTTGAAATTTTCTGTACATATGGACATAATGTTAGGCCTTTGGATATTTTACAAGATAAGTACTTTGGAGTGTGTGCAGGCGCATGAATTTGAGTTGAGTGGAAAAAATTGGTGTAATTTTTTTTTCACTTTATTTATTTATTTTTTTTTTTTTGCCAGATAAAAATTTTGCTGAAAATTATTTCACATGCACAACATACATGTAGTTGTGTTCTTCATTCATTTCTGTAAACATTGATATGCAACACCATGGGGCTTTTATTTGTTTGAGCCATATTCTCACATAAAAACAGAAACACACTTGTTCTGTAATGCGCCCTAAAAATGGGCTGGCACAAGAAGTCGTTTTTCCCTGTGGGACTGAATGAGTTAATAGATCTAGATCTAGATCTCACAAGATGGTAATACTTAGGCAACCATCTGCGGTCCCTACAAAACCGATAAATCTGACGAAATGAAACGAGTTTTAGATCCAGACTCTAGATCTAGATCTAGATCTAGATCTAGTTGATTTGTCCGATTTAGATCAAGAGATCGAATGCAATAGTGTGAAAACGAAACACAATTTCTTAAGATCTCTCTTGTTTTATTTCCGATTGTAGATCTAGATATCAATACTTACATCTAGATTTTAAACTTTTAACCTAAAATAGAGTATCAAATCAAAGCACGAGTCTACATTCCGAGCCTGCAGGGGTGTTAGACCTAGTCGAGTCTAGATCCGTAGATTCTAACTTTCATTCTAGGAACTCATCATTTTTCATTCAGTGAACTCGTTTTCTGTTGTTGCCTTCTGTTCTCGGCCTATACTGATTACGGTTCTTGGAGCAGGCCATATTTGTTCTCAAAGACAAAAGATTCCCTAGTAAACTGTGTTAGTCATAGACATAGTATATAAATAGATCTAGACCGAACTCTCCCGCACTGTGAAAGTGAAAAATGTGAAGCACTCTATGTAGCCTGTCTGCCATTGCGATAAGAGGTCAAAACATTGTAAAATTACGCCTGAGCCTGTGTGCTGATAACTAGTGTTGGGTCTTGATTCATATTTTTTTTCGTCCATGAACCAATTAATATTCAACGAATATATTCCTAGATCGTTGAATAAAGAATGAATAACTGGAAATTTTCTCACTAGCCTGAATATTAATAGCAAAACTGATTTTTTTTTTTTTTTTTTTGGGGGGGGGGG
>BLXT01004871.1:594279-607260 GCA_019648995.1 Plakobranchus ocellatus
CTCTAGCCCAACTTCATATGTTCCTTATCCCACTCCTCTAGTTCAACCTCATAGTCATATATTCATTATCCCACTTCTCTAGCTCAACCTCATATGATCATGGTCCACTCCTCTAGCCCAACTTCATTATGTTCCTTATCCCACTCCTCTAGCTCAACCTCAGTCATATATTCATTATCCCACTTCTCTAGCTCAACCTCATATGATCATGGTCCACTCCTCTAGCCTAACTTCATACGTTCCTTATCCCACTCCTCTAGCTCAACCTCATAGTCATATATTCATTATCCCACTTCTCTAGTTCAACCTCATATGATCATGGTCCACTCCTCTAGCCTAACTTCATACGTTCCTTATCCCACTCCTTTAGCTCAACCTCATATGATCATGGTCCACTCCTCTAGCCCAACTTCATATGTTCACTATCCCACTACTCTAGCTTAACCTCATATATTCATTATCCCACTCCTCTAGCTCAACTTCATATGTTCATTATCCCACTCCTCTAGCTCAACTTCATATGTTCATTATCCCACTCCTCTCACTATACCTCATGTGATGATGATCCCACCCCTCTAAGTCGACGTATTTATTTCATTATCCCACTCTTCCAGCCCAGCCTCATTTGGTCATATAGAAAATGAATACCACATTTTATACAATGCACGACAAAGGCAAAATATTTGTATTCATTTTTATTTTTTGTCCATAACAAAAATTTTTCTGAAGGAAAGTAACACAATAAAGAGTTCAACAATACATATAAAAAAAATGTCATACCTTTAAATTCAATGCATGTACATGACAAAAAAAATGTATTTGGATTCTCTGTACAAACAAAACATTTCATTCATTCATTACAGCAAAGATGATGGTCAAAGAATTAACTATGTACGATTGAAACAATGCACATTTGCAAACAGACAAGAAAGAAAAACCATATCATTATATAGATAGTGTCAACAACAAAATTGGACATTTCACTGCAAATCAAGTCTTCCGTGCTCTGATGGAACCTCGTAAAACATTTTATCAAAACTTGTTTATTTAGTAGCAAGAAACTTCACTACACTCTTTTGAATGATATTTTTGAACCAAAATTCCCAAAGCAAATGCGAAAGAGCGTATTTTTTTTTTCTTTTGTGAAACTCACTTATCATAACATTACACCATTGTCTCAGCATCAAGTGAACCTAACCATAGAGCCCAATGTGATGAACCCCAACATTACTCCTAGCACATTAATGAATTACAAATCTTTTTTTTTTTTTTTTTAATTTACTTATCTTTGACACAGTCATGCAATCTTTGCCAGATATGGTAATACATAAACTTTTCAACCTTTTCCTTTCCTTTGTTCATACACAAGATCCTATACTCAATGCCTTCCATGATTAAAAAAGAAAAAAAAAAACCAACAACAACAAACTAATGGTAAAATGCATAGATTATCTATGCAAATAAAGGCAAAAGTTTTCCTTTACTAAAACTTAAGTTCTGTTGTTTTTTTTTTTTGTTTTTTTTTTAAAGTTATGCATTGTTATCACAGTTCCAATCAGTTTGACAAGCAGATGGTCATCCACTAGTCTGCTCTTTCTGGACATGTGTCATATCTTCTGCTGGGTGCATTTATTATTATTATTTACCTGGATGGTAAACTCAACTGATTAAGAACAGGTTGGTTGTCCAATTCTCAGGCAATAGATTAATATGAATGCCCAAATACATGTATCAAACTGCATATTGATGGTACCTGGTCTGACTGACTAACTCCATGATTGAGGAAAAACATAGTTCCAACATAATATAGGCCTACATGATGTGAATCTGGGAACAGACTGTGATGTTTTAACATACTTTGAGAAATTATCTTCTCAGGACTCTTGAAATTAGTTGAGTGTAAAATTAGAAATAGCAAGTTTTAGACTACATATTAAAAAAAATATACATAATACCAGATATCAGTTATGCTACTGCCTTAATTATGATTATGAACAAAAAACAAGTTGCCACACTGGCCAGTTTGTGAAAATTTAAGTAAACTTGTGTTATGCTGCCATACAATATTGTGGTTTTAAATAACACAGTGGCTGCCTGTATGAAACAATACAATGAGAAGAAAATTATCTATTTGTACAGCGAGAAAGACCTAACCAGCGCTTCTGGAGACTGAACTTTACTTTTACTCTGTCCTGTTTTTCACAAAGAAAATCCTGTTTTACCATGTAATTTTCCCTTTTCTTTCCTTGTCGGCCGCAACCGATATTATTATTATTATTATGTCATGTGTTTTCTTGTCTGAAGCCATGTCAACACAGTAACCTGCAACAATCACTAAGGGTAACGTTATTATTACACTCTTCCACTGTTGGAACAGCCACAGCTGTCATGGAGGGCTAAACTGGATTGCTATCTATTTTTGTACTAGTGTTTTTGCTTTAACATTTATTGGCATAGAATGTTTTCATTGTAAGACCGAAACCAAAGGTTTTTGGGTTTTTTTTTTTTTCAATTTTAATGTCTGTAATGTAAATGCTCAAGCAACAATAGTTCTTAGAGCTAGTGTTTTAAAATGAGGACAATGAAACTATAATTTATGATGACAATTTTCATCACAATCACATACATTTCTTACGAGTTTAATGTCATTCATTTCCTTTTTGTTTCAGGACTTTCCAAATGTGTTGTCCATTTCCTATAAAACTTCAGGCATCCACCCCCAGATGGTGAGAAGTTGGTTGTCAGTGTCACATCAGTGAAAGATGAACACAACCATGATGTTTCTGAGATAGTGAACTAAAGTCAAAATCTTTAGTTTTCCTAAGATTCCTTATTCTGCCACATTCTGTGATCAAATCTCATTTCAGATTCGTTATGTGACCTGAAGATGAGGTTGTTTTTTTTTTTTTATCCTATCTGCATTGCACACCAAAGGCAAAAGAAAAAAAAATCAGTCAAATACAAGTTTCACTTGCAAAGCTGATGAAAGGTTGAAACCAAATCTCACATATCAGGCATACATTTCAGAATGAAATTGCACTCTTAGTAGAGCAAAACCTGTCATTGAGACAAGATAGTTCGCTCATGATGGAACAGCATTCAACTATAACTTTGAAGGGGTGGAGTTAAAAATGTCATAATATCGGATTGGCCCTCAAGGTTGTTCAAATCATGCGAAAACTTTATGTTTGAAAATGTTATTGTTTTTTTCAGGGCAACTTTTGTCATCTTCCATATCAACAAAAAATGAGTGCTCAGCAGAAGGAGCGAGTGAAGACGATGCTACAAATGGAGGCCAACAAGAAGCTTGTGCAAAAACACATCAGGAAGGAAACAGGACACTTTGTTCCTCTGAGAGATCTTCACAGCCTGTGTGCGAAAGAAAAGGGGTGCCTGCTGTAAACCTGGAAGCTATTGTCACTGAGCTGAGGCAATCAAAAGGTAGGTGTCTACGACTTTGGTAGGCGGTTACTCTGAAGATTTTAAACTGGGATGCGTTATTATGAATATCTCCTGTTGTAGTGAAGTCATTTTCAAGTCACAGACAAGCCAGCTCCAGTTGTAGTGGATATTTTTTTTTATTTTCCTCTCCTCAAAGAGTTAAAATACTGGAAGAAACGAGGGTGTGGTGTCTGGGTGTGTGTGTCTCAACTTGAAAGATATATATATATATCTGTCACAAAAGGTAATGAAGCTAGTTTCCCAAAAAAATCTCCTCATTAATGCCTTCTGGAGTTTCCCAATGAGCCGAGTGTGGCGATAAAACCTTGAATATATTATTACAGAGCAGAACATAACTAAATGGTCAGCCATCTTGTAATTTTTATATAGCATTGTTGATTTTGAAGTAAATTAATTTCTTATGTGGGTAGGTGTGAAAAAACTTGTCTTTGACATGCAGGTAACGTTTTAAAGGTTTTTACTGTTTGTGTTCACAGATATATGCAGTTGTTGAAGTTATGGAGAAGGAAGGAGTGCTGCAAGCACTTTTCTAGCAATGCAAGCAGTGGCAACACATTTACAAGACCTATCCAGAACATGACCTCGTTGATGCCACTTACAAACTTAATGATTTAAGTATGCCACTGCACCTGATGCGCTGTGTGCATAGAAATGGAGAGAGTGAAGTTGTGGCGATATGGGTGGTCAAATCAGAGGACAAATTAACCACAAAGGCAATGGAAGTTTTTTGAAAAAACACAATGATGCGAAGAGGACAACATGTGTGATAACGGACAAGGATTGGGTTGAGCAGGATGTGATTGAAGGAGAACTGCCCCATGCAACTCTTATTTGCTTGTTCCACACTCTCAGGACTTTCCTGGAAGTCCTGGAGGAAATGGCTTACTCTGTAAATGAGACAGAATATGCCACACACCGAGATGCTCTGATGCATTGGGCCTGCCCAAGTGTTAGGGATATTTTGTTGAGTAATTGTTACCTTGAACTCTGTGCTTTGTGTAGCCTCATGTTGCGTGTGTGTTTGCTCCGTGAGCTTTGAGTGCCTTGTCCCATGTGCGTTTTTGTGTATGTGCCTTCTACGCTAGTGAGCACATTTTATTTTAGTTGGCTAGTCAGTCTTGATTTCGACCATCTCGGGGATAGGACGTGAAGTGAGCTTTGTTACAGATAATTTAAGCGTAGGCTAGTATCCAGGGATTTAAACCATGAGAGTCTATTTCTTAAAGTTTACTATATAGACTAGTGTACAGGTAGTGAAATCCTGCAAGTCTATTTATTAGAGTAAATTCTATGTGAGAGTTATTATTTTTGCAGTTATGCAACCAGTTAAATATATAGTTAGTACATTCCTGTGTAAAGCTAGCCCTGAGATTGTTGCAACATACGAGTCTCCTCGTCATTCGTAATACTAACTCCCAGTATCCTGTGCATGGCTAGAACGCCGGAGAGCTGTCCTCTGTCTCCATCCGTCCCACGCTGATGTGATGTATACTGCTGTGCCTGGAGTCCGCCTTCCTGTCTTCTAGACGTTCTCGTGAGCTGTTGTCTGCTGCTGGATCTCCAGACCCCCCTCTGCCATCTGACGTCCCCGTGAGCTGTTCCACAACCTGGTCACGTTGACCGTTCAGTGATCGGCCCTCGTGCCATCACCACACCACCCACACTCTGGTTTAGGAAGCCTTGCTTCCCTACTACGTTCTCTAACCATTAGACCTCTGGGAGTGTCCAGTCTGCCCAACTCCCCATCGTTTGTTAATGAGCTCAAACTCTAGTATTTTATTTTGGCCAAAGTAGTTTAGTGTATGTTCTTCGTGTGATTTATTTTAGTTAGTTGGAAATTGTTAGTATTAAGTGTAAAACCTCTTTTGCAGTCGATATCTCCTCCCACTCTGTCTTTCTGTCTATCCTTTACCTACATTTGTTGTTTGTGTCTTAGTTGTGTGATTTGTCAATTCACTCTTATTATTATATTTTATTGATTGGTTTTTATTGTTATATAAACTTGTTAACTGCCACTGTCGAGTTTGTTTATTTATTTATTCATTTATTTGTCTGAGTACAAGCTTGCCTCAACACCAACGTGACTGATTACTTCACTAGACAGTGGGACAGCATACGGCATCAGTGGTTGGAAGGATTGAAGAACAATGCCAAACACCTCATGAACAACAACAGATTGGAGTCAATTAATCAGGAAATCAAAGATGTGGTTGGAAGAGGACCAGACCTGCTGTAATTCTTCAAAGAACTGCTGACCTGTTTTGCCTCCATGTCCCAGGACAGAGACTATCATGGCAGCCATGATATTTGCAAAAGTTCCTGTGAATCTACACAAGGACAATCCCTTGACGGACTACACGTGCCAGTGGACGCCCTGTGCTTTTGCGGCAGTCAAAAAGCAACATGAGGTGTCCTGTGACATCTCCATCCCTGATGAAAGTGACACTTCCATTTAACTGGAAAGGAGAGACGGACTCATCATCGTCTCAATCTATGTATGTGTATGTGGGTTTTTCTGGGCCATGTTTTTGCCCTGTCGGCACATATTTGCTGTGCACAACATTTCATGGACTGAATTTTTTTATTAGTGATTCACTTGATGATGGACCAGACATTATTACAAGCAGCAAATATCTCTGATAGATTCTGTTTCTGTTGGGGAACAGAATGTTCAGGTGGATGTTTCCACCGCACCGACTGCTTCCAAAGCGCTGTCACAACATGAAAAGTATAAAATGGCATTTCAGTTGGGTCAAAAGTTGGCACCCATTTGCTCAGAGCTCCCACTAAGACAGTTCTTTTTTTTCGCAAAAGGTGCTCGAAACCCTTGCACGTGCTTGGCAAGAAGGAAAACATGTCACTATTCAAGTATTGAACTCAACAGAACAGAACCAAGTGCTATGTCTCAGTCATCTTTGGTGCCATCTGTGCTGATCACACATGACCGTCGGCCAACATCAGCTAATCTAACTGGCATTTCAATTGGGTCAAAAGTTGGCACCCATTTGCTCAGAGCTCCCACTAAGACAGTTCTTTCCTTTGCTAAAGGTGCTCAAAATGCTTGCACGTGATTGGCAAGAAGGATAATATGTCATTATTCAAGTATTGAACTCAACAGAACAGAACCAAGTGCTATGTCCCAGTCATCTTTGGTGCCATCTGTGCTGATCACACATGACCGTCGGCCAACATCAGCTAATCTAACTGGAAAATCATGCATGGAATGCAACAATTGAAGATGTTCCTCCACATCAATTGGATCCAATGAGTGGATCCTCACACGGTTCACTGAATCAAGAAAACCACAGTAACGCACACTCTGCACATCACAGCTTTGATCATTCTCTAATAAAAAAAAGCCTGCTGGCCCTAACACTAGTGCTGGCAGCGACAATGCTGGCCCAACTTTGCAAATAGGCAAGAAACCAGCTTTAAAAGACATTCAGTTGTCACCTAAAATGATGAAGCGTGGATGAACCTAGGCAAACAAAAGGAGATGATTTGACAATCATTGGATTTCCACAGAGATGGAAGGTCAGATTAGAATCGCAACCACAGCCATTTGTCACTTTAAGTGACAAAGATAAGGAAATGATGATTTTGAGAATGACTGTCGAGAAGAAATGTCAGGTGGCAAGCAACAGGCTTTTGACATAGCTCTGATATAGCCGTCAATTTTCCTTCAACTTTGCCTGAAGATGTCACTGATGCCCAACGAGATCAGAAGTCCTTTGAAAGCAGAGCATTCCAAGGACTGGGTTCTAAACTCAAACGCCTCAAAGAATTGGCCATTTGGCTCCGTAGAGACTGTAAACAAGATACAGTTCTCCATACAAAGGCTGTGGCCTGTGACAGCTGGTACATGAACCGTGCTTGCTATATGCGTTCATGCAACAGGAAAAAAAAACCCAAAATCCAGACATTTGTTCTGCAAGAAGTGTTTATCTTCTCTTGCTCCAAAGTGTGTAATTAAGTGGCCATAGCTTATTTGGACACCAATACACATGTCTGGGTTTCTATGTGTATGCGTGTGTACCTGTGCATGGGTGTGTGTGTGTGTGTGTGTGTGATGGAAAACTAATGTTTCCTCAAACATATTAACAAGGCATAGCCCAAACCAGCACCCACAAAAGCCTCATTGGCAAAAAATCAATAGTGAGAGGCGAGAGCCATTGCTTTGTCTATCTTTCTCACTTTCTCTATCATCTCTGTCTCCATTCCAACCTTTCTCCATCTTTCCCTCTTTCTCCCCCCTCTCCTACTGCCTCCCTTTCGCTCCATCTCTCCGCATCCTCTTCTCTCCCATTCTTTCTTACTCTAAATCCATATCTCCCTCTCCCTTCCTCCCTTTCGCTCTCCATCTCATTCTTTCTCTCTCTTTATCTATCTACCTATCTCTCTGTCTCCATCTCACCCCTTTTGAAAAGAGCAAAATAAATCAGAAAAGCAAAAGTGAGCGATTAGTATTATTGCTAAAACTAAGCGAAAGTTAACCACACTGCAGGACAAATAAGATCAGAGACTCTTTCAACACCAGGGACTCCAAGAAATTGTGGTCAAACCTAAACCTAATCAAGCAATATCAAAGCGCAAAACAGGAGGCCCAGTGTGATGACACCACACTACCAGATCGGCTCAATTACTTTTACGCTCGTTTTGATCGGGACAACACCACCACCCCTGCCCCTCTCTCATGGGATGAAGATCTACCTTTCGTCATAACGGAACATGATGTGAGATGTTCTCTCTGCAAACTATGGGACAAGGCGGCAGGGCCCGACAATATCAAGCCACGCCTCCTCAGGAACTGTAGATCTCAATTAGCTTCTGTGTTACGTTTCATTTTCAACTGGTCATTGGAAACATCCACTGTTCCAATTTGCTTCAAGCGCTCCACCATAATACCGGTACCTAAAAAATCTTCACCTTTAAATCTAAATGACTATAGACCAGTCGCCCTTACATCTGTCCTTATGAAATGTTTTGAATCGTTTGTCTTGAAGTATTTGAACTCCTTTCTACCCAGAGACTTTGATCCTTTTCAATTTGCCTACAGATGTAATAGATCTATTGAGGATGCAATAGCTATTAATTACCATGAAATATTGAATCACTTAGAAACAAAAAAGGCCTATGCAAGGATTTTGTTTATTAACTTTAGCTCTGCTTTCAACACAATAATTCCACAAAAACTCTATGATAAATTATTACTTGAACTAAATTTGCCTGTGAAATTATGTAATTGGATACTTGATTTTCTGTTGAATCGCCCAAAAGTAGTTAAAATTGGCAAAAATATATCATCATCTATAACGCTTAACACTGGAACTTCTCAAGGCTGTCCACTGTCACCAAAATTGTATTCTATCTTCACGTATGATTGTAAGGCTGTCATGCCAGGATGTAGTGTAATCAAATTTGCTGATGATACCACTGTCACAGGATTAATTCTTCACAATGATGAATCTAATTTTCGAAAACAAATTGATTTGATTGTAAACTGGTGTAGTAAAAACAACTTACATCTTAATGTAGATAAAACTAAAGAAATAATTGTTGATTTTCGCCGCGGTGAGACGCCCCCTCCTCCTCTACTTATTCATGGTGCAACTGTAGAACGTGTGCCTTCTTTTAAATTCTTAGGGACTCGAGTTTCTGACAAACTAACGTGGGATATCAATCTAGATAATATTGTCAAAAAAGCCAGGCAGAGACTTTATTTCCTGAGAAAATTGAAATCCTTTGATGTGGGCAGTGATATTTTGATTAATTTCTACAGAGCGACAATTGAAAGTGTTCTAACCTTATCTATTAACGTCTGGTTCGGTCGCGCCTCAAAAACAAGCTTGGGTAAATTAGAGTCAATTATCAGACTTGCAGAAAAAATCATTAACATTAAACTTCCATCTCTTGAGGAGATTTATATTAAGAGATTGACGGGGAAAACTAAAAAGATCATGAAAGATTTAACTCATCCTGCTGCCAAATATTTTGTGTTTTTGCCACATGGTCGGCGCCTAAGAGCCTTTAAAGGCAGTAAGCGTTTATTGAATAGTTTTTTTCCTCAAGCTGTGAAACAATTCAATAACCAGCGATTGAAGATTGTAAAAGATGGCTTCTAGCATAATATGTTCGTATCTCATTATATTTTATGTTAGGCACTTTTTTCACTCCGTTGTCTGCATGTATCTTAAATATTATGTTTGTTGTATTTATACAATGCGAGAGACACAATACGGAACATTTTCAATGTGCTTTTTATGTATGTTGACTGAATAAAAGAATAACATAGAAAATTTTCTTCTTGTACGATCCCTTATGGGCAGCCACTGCATTTAAATAATACCACACCAGGTAACCATTTTGCACTCAGACCCTAGCATGCCCCTGGTATTGAGGTGGCTACTTTGCATAATATTTTATTGACCTTTTCATTAAAAAAAAAACATCATGAGTTTGACATTTAGCAGTTTGTGGCCGATATCGTTTTCACCAAAGCTTTGAGCCTCTTGTGAACCAGTAGAGACTTAGGGTCAGAGATGTTTCTGTGGGATCACTTACTGCTTATATTGAGCTATGCACTGTTAGCAGGATTAAACCTTTGAAAGAAAATCTCTGCAGATCGCTGATTGAGATTGTTTACTGTTGACAAACCAAGTTTCCATCCAGGGCAACAGATCTTTGTTATTTCTTTGTTGGTATTGACGTTTTGTTGACGTGTGACTATGCATCTCTCCCTGGCATAAGTATCTTTCATAGCCCTCCGTCAAGTCAGTTCGGTCAATCCGTGCCCTTCAGGCATTGCTTGATTTCAGATATCTCACAATAACCAGTCGGGCTTTCACTTCTGTTCAATATGAGCGCACTAAGTCATCCTTGGCTTTTCCCATCTTCTTGGGCATCTTCTTGCCAGAACCGTCCTCCAAGTCCTTGGCTTTGTAGTAGTGGGGCGCCACTTCCAGGAGCCATAGATTCTCAATCTCTATTACCTGGAAGATGAGAGAAAACCATAGACCTCAATATATCCTACACAATAGCATAAAAAGTTGTGATGCACAAAGTGATTCAAGCAGTGATGATAACAAAAAAATTGGCAAAAAACAGGAAATTTTTTCATCAATTCAAATTATGCATGACAACAGCCCTCACTCCTCTCCCACCTCTATCTGAGCCTATTTGATAATAACGAAAGCATGGTTTTTATATCAATCTATTTATAACAAGTTTCTTAAATCACTTCTGAATAAGTGCTGGAGGGCATACATGAAGGGAGGCAGGGTGGGGAAGCTGATTTAAAGCTTAAATCTCAAAGAGGCAAACCAGTAGTGAAAAGAAAAAAAAAAAGGATTTCTGCCAATGAGCAGAAAATTATCATCACTGTTCAAAATATGTTATCAATAGTTTTTAAAACTGTGGCAACAAAATAGAAAAGAACAGGTAAAAATTTTATCTGGTTCAGGTTTGCAAATGAAAAGGTTTTAGCAGTGATGGCTTTCAAAGATAAAACAACCTTAAAAAAGATCTGCACTCAGCGTCCATTACAAGTTTATTTTGTGCAGACCATTAGGTAAAATTTCATTGGCTGATGCTTAATACATGCCTGGTCAATTATTTAACATTAGTCTCTTGACTGTAAAAAAAAATATAGTTCCATCTAATTGTGCACCACATACAGCTTTCTTATGGCTACCTATTGCTGGACCGATTTTTTAGAGACATTCCTAAAATAGAAAACTACTACTATGTATAACTGTTTATACTTCAATTTTTTAAAACTTAGATTCAGGTCAGAAAGTAGGAGAAAAATTGCTGGCTTTGAGAATTTCACACTAAATTTTACTTTACATTTCTAATTATCATGTTTTTAATTATAACTCCAAATACCTCCAAAAGGGCTAGATTTGTTCACGCACCATTTATCCTCATCTCAAGTATTGAAAATTCTCACCTGTCTCATGAACTCTTTGGTGGTGAAGACCAACTCGTGGTACACAATCCACCGCGGATGCTCCTCAAACAAGCAGCTGTTGGGATGGACCATCACCGTCTGCTGGGACTTGACCGTTTTGTACTGACCACCTTTGCTCAGTCGCACCGTGTGATAGAAATAGCCTGCTGTTATAGCCTGTTCCATAAAAAAATATACAGAAACCTTGAAGCAAATGCTTTGAGTCATTCTAAATGTGCGAAGCTTATATCTTTCTGTAATAAAGAATGAAAATATACATTTATCTTTTACATTAAAATAGCCACATTGCAACAGAGAATAGTTACAGCACACCAAGTGAGCTGTCCAAGAACAATGCACACAAAATTTTCGTGTCAAAATGTAGAATAATCAAAAGACTTACTGTCTGGATCATTCAACAACCTGTGATCATCAATTTCTTCTTCTATAAGACCTACTTATCTTACATGTAAAAGCATTTGAGACTAAAAAGTGAATGCTCCCATATCTGCAGTCTAGCCCTATAAAAGACTTAAGACTTGTTTAGACTGAAAATTGTATTCGACATACTTTCAATAACAACAATTATTATCAATATCTTAATTATCTGCAAACTCTTGTGAATCCATTTTGTGAGCTTTGTCAAGCTGAATACCCTACAAAGCTTATCTTAAATTTGTGCAAAGATATGAAATTTTCAAATAAGTTTTAATGTCCATAAAATAACTAAATGCTTGCAAGGTCCTGGCCTCTGACAACAGACACTGGAAGAAGAGTAAGAGTTCTTCAGATGAGATGCTTTCATAAACTGTTTAACTCTTAAATTACCATATCGCCCGGTATCGCCTGTACTGATATTATACCAAATCGCCCGCCAATATTTGCATTTAGCATCCACTTTTTCTGTACGGAACAGAGCCTATTTATTTTTATAGTTTCTAACGCAAGAGAGTTTTATTGCTCTACTTTCGTTTGTTCTTTACTGCATGAGAATTGGTTGAATAGAGGTGATACAGCGATTTTTAATAAAATGGCTTTCAATTTCTTAAGCCAGCTTGTCCGTCCATAACCAAAAATGAAGAAGTAGATAATACTGTTGATGAGGAATAAGGAGATATAGACAATAAAAGTAATACGAGTAATGATGATAGAGGGGTAGACAATGAAGATTGGTACGATGGCACTCTAAATCTAGATTTACTATTTTTTTTTTTCACAATTTCTTGATATAAAAGTATAACATGATATATATGAGAAGAAAGCTTGTTCATTTCTCCAAAATATGGTGATTTTTAGAATTTTTAAAAACCAATATTTGAATTTATACAATTTTTTTAGTGGCACCTGTAATGAAAATAATTAAGAGTTATGCTCCTTGCTTTGGTAATTTGGTTATCCCACAGACCTATTATACTAGGAGACTGCTCAGCCCAGGTTTGGCCCACGCTCAATTGAATTGTGGACGAGTGGGCGAAGATGGGGCAAGAGCTTGGGCACGGTTGAACCGGAAGCGTTTGCGTCTCTCTCTCTTCGCTTTGTTTTGTTGAGTTCAGCCATCATCAAGTCAACAT
>BLXT01004871.1:608333-620679 GCA_019648995.1 Plakobranchus ocellatus
CTTCCTTGTATTCATTGTTTTCCCTGTTGTCTATCTTTTTTTATCTATCTTCCTTGTATTCATTGTTGTCCCTGTTGTCTATCTTTTTTTATCTATCTTCCTTGTATTCATTGTTGTCACTGTTGTCTGTCTTTCTTTTTATTTTCTTGTATTCATTGTTGTCACTGTTGTCTATCTTTTTTTATCTATCTTCCTTGTATTCATTGTTGTCACTGTTGTCTATCTTTTTTTTATCTATCTTCCTTGTATTCTTTGTTGTCTGTCTTTTTTTATCTATCTTCCTTGTATTCATTGTTTTCCCTGTTGTCTATCTTTTTTTATCTATCTTCCTTGTATTCATTGTTGTCACTGTTGTCTGTCTTTCTTTTTATTTTCTTGTATTCATTGTTTTCCCTGTTGTCTATCTTTTTTTATCTATCTTCCTTGTACTCATTGTTGTCACTGTTGTCTGGCTTTCTCTTGTATTCATTGTTGTCACTGCTGTCTGTCTTTTTTTTTTATCTATCTTCCTTGTACTCTTTGTTGTCTGTCTTTTTTTATCTATCTTCCTTGTATTCATTGTTGTCCTTGTTGTCTATTTTTCTTTTTATTTCCTTGTATTCATTGTTGTCCTTGTTTTCTTTCTTTTTATTTCCTTGTATTCATTGTTGTCACTGTTGACTATCTCTCACTCTTGCCTTCTCCATTTCCTCTCAATCTATGCCCAAGCCCCACTTTTTAATAGGACCTACATGTATTTTGTCACCAACTGCACATGTATTTTTCTCATTTCTGTTCTAAAACCCTGTCTCTGTTTAACTGTCCATTGTCAGTGTTTTGCACCTTTACAAGTATTTTTTTGCCTGTGAAAATTTCATAATCATAACTGATATTTTAGGTGGTCACGCCCTGCTCTCATCCATTCTCTTCAGCATGAAAATAATGCAATCCACTCTTTCCTAAACCATGAACTGCATCATTATCTTATCCGCCGTATCATAATGTCACTAAACTTGTTTCTTACTTTCATGTATCCACGTAATGCCTGTTAGATTAAGTACTACTCGAGATTTTGTTAGAAATTTGTAAAACAGAGACCGTTTTTTGTCATTTTTACTACACTGCGTCTATAGCAACAGGCTGGCGAGTGGGCGTTGTCAGCGAGGTCTTGACCCATCTAATGGCTGACTCGACCCAGCTCTATCACGCGTGCCGCGAGCGGCCATATTTTACTGGAACTAAGAGGGCTAGGCCGGCTCGGTAAGCGGTCTCCTAGTATTATAAGTCTATGGGTTATCCAAATTCTAGAAGGGCCTGGTAAATTAAGAGTTAACATCTCACACAGAGACCATATCATCAATGAAATAAGTGAAAAACAGATAGGAAGTGTAATCAGGCCTTACACTGACTATCTATCTTAAGTCAAACAACAAAAGGCGAAATGCTCTGGTCATGATAGCTATAACCTATTCCTGAGGCCTTGGAAAAACCATCCTACAAGGCAATCTGCAGGGAAGGAGAGGCAGACAGAAAAAGAAAATGGGAAGACAAAAACAGCCGAGGAACTATGGGACATACTGAAAATAAAAGCAAAGTGATAGGAGAAGTGGAGAAAATTTGATGAAATTTTTCAGATTCAATAAATGATAAATCTAAATGAGTAAAAATAAGTGGAAAATTTAGTTGTGATGAGCGTTGTGAAAACATTTTTTTTTTTTTGCATACATCCATTTGGTCTTGCCTCTGAGGATGCCTTCATGATTACAAACCTGAATATAATGCGATGCAAATTCACTGGCTAAAGCCCATAGTTGATCTGTCATCAGTGACACACTTAAATTAGAAGTAACTCACTAGGCCTTAGTTGGGAGAACATTTCATTGTTTCACAGAGAAGTGAGAAGTGAGGAGAAATGCAAAAAGATAAGTGCCAAACAAAGATAATGATCAGGGTCTTATCGAGATTCCCATCAGAGTTTTTTTCTGTGCCAAGATATGAACATTTAAACTACATTTCAAAACATTCTAAATAAAGAAAAACTTGCCTTACATATTGCTTATTTTCCTTCACACAATTATTTGGAAAACATGTCAACCAAACAGAAATAAAATTACCTTTCGTATTGATACTGTGTCTGTGGGGTTAGTTGTCAGGTCTATCTCCACTCTCTCCAGCAGACCTTCTAACTGATCCCTCACATCTCGTGCTCTCTTCATTGACCTTAAAAAAGAGCATAAAAGAAAATGGCAATAAAGCGAATGAAATTCTTATAAAGTTTTATTCAAAATTAAGACATCTTTGAGTAAGTGCATATATGTCCTCAATATCAATGTTTGCTTGTAAGCATTTGTTCATACTTTCATTTAATTTTCATTAAAGAGCATTTCATCTTGAAAAAAAAATTTTATCTAGAGCATCTCACTTTCTTTTTGTGCCCGATTCATAACATCTTGCACTATTTTTTTCTTTTAACAAAACCTGCAATAGGAGACCTCTGCTAGACTGATGAAAACGATTCAGTTTAAACAGTTAGGCTAGTATCGTTGTGGAGCAGCTCTTTCTAAATAAAGATAATTGATGGTTCCCTGAAACAAACCAAAAAAAAGAGGAAGACGAAAATTTTTTGAAAGAATAATGAGCAGTCAAAAAACAAATGGTGGCATCCCTCACCTGTGCTGGATATAATTCTCGTAGCACCACTGTGTTGAGTAGTCCGTCTCCTCCCACTGGTTGTAAACATTCAGCAGGGTCAGGTGGTCTCCTCCAGGTACAAAAAAGTTGTGCCTTGCTGTGTCTGCATGAACGATTTTGTCCTTAGGGCGGTAGAATATGGCATTGTTGACTGACAGCATGGCACCAATGGTAATGATTTCTTTGGAGCATTTGTACCTTAGGAGGAAAAATAACATTTTGGAGATTATTCATGAAGCTACAGTAATATTTTGAAAATATGTATAAAAAAAAAAATTTTTTTTAAGTCTTCAAAGAGTATAAAATTGACTATGTAAGGAGGTTGTTTATCAATGAATGATCAATTTACTTTTCTTTTTGTATAATAAAAACAATGTAAATCTTCCAACTTTAAATGTTGTTGCATGCAATCAACTCTTTACTATAACAGAGACATTAGATTTGCTAAAAATATTCTGATACTTTGCCTTCCGAAGGTCAAATAAAAGCATCTAGACAAAAAAGGCTTCTTTATTGAACATAAAAATTTTAGATAAAATGAAGTATTGCAAAAGTAGAAAATCATCAAAGCTGAATTAATATGATGAAATGTTGACTTGAAAATTTGTTCAATATCACTTTTTATATTTCTTTACTATTAAACCCTACTTATATAATACTTATACTACAAGACAGAAAATAGCAAGAATTGAAAAGGAAAGTCTGAAGTCAACAGCAGTAAAATGTTCAAATGGAAGACATTTTTTAAAAACCAAAATACATTTTTCCTCTCCAAATCGTTTTCGTATTTACAGATTGGAGCCTGTTACATGGCAGTTTTGTGCCCAGATCAACACTATTTTCCAAAACTGTTTTCACCATTAAATTTAAATTTTAAATATTGCCCTGTAATCAAAGATAAGCTGGTCGTATTAACCATATATAATCATTCCTGCTCAAGACTTTTCCTCCCAATGAGGCCTATTTAACCCTAATTATCTAGGAAAGCCTCACTTTTCAGACGCCAGGATCATTTTGGACATCATTGGGTCCACTGGAAACTCCGCCATGCGGCGCCCTAGTTTTGTCAGCTCCCCCAGATGATTCAATGCCCCCAGGGCGTAGAGCTGCTCCAGTGCCAGCACTAGCGTCTCATGCGGCGGCGGGTCCATGAAATCAAAATTGAGGAGGTCGTTGATACCCAGTGACTTGAGCAGCAAAACCACATTGCCAAGATTCGTGCGCTGAATCTCAGGGACCGAGTTGTCCTCGAGCTCGTTCTTGTATGCCCATGCTGTGTACAGGCGGAAACATTTGCCTGCAGACACACGGCCTGCTCGACCTGCCCTCTGGTTGGCAGAAGCCTGAGGAGAAAGGAGGAGATAGGATTATCCAATAAAAACACATGTCAAGAACAGAAAGATCCTGTACATCAAAGAGAGAAGTGAGAGACTCAACAAATTCTAAAGCAACACTATTACTTCTGGGCTTGTTTTGGTATACTTAACATAATGGTCACTTTAAATTGTCACAACTATTATCCATCATGTGAAAAACATCTCTTTGCTTTCCCCATAATCCCATTCCTACCTTTATATTTATAAAAAAAATACCTGAGGTAATCCAAATAATCAGAGGGATTTTTCAAGCTACTTCCTTTTTGGCACTTTGTGATATATATTAAATTGAGAAATCAAAACATTCAAATTTTTTAATACTCTTTACTTTGATAGAATAAAAGCCAATAAACTCAAAACATATACAAGAAGAGAAAACATTACTTGTGCAAATGAGAAATATGAGATTTACCTCTGATTGTACATTTTACTAAAAAAAAAATATAATATTGTGATGACTTATAGAGAAAATATATATGTGTTTTTACAGCATGAAATAAGTTATCTGTAAGCAATGGCCCTCCACAGACATCATGCAAAGTATTTTTAAAAAGCAGATGTTTATGCACATTTTAAACCTCACAAGAAAATCCGACCTTAAAAATTTTCTAATATCTCCTATCAAAGTATAAACACTGTCTCTTTTCCTCTGTTCAGGAACTGCCAACAAACCAAGTATTTTGTGCATTTGGATCACATAATAAGTGCAACTGAGAGAGTATTATTAAAAAACATGTACAATGTTTACCTTTGATACAGGGGTGACAACAAGAGATTCCATGCCTGTCCTTGCATTGTAGCTCTTCTGCTTGCAAAACCCTGGATCTATTACATACACAATACCATCTATGGTGAGAGATGTCTCTGCAATGTTTGTAGCCAAAACCACCTGTGAATTAGTCCAAGAAAGTGGAATTAACATAATTCAAAGATCTAACAAATTGAAATACCAGTGATTGCATTGCCTTCTGTTGTCTTTTTTTCTCCCTGAAGCCCTTTTATTCTTCTTTTAATTTAGAACTTGACTTATTCAAAATATTTTACTTGACCTTGTATGTGGAACATTACAAGTGGCAAAAGGATAGATATCTTTACAATACAAAAAAATCAGGACAATGGTATGCCAGCATTGAGGAAAACTTTTGAAAAAATGCTGCTGAAAACACCTAGCCAGTGTTGTGAAAGTGCAACTCAAGAAAACAAATAATTATTTTAAAGTTAATATTACTCACATTGTCAAGATTAAAATGAAGTTTTAGATTTTAAAATTCAAATCAAGCAAGATCATTAGATGTCTGTTCTCTTCATTTTTATAAATTTAAAGCATTGTGACCTATCTTATACAAATATATATGCTTCAAATTGTGCAGAAACACCAAAACTGCTTAGGAAATTTTGCTTTTTATTTTAGCATCAATTTTTTATCCAATTCAAGAGCCAAATTCCTCTCAGGGCTCAGGTGAATATCAAATTTTGATTAGGGAACAGCATTTCAGCAAACTTTATATTTCAATACATTACCAGTTCTTCGCATGATTAAAAAAAAATGTTTTGGTTTTTTCCTACCTGAACTTTCTATCTAGGTATTGTTTTGTAGCATAATTTATTAGGAAATCTCATTTTTTGGTATAATTTTCTAGATCCACATATAAAGAGAAACAAATACATGTAGGATTAAAAGTAAGATGTACCACTTCACTGAAGTGATATTACTTTCATATTTTATTCTGATGTCATTCTCTAGTGATCTCCTCAGTGCATTCATTCAAAATCTTGAAACCCTCTTTCTGTACAAAAGGTCTCATTTTGTGCATCAGTGATTTCACATTTAAACTCCTATAGTCTTTTCAATGATTTTCTCTTTAATCAATATAGCTTTTTCTAAATTTAACAATTTCCCTTTATTTAATATCTAGGGAAAAAAAGGCTTTTTCAATCTGGCTTTGATATTAACAGCACTTTACACTATTCTGCAAATATGTTCTTGTACTACAGAAAAGAAAAACAAACTTTTTTTGCCTTACCAGCAAAGTGAATGACACTGCGTGACAGAGGATTTTAAAAAGAAAGCAACACATCTTAAAGTCTATTTTTCTCTCTAACTTTGATTCCTTTCTATATCATCTTGATAGCTGAGCTGTAACATATGAACCCCTAATGGTGCTCGATCACATTTTACCCAAAAAAACCCCACACGAATATTATCCTTCTCTGTCATGTAAACTTGCTGTTAACGAACATGAATTAAAGAGGAAAAAAAAACAACATAAAACCATTACCCCTAAGCACACACAAAAAGACCTTTGTTATCATGAAATCACAAGTTTCTCTCTCTTGAAAGCTTTACCCTGTTTTACCTCAGTCTGTTAATTTAGCTCACAGAGCATCCTGAGATGCCTGAAATTCAAACTTTAACCAGGATCTTATTTCATTTAGGATTTTTGACCCGAAGACAAAGACGGATGAGAAAATGAAAGAGTTCAAGGCAAATTGTTTTAAATTTTATTTTTACCTTTCTAGCCCCAGGAGGAGTCGGCTCAAAAATCTTGGCTTGCATTTCTGAGGGCAAAGTAGAGTAAATTGGAAGCACTAGCAGCTCCTTGATCTTAGAGCCAAGTTTTCTAGTCCTTTCTAGCAGCATTTCATTTGCTGTCTCAATTTCTTCTTGGCCAGTTAAAAAGACGAGGATATCACCCATGGGTTGAGTCACATGGATCTGCAGAACGGAAACTACAGCGGCATCAAGATAATCCGCCTCTGGTGCTTTGGTGTAGTAAATATCCACTGGATACCTTCTGCCAGGTATCCGGAATATTGGGGCATCATCGAAGAACTCTGAAAACTTTTGAGCGTCCAGTGTTGCACTTGATATCAGAAGTTTGAGATCAGGTCTAAACCTCGCAATGTCTTTCACCAGGCCAAACAGCACATCCGTGTGGAGAGTCCTCTCGTGAGCCTCATCCACAATCAGGACACTGTAGCTTGCCAGATCTGGCTCACTGAGGAACTCTCTGAGCAGCATTCCATCGGTCATGTACTTAAGGAGAGTGCGCTCAGACGTGCAGTCCTCAAACCTGATGCTGTAGCCCACTTCACTGCCGAGTTTCCAGCCCATTTCCTCAGCCACACGGGCAGCCACAGACATGGCGGCCACCCGGCGAGGCTGTGTGCAGCCCACCTTCATGCCATTCTTAGTGAATCCCTGCCAGAAAAAAAACAAAGATAGGAGAATAAAGAAGGAGTCCATTTCACAGGGGGTTTCCCCCATGCATCAAATGATAATTTTCATGTCAAAGTCTGTACAATTTGAAAATGGATGCTTAGTATAATTGCAATATCATTGCTCTATAGCATTTCCAATAATTATAACAAATAAGAAAATAGCAAACTTAATGCCCTGTCATGATTCAGATATCAACTAGAGGGGTGAAAATTACGCATCTCTTTATGTGGAGAACTTTCTACAGACTTTCTGCACATAAAAGCACTGTGAATGTTTACTTCTTTACATGTATCTTTTGAGTTGATTTCAGTGGTGCAGACCCACAACTTGACTCATTTTACGAGACTGTTGCACACATTTTTATAAACTTTCTGCACACATAAAAATATAAAATCCACTCACAGCGTGATGAAGATACTGAGGCACTTGTGTTGTTTTACCAGATCCAGTTTCGCCCTCAATGATGAGGATTTGGTGGTCTCTGACAGCTTTTATGAGATCTTTTTTGAAAGGGTAAATGGGAAGACTCTTTTGGGTTTCCTCTATGCTCATCTTTTTAGCTTCTTTCTCACTAAGGTTTGCTTTCTTGTCCTGTGGCAAAACATGAGGCGAATTGCTTAAGACAAAAGTACAAAAAGAATACTCGCCACACCCTAATTTTCATTGCTAATTTTTTTCTTCTTAACCTATGAAACAATATCAAAATGTTCACTTTTAAACAGAAAAAGGAAATGGAAGAATGAATGAAAAATAATTTTCATCCACACACAATGTATAGCAAAAAAAACTTCACCTAAGAGTTTGTTTGAGTTTAAACAAACTGTTCTCTTTGCATCATAATTACCTTTGAGAGATAAAATTTCACATCAAACATCAGCGACCATAAAATTTTTGTCTGTCTACAAACCTTGTCTTTCACAGTGCCGGGCATCTTCAGAGCCTGCACAAATTCTATCTCCTCATCCATGATCACATCATACTGCTTTGACTTTTTCCTCTCCTTTGCATCACGAGCACCAAACTTCAAAAGAGCAGCGTTTAGGTGCTCTTCCTCCCACCTCTGCTGCTCGGAGGCAGCACCCCGCTCGCTGCGATCCTCCACATATTTCTCCTGCGGTTTCTCATCCTCTCTTGGTATGTGGTATCGATCAATCTGATTAGAAGAATGGAAAAGAATAGAAAATCAATTTTGACAGTATTATTGATTACACATCTTACAGCTACAAATATAAAGACTGTTGATAAAAAAAATTTGAGCATGTTCACAAATGCATAGGCTTGAAATTTGTCTTCATTTTTTGTCATAAGTGAATGTACCAAGTTCCTCTTGTATCCATAGCAGACGAATTAAATTTTTTATTTCTGTTTCATTGAACCAGAATTTACAAGAAAAAGTGACGATGAAAATGTTTTGCATTGATCAAGACCTAGTTCTTTTTTTAAGAAAGTTAATACATAGATTATAAGTATTACTGGTATAAAAGCTTAAGTCCCTACTCTACTCAAAACTATAAGAAACATACTAAAATGCAAAAGTGTTCCATAAAATACTTCTTTTTTAAGGAGTACTAGAAATGGAAAACAAATCAATATTCTCTCTGAATTTTTCAAAATTGATCTAACACCCAGGTGTTTGTTAAACAGTAGTAGGAATGTTTGCCAGGCATTTTCAGTTTGAAAATCACTAAAAAAAACAAGGTTAAGAAGAATTAAATTAAGAAACATATACCTAGACTGAAGAAACCCAAACTTAAATTCCTACCAAAGAGCAAAGTGAGACTTAAATTTCTATACATATTTTTCACATTTCATATAGATTATTGACAGTCAGAAGCATTTTCATAGATTTTTAACTGTTCATCAGATGTCCTTTGGTGCCTTAAGTTATTATGCTATTTCCTTTTCCTCTGCATTATGGTTGGATGGGGAATTATTTCAAAGTAGAATTCACCTAAGTCAGATTTGCATGGGTCTTTCTTCTTTCATGTAAATCTTATCCTTCTGGACCACTTTCAGATTGTAATCATTTATTGTGAAGAGTAAAACAATGGATAAATAGATATAATTATGTAGAAGTTGATGTGGTTTTTCAAATCTCTCAAAGATCTTGAATTACTGCTATTCCACTGAAACAGGAGAAGGGCTGATTCTAAAAACAATGGATAAATAGATATAATTATGTAGAAGTTGATGTTGTTTTTTCAAATCTCTCAAAGATCTTGAATTACTACTATTCCACTGAAACAGGAGAAGGGCTGATTCTAATTGAAAAAAAAAAAAAAAAGCAAGAACGTATGTATGTGTGTATAAAAAGAGAGAGTGAGAGAGAGAGAGAGAGAGAGAGAGAGAAAGAGAGAGAGAGAGAGAGAGATAGAGAGAGATAGAAAGAGAGAGAACAAAAGATATTGAAAAAATGTTTTTACAGCATGCAAATATCTATTCTCAACCTAAACGTAAATACAATGGAGCTAAAAAGGAAGTTGATGTGTTATTGCAATTAAATCTTTGAAAAGAGAGAGAGAGAGAGAGAGAGAGTGAGAGAGAGAGAGAGAAATCAATTCCAACCTTTTCTATCTCTCCTGCTGCTCGGTGCTCCTTTGCCAGCTTCAAGACCTTTCTTTTGTAGTCCAAATCCTTCTTCTCCCGTGCTGTTAGTCTGCAAAGGTTAGATAATAGTATAGACTGTTGATATCAAATTAACTATGTTAAGGCTTACACTGAGACCCTTTTTTCTTAGGTACTAGACTGATATTTGATGGTTGTCATTAGAAAGTTATACAGCAAGTCTCAACAAATTAAAAAAAAAAAATAAAATAAACTGATCCTTTAAAGCGTTAGACTGGTATTTGACCCATTTGATTTAAGGATTGACATACCTGATAAAACCTTTATCTAGTCCCAACACAGGAAAAGTTAATATCTAAAACTCAATTTTTCTTGCATTAAAAAAAAGGCAAATTTATCAGTAACTCAAGAGATTTCAATTGCATTATGTTGAACATTACAACACAATGATTAGAAATACAAAAAAAGCCACTGATTCTTCTCCACCAAAGAACGCAGGAAAAGCTAATAACTAAAACTCAATTTTTCTTGAATAAAAAAAAAAAAAACACATTTTTTAGCAACTAAGGAGATTTCAATTGCATTATGTTAAACATTACATCACAATGATAAAATAACAACAATGCCACTGACTCTGCTCCACCAAAGAAATATTCCTCCTCCGCAATATCTGCCTCTAGATCCTCCAGCTTATCTTTGCCGCGTTTCTTGAGGTAATCATGGCGAGATTTTTTCCTCAGGTCTGGAATGATCTTTTTCCGATCTTCCTGCTCAAGTTTCAGCCGTTTTTTTGCCTCCTCATAAGCCTGAGGGAGAGTTTGAAGGTTATTGAGAGGAATAAAAGGCTTTTTGAAAATGCAATTTTAAGTAAAAATATGATTTGTCAAATCATTACAATATCATTAATGATTTTGCTGCAGCTCCAAGAATATGATAAGTAAATAGAAAAAACACTGGAAATCAATTTTATTTTAAAGCAATGTCATACTTCTGCTATTTTTGTGGAAAAGCGCTTTTTTTGTTTTTTGGAGTAAATCGACTAAAATAACAAATATTTCTAAATCAAATGGATGTTCAGAGGACGAAAATGCCCAGCTAAGTTTTTATCATTGAATATTAAATTTCTATGGAATTTTGTGATTCAATTAAAAAAAAAAAAAAAAAATAAGCACGCTTTTGACTTTCAGATAAATAATAAAAAAAAAAAAGGGAATAATTTTGTTCTGCTAATGAAACATATTAAAATTCTGATCTTTTCTTCCTTCAGGGGAGAAGGGGTTATTAATGATAATTTTGAACAAGGATCTTAGAGAGAGAGCAATGAATATATCAAACTCTTCTCAGAGGGCTACAGAAAAAAAAAAAAAAACACGAAAAGTATGAGGATGCTATGAATATTCTTACTTTCTTGTCTGACTTGGACATAACATTCCTAGTCTTGTCCTTGTCCTTCTCACGCAGCCTGCTGGCAAACTCATCCCTCTCTTTCAGATCTTTCTTCCTCTCATCATCCAGGTCTGAGTCAGAGTCGGACTGTGAGTCTTCCTGGGAACTGTTGCCAGACCTGTAAGTCAGTATGATTGGTTAGACAAATAGAGGGATCAGTGATTATTCTACTCTAGCCACATGTTGCTGAGCATCTTTAATACATTCATATGATTTTGATTAAAAAGATAGATAGGCTAAAAATTTTATTTATCTAAAAAAGATTAATCTTATATCATAAAACTTTGGATGTAAACATATGTAAAAGAAAAGTAATTTAGTTATCCAAAACAATTGTAAGGAATTTCCCTATTTTCTACTATTTATTATCAAATGCTTTATTATCCATAAATAATTTTTTATCAATGGGAAAAAACTGCTTTTTCATTAGATTAAATTTTCAGAACTTCATATATATCATCCCAAAGAAGATATAAGTTTCATATATTTGTTTAAAATTCAAAGCAAACACGTTGAAGAGAGCTCTAATTTTCATTATCTCTACTTTTTTAACGGGTAACACATGATGCAGTTTCGAACAAGACGAAAAAATTGTTTTCCATAAATTCCACACAAACTTTTTTCGAGAGTCCTCCTCTTCACTGCTTTCTGATGATTCTTGTTTCTTGCGCAAACTTCTGGCTTTTGTACCATTACCCTTTGGTTGCTGAAAATGATAAAAGTTTTAAGTTTATTGTCATGATTTGTAATACAAAAAGCTGAGAGTTAACCATATATGCTGTTTGAGGAGTACCTGGTTACACAATTATATATTTTGATATATCAGGGATGCCAGTGGCCTCTGAAAAAAAAAAAGTAGGAAACATATTGGTTGGCATGTGTCCAGGGGCCTCCTTAAGCCCTGGCAGGGTCACAGGCAGCGTCCCATGTGAGGGTTACACGGGGTTAAAGCCCCCTGTCAGAAATTGGTTTTAAGCAATTTCCAGGCTTGATTCTGGGCCTCTCTTGCATTGAAATTATCTTTTTGAGCTGAACAATGACAAGCATAAATGTATCAGAAAAAAAA
>BLXT01004871.1:652187-665726 GCA_019648995.1 Plakobranchus ocellatus
TTAAAAGGCGCAAAGTTCAATTGCCAGTCCTGCTTATTGAACTTTATTTATCTGTTCACTTATGTTCACTCAACATCGGTAGATAAGACTAGGCGAAGACAATCAAGAGGGGAAACGGTGAGGTTACCTCAAAGGGTTTGCACTTGGCTGTCGCGACTAGCAACAGCAAGGAAGCGCGGTGAACAGGAAGCACGTGACTAGTTTTAACACTCTCTGTGCTTGGAGGAGGAATTTGTTTTATATTATTCTAGCCAATAAACTTTGAAGCACTCAGTCTATTTGTAAAATAAAAAAAAAAAAACAGGACTCTTACAAGTACAACTCTGGATCTTTGGAAAAACGGTGGAAAGGTAAATCTGGCCGACTGTTCCTAATACCACTGACAATGAGGATTTCGAGATTTATTTGCCGCAATACTGAAAAATGCAGGATAAAGAAAGTAGTAAAATTATCAATCTTAACAGGCAATACGGTTTGTTTACCGCGCTTGGCAGCTAGTTGCGAAAAGCGGCTCGTTTCTAGTCTTTTGGACTAGGCCAAACTAAAGGCCGGGAGGAATGATAAGATTAAGGCAAACTACTTCATAGTGCCGTATACCCTTATGGAAATAACAGAACCCTACTCCTCGTTTGCTTGCACTTTTTCTTAGTTTGGGACTCGCACCTTCCTTTGTTGCAAATTCAATCAATGCTTTGGTCTAGTGATCGCTGTCACCTTCTGATAGACTGAGTGGGGTTTTTTTTTGGTTTTTGTATATAGCCAGTTCACATCAAAGTGATTTCAGGCTTTGAGGCTCTCCGTCAGGCCGGAGTGCCGATGACGGGGCTCGAACCCTCGACAGAAGGGTCCCTGCAGATCTCAGGGCGGACTCGCCAGCCACTGTGACACTGACGCCAGCTGATAGATTGAAGACAGGTGTGTAAGAAGAGATGAGATAGAAAACAGAGGAGTAACCAAATGTGAGGCAACCAAGAAGTAGGATGGAAAGCGAGGGAGGTGGCAGAGGGTGATGAGGCATACACCTGTGGGCGCCAAAGACATGGTGAGTGCTCTTCTTTGATTAGCTGCTCACATCGCACAAGAATCGAGATAAGCTAATGCTTATGTTTTTTTATTCAACTCAAAGGAAAGCAGCGATAAACAATGGTTGTTTTAAGATTTGGCGATATGTCATATATACAAAGAAACTCAAATCATTTGTGCAAGCAATAGCATTTTTATTCTATCACTGATTAAAAAAAGCGGTTTAAGACTTTAAAATTATTACGAAGAGTATCCAAGATAAGCTTTGCGTTAATCTAATTATGCGTCTCTGCATAAGTTAAAATACTTTAATAATTGAATGAAGATAAAACATTTTTTATTGAGCATGCAATTAAGAAAACCATGTTAGACACGTTATGATATTAATATAAACTTATTTGAATGGAGAAACATATCAAAGCAAAATTGAACGCCAGAACTTTTTTGGTATTTGTATCATCATCTTTTTGTTCTTCAAATATCCGCAGTTTGAAGATCTAAATTTTAAAAGTCACGAAAAATTAAGACGCATTATTAGAAATATAAAATATAGGACCCAGAAAATGCAAGGACAGTTCAGAATATTGGTAAACATAAAGTGGGGAGTTAAATTTGTCAGTTTTCTATGCTTGCAAAGTTCGTGCTAAGGAAAAACAATCCATGCATTGGAAAGTACATCATTTGCTACTTTTGAGTCCCGTATTCAGTATTGTAAAAGGAAAGTCTCTGTGATGAAGTTATCAATTTTGTTGTTGTTGTTTGTTTTTAAGAACATTAAAGAAGGGAAAGAGGGAAAACGGGACAAAAAAAGTAGATTAAAAGAATAGCTAAGGAAAGAAACATGCATATAACGAAATAAAAAAAAAATGCGAGAACATTTAGTGTTTTGAAATATGTAGGCGTCACTCAACAAGAACAGGTGTGTGTGTGTGTGATTAGTTGAAGATAAAAGATAGAAAGAAGACACTTTTTAATCCGATTTGCCTTCTTATGAATCTAAATCTCAAATTCTTATAGGTGGAAAAAAACGAGATGTTCTTCCAATGTTACAATTCCAATCAATACCTAGGTAGTATTAAGGACATGCTTAGTTATATCAAAATTTACGATAATCTTTAAAATGATCTTTCTTGAATAAAGATACTTTTTTAAACTGTAGAAAAGAACATCTCCTGCGGCTTTTGTCACGTTCCTGCTAACTTGCAGGATAGTTTAAATTTATAATATACAGCTAATAAAACAAAGCAATATTTCTGTATATATAACTTTTTCAAGAAAGATGTAAGTTAATTCTCGACGTCACCAATAACTAAGTACAAATTAAAGAATAAAATGTATTTAAAGTGAGTGCAATTTAAATAAACAATGTGAACTTTATGAGGCAAAACAAACTAAAACGTGGCATTCCAACTAAACATATGACTGCTAAGAGGCTGAATTGATTCTCTTTTGAAAAAATCCTCATAGGATTAAATGCGTATTATTTGGCCATGGCTTGTTGTCTTAATGCGTAAAAAAAACCCGAAACAAACGATCTAATGCATAATAAAAAGTCATAGCAAAAAACCTTGGTAATATAATTGAATAAGACAATACATAATTGAATGATTTAAGAGGGAATGAGAATTGAAAAGTGACATCAATAACTATTGTTTAAACTAAATAATAAAGCCAGTTGTAACATGCAGCTATATTGAGAGAGTGTGTCACAACAGTTGAAAGGTAAACATTATAGGGGTGGAGTACACCCAAATGAATGGCACCCTAGCTCTTCGATTATTTAATTGTTAGTTTTTTTAACCAACCAAATAAAAAACATTGAGCCTTTTTTCCGATGGAAGGAATCTAGAATCCTCTTAAAAAAAAAAACAAAAAACACTATAGGGTCAAATTTGTCTTATTCGGCCATAGCATGGTGTCTCAGTGCACAAAAATATCCTTTGAAAAATATAAACAACAAGAAGAACAGACTGCATAATAACATTAAAGAAACAGCTTCCATTGAAAAAATGGAAATAGATTCAGATGAAAACATTTTTTACTGAGCAACAATTTTTCAACTTGGCAGTGAAGTGGCTTTGATTATCAACGTAAATGCAATTAAATATAAAATTATTTTGATGCCGAAATTATAGACTAGCTGGATAGTTCATTTATTTTTTGTTTGTTTGTTTGCTTCTGTTCATTTTTTACAGGTTTTTTTTTTGTTCACACTGTGTTACAGATTTTAACGAAGTTAAAGCAATGAACGTCATCAACAGCCAAGCACATATTAAAGAATAAAATGTATAAAAGTAAGTGTCTGTTAAATTAACAAAGTGAACTTTATGAGGCAAAACAAAATAAAAGGTGGCATTCCAACTAACAATACGAATGCTAAGAGGCTGAATTAATTTTCTTTTTTTAAAATCCTCATAGGGTTAAATGCGTTTTATTTGGCCATAACCTGTTGTCTTAATACGTAAATAAAAAAATCGAAACAAACGATCTAATGCATAAAAGAGTAATTTTTTTTTAAAATCTTTCCGTTAAAAAAAAAAAAGAACACGTTTGCAGGTGATAACATTTTTTTTTCTCTGAGCAATAACTTTGTCTTCAGTTTGACTCAGCCGTCAAGTGGTTTTGTTTGCCAATGTATTAAATGCAGTTCAATGCAAAATTATTTTGATACTTGAAGTGTAGACTAGTTTGGATGTGTAAGTATGTGTTCTTTTTTCCTGTCTTTTTCACATTTTTGTTACAGATTCGTACAAAGTTAAAGCAAGAAACCTTGATAATATAATTAAAGAAGACAATACATAATTAAATGATGTACGAGGGAATGAGAATTTAAAAGTGACATCAATAACTATTATTTTAACTAAATAATAAGGACAGATGCAACATGCAGCTATATTGAGAGAGTGTGCCACACCAGTTGAAAGGTAAACATTATAGTGGTGGAATACACCCAAATGAATGGCACCCTAGCTCTTGGATTATTTTTTTTTAGTTTTTTTTTACCAACCAAATAAAATACAGTGAGCCTTTTTTTCCGATGAAAGGAATCTAGAATAAAGAGAAGTATTTTTCAGAAAACAATCATAAATAATTTCTCTTTGTTGTGGTCGTATTTTTTCAAATGAATGCTACAGACTCAATAGTTGTTGTTGGTTTTTTTAAATTATTTTTTTTTTGTCAGTTGTTTTTCATTCAAAATTGTGAAGGTTATAAAGCGAAACGAAATAAGCAGAAACCAGAAAACATTCCATCAAACATGAGAAGTGCTTGGGTTGCCATTGTTTTGGTGGAATCTTCCTTAATAATAGTTCCTTTTCTGGGATGGAGTCCATATCTGCTGCTATTATTTGGGTTTTATCTACCTCTTTAATCGGTTCCTTTCTCTGATGGAATCCACTCAAATAATGGACAACCCAAATCTTATACTGCTTTCCCATTTTAGGCTTTCCGAATAATCTTTGATATCAACAAAAAGTTCAACTTATAATTTAAAATGGCCTAAATGTACACAGGAACGAATTATAGCAAAAAAACAAAAACGCTTCTTCATTCATTTTACTTTAAGACAAACGACAACAAAAATCTTAATTCGCTTACGCACAATCAGAGATATAATTTCGAACGTTATTGGCAGAGGGGAAAGATTAGAATCCATTTTTCACTCTCCTCACACACAAAGGTTAGGTTAACGATTTTTTTTTTTTTTTTTTGGTACGGACAAAATTTGGAAAAAGAAAAACAAAATGGTAAAGAGAAATAAACGGCACTGAGATATACTGGGACTGATACCTGGGCAGTCTAGGAAAGGAAGAAAAAGAAGGCCTGCCGGAAATTATAAACCAAACAAAACACAATAATAGCAAAGGAAATGCCTCAACACAGATACATATGTAGAATGAATATTAAAATCATATACATGAAGATCAACTCTATAAGGAAAAAAGAACATTAAGGGTATTTATGAATGGGACACGACTCCAGCAGGATGAGGAACTGTTAGATAGATCTGGAGTGAAATAAGCCGATAGGAAATAATTTATGTTATAAAACTCTAATTAGATATCTAGAGACTTTTCTCCGCTAACTCCTATTTTACTTCTCATCGGGTGGAATGAATTTTTAATGGACAATAATCTTCATGCCTTTGCGTCAAATGTGGTAAATAAAAACCTATGAAAACTCAATGATCAAGAAAAATAGATTTTAGTAACAATTAAGGTTTTATTTGCGATAACAAACAAAAATGAAGGACAGTAAAACGTAGCGGAAGCTATGTGTAGAAAATGAAAAAGGCGGCAGAGAGCCTCTCTCACTCTGGGCATTGTCCATATATTTCATCTCAAAATATTGAATCCAACCCATGAAAGTCCAGATAAGTTGCATCTACATTTTATACTTCTAGAATAACCAATCTTGAAAATCTGGCCCAAATCTTAGAGGTTTGTTATATTTACTAGATCTAACTAGAAGTCAGCTCTCAACGTCGTCTCTATCACTTATAAAGTCTATTTTTTATGGGACCCTCAATTAATAAAGATCTTAAATCTTCCAGTGGTAGACTCTTATTTAAGTCCTAGATCCAAATTCCAGCAAGTCATCCAGATTCTAAAACTGTCAGGATTCGACATACGCGACATGCAAATGTAAGTAAATACTTGAAATATGGATATATTTGAGAATAGAATTCTCAGTTTAAAAAAAAAAAAAAAAAAGTTTTACATCAGTATATTTTCATTACGAGGCAAATAATTATCGTCATTTTATTTTATTTTACAAAACATAATTATGAATCACTCACTGAGCTATTGAGCCTTCATATTTAACGATAACAAAGCACATAATTATGAAAAAGAAAATGACATACATGCATATTAACATCATTATTTTAAAAAATGCAGGCGCCAATCAACAAGAACAACAGTAAGTGTGGTTGTTAGAAACACACAAGATAGAAGGAAGACACGTTTTAAAAATCATTTGCCCTTTTTCATATCTACATTTTCTATTACTTGTTGATGAAAAAAAATGTTTCGTCCAATGTTACAATCAATTAAATGCTTAGGTAGCAGATAGGCGAGTGTATAATTATATCAAAGTTAGTTGGTTTTTTTTTTAAATACTAACTACAAAAAAGATCAACTGCCGCCAGTGCCATTTTTCCGGTAGCTTAGATCGTGATTTAAATTTACAAAATACAGCAATTACAACAAAGCAGTATATTTTTCAAGAAAGATGGAAGTCATTCTTTGAAATCATCAATAACAAAGTATATGATAAAGAAATGAAACGTATTATAAGGTACTGCATGTTACATAAACAAAGTGAACCTTATGAAGCAAAATAAAATGAAACATGGCATTCTAGTTAACCATAAAATGAAACATGGCATTCTAATTTACCATAAAATGAAACATGGCATTCTAGTTAACCATAAAATGAAACATGGCATTCTAGTTAACCATAAAATGAATATGGCATTCTAATTTACCATAAGACTGCTAAGAGGCCATTTTATCCTCTAAAAAAAAAAATAGGGTCGAACTTCTCTAATTCGGCCATAGCATGGAGTCTCAGAGCACAAAAATATCCTGCGGAAAAAAAAACCAACAATAAAAACAACAGAATGCATAATAACATTAAAAAAAAAACCATCTTCCATGAAAAAAAAATGAAAATAGATTCAGGTGAAAGCATTTTTTCACTGAGCAAATAGTTTTTAACTCGGCAGTAAAGTGGTTTTAATTGTGAACATAAATGCAGTTAAATATAAAATTATTTTGATGCCGAGATTATAGACTAGCTGGATAGTTCATTTTTTGTTTGTTTGTTTGTTTCTGTTCATTTTTTACAGTTTTTTTTCACATTGTGTTACAAAATCATACGATGTAAAAGCAATGAACGCCGATAATAATGTAAGATAATACATGATCAAATAAATTTAGGAAAATAATTATAAGTATGATGAATAACAACTGCAACACTTGGAAAACTAATAATGTCATTTACAACAAGACAATGAATTTTAAAATGGAATCAATAATTATTGTTTAAACTAAATATGAAGGCCACGTGCAATATACATAAACATTGACAATGTAACAGTTTACATAAGAAGTTGAAAGGTAAGCATTATCGGAGTGGACTCTACTCAAATGAATGGCACCCTGATTCTTCGATTATTTAATTGGTAGAATTCTGAATTTCGAAACACTGGTGTGTCGCTTTGTCCAATCTTTCAAATTAAGCAAATAGTAGTAAGTCAAAAGGAAATTAGACAGAATTATGAAAGCTTTCCTTTCCCACTCAAATAAGAGAAGAGCTTGGTAGAATCCACTTCAGTAATCAATGGCAATGCTAAAATCACCACAAACCAGTATGTATATATATATATATATATATATATATATATATATATATGGTATGTATGTAACAAGTGAAAGTTATTCCCAAATACATGTTATGTTTGCAAAAGAACATACCGCTATGAAAAGATAATAAGAACGGTTCGCTTAGATAACAGTTTTAGCTAATTTAATTCAAAACGGCAATAGCACACAAAGCGCAATAAATTCAACGACTCAACATCGATTGAGAAAACAAGATCAATATCGATAAGTGACCATTCCAGTAGTTAATAGAAAGAGATCTACTCAAATCAAACGCCGATATAAAATAAATCCGAGTGAATTGTTGCCAAATGTAAGGCGAGCCAGATTTAGGGCTTAGCCTTTTTTTCCAATATATTTTCAATACAGAATTGTAAATTTAAGGAAAACTCTCCACCGCCATATTCACTGGCAACTCATAAAATCTAGTTATCGAAGCTCAGGTGGGGACTTTTTAGGAGCCTTACTTCAAACATGTTCACTGATTTTCATGAATTTCACTTTTTTCACATAGCAAGGGGCTGTTCAGTAGCTTGCAGGGATAAGGGTTGTTCACGACGAGGCCTTCATAGATCTTGCTTCTGTTATGTGACATAGGAGATCTTTGACAGGTAAGGCTGACGATGATACAAGTCTGCAGGATCAAAATGTTTCAACCGGCCTAGGAGTAATCCTGGCAATTTCGATAAAGTAGGCAGCAGTAATTTGTAAGAAGTGTGGAAGTGTTGATTGACGGATAGATAAAACGACAATCCAAAGAAAAAGTAAGCCCATGGTTATGGATATCATTGGCTGCAGAACATAGAATATAATTCTGTCCACTGTTTAGAGCTTTCTAATAATGTTGACAATTGAACGAAAAGAGCAACAAGTTGTGTACTGAACGCTTAAAATACTTTGGCCGTGTAGATGAGCCTTTCGGCTACTATGCAAGCATACTCGTATGATTATGAACCATGAGTTCATCCCTTAGACCTTGAAAGAAAAGGCCAAACAGTGAAAAAAAAGGAAATTATTCGCCGGGTTGGAAAAAAGGACTCATAGTAGCATCAGCTTGATGATAAGTTCGGTCTAAGTTCGCCTACTTTGAGAGCAAACTCTTGGAGTGAGAAGAGGCAACTTTTAAACTTAAGGAACCTGATTTATTAGTTAATTAGAATTGAGTTTGGAAATATAGACGCAACATTGCAGCATTACAATGCCCGCTGTTAAACAAGTTGACCAAGTGAAAACAATTAAACAATAAACAAGATTTTTTTTTTTCATACTGTCGTCTTTTTCAATAGACTTTGCTCATTTCTCCAAAACTATTGTAGTCCCTGAAAGATAACGGTGTGATGTAGAATTCTATTTCTGTTTGTGGTGTGAACTCTTGTCTACTTATTTCTTTACAGACTCGATGGAATACGCCTTTAGTGGCCTTGAGTATATCCCAACTGCAGACGTCAAAAAATAAAATACAATAAGTAACGCCTGACAATGAAATCAAGCTTTAAACAAGTGCAAAGTTTTTGCCAAATGTATCTTAAGAGAGAAAAGGCAATAAAGTATAAAACATCAATATTCATGCTATCCTTGTATATGTGCAATTCATTACTGATTCACTAAATCAATTCGATTGTTTGTGAAAATAAAACTGGCATCCAACTCCCAACCTCACAAAAACAACCTCCGAAAGTTTTAATGCTGATTAAAATAGTGACGATAAACATTTTTACAAATTTCAATAATTGACTTAAAGAGTAAGTATTTAAAATACGCATTTTTACAAATTTCAACAAACGACATAAAGAGTAAGTATTTAAGATATAAACATTTACAAATTTCAATAATCGACTTAAAGAATGAATATTTAAGAAACAAATTTTTACAAATTTCAGCAATCGACTTAAAGAGTTAGTATTTAAGAAATTTTTTTTTTTACAAATTTCAATAATCGACTTAAAGAGTAAGTATTTAAGATACACATTTTTACAAATTTCAATAAATGACTAAAAAATGATAGATCAAAATAGAGTGTACCAAGCCCGGCATTTCTAAACAAGATGCTTCGTTTTTAGATTGTTATGAACTAAAATACCAAAGGCAACATTTTCTAGCAAAAAATTTACATTTATTTGTGCACATATAATTTGAATTAGATTCAAATGCTCCAGTGTGTATTAATAAACCAAATGTGTAATCATCTATCTTTTTCTCTATTTGAAAAGAAGCTTTTGTGAAATGGATTCATTGGCAAACATGATTTGATAGGATAATATAGCGCAAAAAAACAAACAAAAAACGAAGCTGCTGTATTGCTCTCCTCAGATATCAATTGGCTTCTCTTCTTCAGTTTACTTCCACGCGATATCACGTTAGAAAAATGTAGCAATTCTTGACATGTAGGCCCCTACATGTTTTTTTCATCATTAACCATCGATATCTTGAACATAGATGCTTGGTGGTGAGGAAAAGTGCAGTTTAGACATCCATATTTATATTTATCTAATGTTCAGATTCAAGAGTTGTTTGGATAACAGCTTGAACAAAACTGCGTCTCTGAAGCATACTGTGAAAAAATTGATCCTGTCACAGACACCATTCAAAGAAAAAGTGGTGGTCAAGAGAGTTTTAAAAAAATCTTGCTTTTGTACAGTACAAAAGGCCACCTGCAATTCTAGAAGCTCCAGAAATTGTTACAATACCGTTCCTAAGGTGAGGTTTTAGAGCACACACAAGCACGCCGATAGTGGGCATCATTATTCTCCACACAGCTTCGTTCGACTTTTATTCTTTTAGCAAACACTTCACTGTCTCTCCTTAACATGACTTAAACTGACACTGAGCCCAGCTGGTTTTCCGTTACAGTGGACTTCCCCGCAAAACAGATCATAGCATTTAACAGTAACACCTGTCGAACTTGCAGCTGCACAAAACATCATAGCTACGTTTCCTGTTACTGGTATTTTTTAAACTTAACCCTTCTATAAAAAATCAGTACCATTGTTTCCTATGGCAGCGAAAAAACCTGATTTTATACAGTCTTGAAGTCTGAAGTTTTTTATAACTGCATTATCTTGTGTGTTTTTCTCAACTGAAATTGATATATTGTGTCCTACAGGCAGCAATACTGTAATTAACATTCAATTACGACTGGAGTACCCAGTGAAATGCAATGGATACAATTTTTTTTAAATTAATGACTATCCATGTTAATAAATATTTCAGACGCTACCTCGAATGAATCGTGAAACACTCTATGGATACGGCTATCGTGTCGCGAACATAAACATTTGGTTATTCTATGAATCTTAGAATATTCCCTGGAATACATCGAGGGTTTTCATGTCCTCTCTGTCACTGTTTAGGCTTATAGTTTCCAAAAGACAACAGTTTTGGTGTAAGTCAGCATGTACGAAGCAGTAACTGATTTTGTCGACAGCATCCAAGCATATGGTATTCACTCTCACAGGAGATGTCTAGGTAAAACAGCATGGACATAATCGCGTTTGTTGTCAAAAATATAAGAAATATCACTGTCAGTCGAGCGAGGGATATTATCTTGCTTTGGTCCGAAAATGAAAAGACGACCGCCATACTGGATGGCTCCTTGAAGTGTCAAAACACCGTTCCAAAGTTGACGCACTTTAGAGCACACAAGCTCACCCATAGGGGAGAGGAGATTTAATCTCCATAGAGCTCCGTTTGGCTTTAAAGCAAACACTTCGCTGTCTCTCCTGAACGTGACCAAATCTGACGCTGGACCCAACTCATTTTTCATCACAGTAGACTTCCTTCGCAACAGGTCATAGCATTCAACAGTGAAACCTGCAGAACTTCCTCCAGCCCAAAACACGATAATTATGTTTCCTATGCTGGTCGTTGCTTTTAGAACTAACCCTTTTACTGAAAGCTGACAGACTGGTTGCCATTGGCAGGGAAGAGAGCCTGATTTTAGACAGTCTTGGAGGTTCAGTTTGTAGATACTTGTTGACTGATCTTGAGTGTTTTTTTCAAACGAGTAAAGTGACTGGCCGATTAAAACGGTCTTATTTTGTGTCCTGTTTGTAGAAATGCTTTTCCACCCATTGGTGAATGGAGTATGAAATTTGAGATTATTGGCAGAGTCAAAAATGAATAAATTTTCATTTTGGTAAAAGATGCGTGAAGCTGCTGCAATTGGCCAGTCCAGGTTCATTGATGCGTCTCTCATTTTGTAACACTGTAAATGTGGTGGATACATAACACTTGCTTTGCCGTTGTGGTCGTGTATAAGAAAAACATTCGCCAATTTTTCTCCGTCTCTATGGATAGCCTCCTTAGGACACCACTCCTGATGTAGGTCAGCATGTGCCAAGTAGCGACTAATGTTGCTCACTATGATTTTGCATTTGGTATTGGCTTTCATTAGAGGGTGACAGGACAGCGTTTGAACCAGAAAACTGTAGCTAGTCAGTAAATATCGGGAACATTCCAGCAAGTCTGCCAGCCGCTCTGAACGAGTCTTAGTATCTTCATCACCCTCCTCCTCCGTGCCGATACAGGATACGCTACAGTCGAGAGAGATGACAGAATTGCCATCCTCGAGCGGCAGAGGATCTGAGGGAACTTCCAATGTAGTTGTAAATTCAGCCCATCTCAGAATGGTTTCAATAACGTCGTCTTCACACGAAGTAACGAGTGCTTTGGATGAGACGATGTATTTCATCTCCTCAAAAGTTAATTTGAAAAGACGATCTGAATACCGAAGGCGTTCGAAGTTTTTGACAATTAAATCTAATGCTACCTTGCTAAATTCTCTATGGAGCAATCTGGTGCCAACACAGTAATCAATGCAGTTCTTCGCCGACAGGCTCTCTTTGAAAAGGGCTTTGCACCGCGTCAACAAAAAGTTTATATCCAATATATCCGCCGCTGCCCAGATGTCAAAAATATTTTTTGTTGTCAAGATAGCTCTGCCACTGTAGATGCAGTCAAGGATTTGGGAAAAGACATCTCCACCAATGCTTCTCAATTCCACTCGTGAATCCAGACATTCCTTCATACCAGAGTTCAAAAGACCGCGAAAGAACCCGGAAACACAAGAGAGGATTACTCGGTGACAATTGAACTCAGATGAGCCTGCCACTACTACAACATCATGGAACATCTCATTGTCCCTTTGATTCTTTAATTCCTCGAAGATCTCTTTTAAGACTTTTGCGTCTGATTGACTCGGTGGATTATCCATTGTATACAAATGAGTCTGAGGAAAGAAAAAATATAACCACGGTAGTGACAAAAAAAATCCATTTTTCGAAAAGATAGAATCATTTCTTGTCTTGCTAATTGATTGGTGGTTAGTAGTATACCCAATCGACTATTTATTGGTGATCTCAGAGTTTCTGTTCAATGCCTCTTTCTAAGAGGCCATTACTTGTCAGTAATTTAAGCAAATTAAAACCAAAGGTTAAAACGCATTAAAAAATCCAACTGAGAAATATAGAGAAAAACTTTAAAATGAAACTGTACAAAGTCTCATATTTTTCTATAAACACCAAATTCCCCTAAGGAAACCACTATGCGAGAGGGATTAACCTCTTGAAAAAGCTTGTACATGTCAGTTACATCGTAGTATTTATTCCTGATGATCTCAAAGTCTGGGCATTCAATCAAAATATGCTGGACAGTGTAGAAGCTGTCGCAAGCAAAGCAAAAAAGGCTGTTTTTCATTTTTCAAAAGGGTGTGTGGCCCACCCGAAGCTTACACATCAATGTCTCCCGTTTTCTACCAGCTCCTTCCCATCTTTTGGTCAGGTGTCCACCCACAGTAGGGAGTACTTTATGGAGCTTGTTTACCCACGCAGCATCCCAAGTTTCTTGACAGATGCGTTTAGATTGGGTTTGCGATTGGACCAGCAAATGATTTCTTGCGACGATTCTACACGGTTTAGAGCTTCTTTTGCAAGTTTCTCCATATGCTCGAACCCCCCCTCCCTCTCCGGATGCCTATATGAGCAGTAATCCAGACAAAATTGATATGAACTTAGGCAGGAAATTTTCTGATTAAATTATACAGGCTCCTAATACTTTAGCTCTAACATTTCGGTTTCGAATACCGGAAAGTATTTTCATCTCGGTGAGCGCGATGGCTATGACCTCAAGCTCA
>BLXT01004871.1:720584-736201 GCA_019648995.1 Plakobranchus ocellatus
TTTTTTTTTTTTTTTGGTGTGAGTCCAGGTGTTACCAACAGTGTTAATCAAAGGCTAGAAATCTCAACTAATCGTTGTCCTCTTTCAGACCAGTCGCAAAATTAAATTTCTATTATCAAATCGGAGGTTGTCGACAAAATGAAGTAAAGGGCAATGGCTGTCTCCTTCATATTTTTCTATTTTCGCCCGGCAAACGCGTTTTAAATTTCCATTGGTAGGAGGAGTTCCTGTTACTTCGTAAGCTATATGAGGGTTTTGAAAACTCCCATTTTCTTTGCAGCAATAATGTACTGATGGTTAAACAATGTAAGACCAAAGCAAATGGGTTTTCTCATATTGTTTTACCCTCCTCACCTCCTGTAACTCGCAGGAATATCAATTACATAGTTAGGAGCTTTGGTTCCCCCCCCCCNNNCCCCCCCCCTCTCTCTCTCTCTCTCTTTCTCTCTCTCTCTCTTTCGCTATCTCTCTCTCTCTGTGCGCATCAGCCTGTATCCTAAGTTTTACAATAGCAAACTAAACTAAATGGATTTGATTTTTTTTTTCCCCTAATGATCCCTGCTTTGTGAAAATCTTACTTTTGTAGAAACTGATAATTTCTCATATATTTTTTGTAAGCGTTTGCAATATTTTTGTTTTTGTTATCAACATGTACCTGTCAAACCAAAACAAGTGACATTTTTTTTTTCCTCCTTTTTGAATGTCATCATTTTATTGTTTTCCATCTCTCCCCTCTCCTCATCTCTGTTTTGTTGTTTTGTTTTTTTTTCCGCCCCAGCAACCTGTCTCCCCAGAATTTCACAGTTTCCACAATGAAGTGACCATCAAGGAGGAATGTAACACCAGCCTGTCCCTCCATGACCAGCACTTTTTCCACCAGCAGCCGCAGCCGGAGGAGCAGCAGCCGCAGCAGCTGTGTCCCTATGACCAGGTGGACCTCCTCAACCTTCAGCCTCAGCAGCAGGTGTATGAGGCATCCCAGGTGCCAGCACCCTCACAGCACGGCTACATTCTCCCAGTCACACATCAGCCAGAGTCTGTCACAACGGTCACAGCATCATACGAGCCCCCGTTTTCATTGATAAATTCCTCACAGCAGCAATGTGGACAACAGCAGAACACATTCAAGCTTTCTCCAAAGTATGCCCGCACTGAAACTTCCTTGTTTCTTTTTATTTTTTGGGGGGTGGGGTGGGGGTTGCCCATTATCATTGCATTTGATTTCCCTTATGGATTTTTCCCATTAAAAAAAGTTGTTCAGGTTAATATTTGTTATTTCACCTGTATTGCTATTTTTTTACCTTTACATGAGGAGTACGAAAAGTTAGAAGGAATGGAAATGTTTGTTGTTGTAGAGATCAAGTACATTTTTTACTCCCTTGCAACATGTAATGTATAAATGAATTACTCTACAGTTAATTTTTATCAGTTTAAACCAAAGAATTTATCACGCTTCATTTTTTAAGTGAAGGAGTTAAAAAAAAAAAAAGTTAATCCATGCAGTGGAGGGAAATGAAAACATGAGCATCCCTTCTTTGTGAATGGAAGAGTTGACGAAGGAACTCACCTGCAGACATGCAGTGGCATTTTATTGCATTTGCACTTTCTTCTTTAAACCTTATAAATCTCTAGTTTCCATTGTCTTTCTCTCAAAACCGTACCTATGAAATTTGAAACTTACCTGAGTTAAGTTTTGAATTTGATTCAGAGAAGAATTTTTTTTCATTCTATTTGAATTTGATTCAGAGAAGAATTTTTTTTCATTCTATTTGTCTTTGTGTTATTCAACAGAGTTGAGAAAAATATAAAAATTCTGTGCTTACAGTTTGAGGATCTTGGAGATGCTGAGGTGGTTGAAGAAAACAACGTTAATTTTGTAAAAGTATGAAACCATCACCGTGATGTTAAACTGCGTTTTCATGGGTTAGAAGTTGGTATTATTTTGTTAACGTTATTCAACAGATTTCGACGATATACAATGAAGATTCGCTTAACATCATTTTTGTATAACATTTCCAGCTCTTCTCCCAGCCCAGGCCTGCACTCAGGGTATGTGGTTGTTCCAACATCACCATCTGTCTCATCTATCAGCTCTGCCAAAAAGAAGATAATTCTGCACAATGCCACCAGCAGCAGCAACAGCAACAAGCGGCCGGCTGTAATATCAGCTCGGCCACCACAGCCACTGCTTCACCTGCCCAGAGCACCATCCGTAGAGAGTGATGCCTGCAGTGGCGCTGCCTGCAACTTTCTTCAGTCGCCAGCACCATCTTCATCCTCTTACCAGATCGATGCTATTCTCAACAGCAATATACGTATACAACCTAAACCTGGAAATGAGGTTAAAGTCTCGACAGGTTTGTGTTTTGCGTTTTTTTCCCCTTTGTCTACTCATCTTTGTTTTTAAGCTGAGAAGTGTCAATAATTACCAAACCTGTTTTTTCCTGCGATCAACCCTTAATTTTGCCACAGATCTCAGATATCCTAAGTTTGGATTTCAAATCTCCATTTTTGTTTTTTTTTTTTGTTTTTTTTTTTAAATAGTGGCTATTGATGCCTTATGACTCTATTAATCTGGTGAAATATTAAAGCCATGTGAAGAGGTGACAACCATTGATCTATTAGTTTTATATTAATATCCATGACCCATCTGCTTTTCACCAGTTTTCATTTTGTTATCATCAAAACTGTGTGTTTGTGTGTGTGTGTTGCAACAGCTTTTAAACTCATCCCAGTCATCAATGATGTCCTCAAGTGAATGCCTTATTTTGGGGACAAAACTGATGTTTTGAAAGCTATCCAATAATCCAATAATGCTGGTGGTGATGCAAAGTAAAAATGCTTTTCTAATTCTTTGATCTGTCACTTGCATATGAGAGGTATTGGTGGCAACATGGTTGATGTATATTGGAACCTGTCTGTGGCAGGTCAAAGTTCATGACTACCTTCAATGCTTTGGCCAGATGGGGGCCTAAAACTTGAGATTATCTGATTTTAATGAGGCTTGAAACGGGGACAAAGCAGGAAAACAAAAATCAGAACATAACAAAAAGCGAGTTCGTATTTTCAAAATTCTCTTGATTGAAGCACAACAACAAGAAACTTTCATTTTACAAACATTGGTTTACTCTCGATGGATCTTCTCCTCAGGAAACATCCAGTGGGTGGCAACATCTGCCAACAGCATCAGTCCTCAGGCCATCCCTGTCACCGCTCAGCACGGCATCCCAAACTCCATCACAACCATCACAGATGTGAGTAGCCTGCAGTGCCTCAACCAGAGCAGTCATTGTTTTCTCATTAGTCGTGCATGGTGTATAATGCTTTGCAATATCTGTAGCAGTGTCAGCTGAATCTTGATCTGCTGTGGAAGATTAATTTAGTTTGTAATGTCACTCAGTAAATCTGACTTGTAAGAGTATGCAGGAAAGAATTAAAAAATATATATGTATATAAATTGAAGAATCTTTAAGTAGCTTTAAACCTAAAAAAAAAAAAAATAGGTGTGGCAAACTCCATACTGCCAACAATTTTGGTCACACTTTGTTTTTTCTCAACTTAAGAAATTCTCTTAATTCTTCTTCCATGTGAAACACAAAACAATCAAAACAATTGCAAGTTCTTTTTCTTGGGATCAGTATTAAGTAATAATCATAAATGACCATTGGCAACAGATTGAAAGGTGAGAGAGAGAGAGGGAGAGATAAAAGTAAGGGAAGATAAGAAAAGAGGCGGCATTGGTTCTGATTTTCTGTATATGTTTGCTTTCTACAGGAAAAATCCCTCAAACGAGCCCAAAGAATAATAAAGAACAGAGAGTCTGCTTGTTTATCACGGAAAAGGAAAAAGGAGGTAAGTCATGTTTTGGCACTTCATTTTCACAGACCTGTGCAAATTTCATTCTCCTTGGTGCTCAATTCTGCAAATTTGTATGTTAATACATGATTCTCTTCACAACTCATCAGTACATAACTTTAATTTGGATACCTTTGAACCTTTGAGTTTTCAGATTTTCTGAAATCTCATTATAGATTGCATTCTCCAAAATATGTACAAGGCAATTGACCAATTAAAACATTGTTGTCATGCAGTAATCTAAACTGCTTCCAGACATCCTCACTGCGCCAGAAGGCAATCCGTGTTCCGTGATGCTGCATTTTTGTCACAAAATCAAGAAATTTGAGATTCATTTTTTTTTGTCTTTATTTGACACGCCAAATAAGCATTGCTAAGATGTGTTGGTTTCCTTTCAATTGACTTTGGATAAACCCCCATCCCAGGGCAGTGCTGTTTTCCAATCACTGACCCACGATGCAGTAACTGTCAGTCTTTCCTTTAACATGGTGTGATGCAGTTGCATAAGGAGTTTGTGGGTTTTTTTTTTTTTTTTTAAATGACTTGTCTTAGATAGAAAAACTAGTAAATCAAAGGTCTCATGGGACACTGAAATGACCGATTCAAAGTCAATGAAGTCATTGTGGCAGAATTTAATTAAATCTCTAAAATAAATAAATGGATTTGGAGAGAATTTTTCTTGCATAGAGGATGAAGATTAACAAGCATTCCCATAAATAGCTTGGAATGTATATGAATCTTGTTTTATAAGCCATAGAGAATTAGGCAGTCTCAACCCATTGCTTTGAGCCAATCTAGATTGAAATTTCTATTGGATCAGACATTTCCTCTACACTTTTTCCCATTGTAAAGGTTCATCACTACGATTTTAAGTTGCATTAAAAGTTTTTTTTTTTTTTTTTCTGGGCCAGCCAATATCAATGTCTGTCATCTTTAGGTTTTACCCCCATTTTTATTTTATTTTCCTCACTCTTGAACTTGATTTTCCCTAAAGTTGCAACAGCAGGTACGCTGAACTATCTTAATTGGCCTTAGTTTGTGCTATCCAGTTTGTATAGTATTCTTCAGTCATAAACGCAGGCAACAAGATTTCGCTAATAAACCAAGAGTTTACCCCAACATTGCACAGTTAAAATCAGTCTCAATCAAAGTTAGATGCTACACTGTGGTTTTTTTTTTGTTTCAAACTGTTTATCAATCACAGGGACAGCCAGCCAAGCATCTTGTTATGTGCAAGGCTGCAACGTCCAATTCCTTTCAAAATACAAACTTGGCGATTCTGAGCAGAAACGTTTCACTTGCATTTGACTCACTAGGCTAAGCTATACAAAGTACAGTTACGTTTCAACTGACCTGGTGTCGGCAAAACTGCTTGTATCTATCAAGGCCCTGGTCTGTTTCCTTTCTTTGTTTGCAGTACATGAGCAGCCTAGAGGAGAGGCTTCAACAGTGTGCTACTGACAATGAAAGATTAGTGCGAGAAAATGAGGCTCTGCGGCGCCAGGTGGACTTTCTTCAGAGGGAGGTAAGGAAGCTTTCCTCCTGGATTTTCTTTCTCCTTTATTTTGAAATGACAGGAAAGTACAAACTGTTTTAGTGTTTTTCTCTAAACGGAAATGAGAATTTTTCTACGATTGAATTTTTGAGGCACAGGCTGCAAGTTATAGATTTTAAGACTGGAATATCCTGTTAAATGATTTACACTATTCCTGTCAAAATTTTTATGTTTGTCAATTCATTCTTTAGTGAGCTTTTTGTCAGTGAATCTGCATTGCAAAAGCTTTGTCAAGAATAAAAAGATCAAACTTAAACACTAATGATTCAAACTTTCAATCTTTAGCTCCCAACTCATTGGCAGCCATTGTTTGTGTGCTAAATTTGTTGAGATCAGCGTTGGTGAATCACAGGGTGCATTTCTACACATTTTAAGACATTGATACATTTTGAAATCTTGTCTATAAACATTGCAGAAAAGGAAACAAGCACTAGAGCAATTCAAATAAGTGCCGTGTTCATGGAAAAGAAATTCATGAATTTTTCAACACTTGCACATCTTTCTTTTCAGTTTAACAAACTAACCATAGAGTTGAATGAATACGTCAAGGATCTAACATGTTAATGCATGTTAAAACTTGGTGAAATCAAGGGGCTGAAGAGGTTGCAGATAGTTTGTTTTTTTCCCCCAAGACTTATGATCCTTCCTGCAAGTTATGACTTTGCAAAATGTGTCATTTTTCAATAGAAACAAGTGTACTACATACACACACATATGTGCAATAGATTCCAATACTTTACATACAGATTTTCTCAGTCTTATAGCCTGTTCGAAATTTTGTTTTTTCCATACCTAATTTTTTCCTGAAAAACATGTCTCATTCTCCTGTTGCGCAACAGAAATGTGTTTACAGTTCAATTTCCGTTTCTACACACCTGTCAGCAGTATTTTGACTTTTTAGGTTTGGTCTTAAGACTAGCAGCTGAAGTTATCATAGGTTATAAAAAAAAATTTTTTTTTTTTATGTTCAGTTTAATAATCTGTGAACAATATTGTCCAAAAAATAGCCTACTTGCAATAAAATATAAGTGGATTTAGTGTACATAATAATCAGTGTCTTTTTCTCTGTACTTTATTTGTGTAGAACATTGAGCTGAAGCAGCCAAAGGGAGCAACCTCTGCCAAGAAAATCTGTCTGATGTGCTTTGCTCTCCTTCTTACTCTCAATTTATCCTCATTCAGGTGAGAAAAACAATAATCACATTTTCTTTTTTTTTTTTGCCTCTGGCAGCAAAGGAGTGGCTTGAAGTAGTTTTATATCCCCTCAATTCTTTTTAAGGTCTTATACCTGCAGATATATATCTATATTATGGTATAAACTAACACATTTTAAGATTCGAGTTTAGTGGATTAGTCAGAAGAAAATTCAGATTCATGTTTGTAAATTTTGACCTATCCCTCCTTCTTCAAAACCACCAGATACATGTAGTTTTTGCCTTTTGGGGGGGGGACGACATATATCGATGTCTAAAGAATTTTTAACAATAAAGATCAAGTTGATTATAATATATTTCTCTCAGTCAAAGCTTGTATGCAATTTACACAAGGCTTCTTGTAAACGGTTTAGGTATGACTTCATCTTGTATCCAATTTGGACTAGGTTTTTTGTACACAGCTTACACTACTGAGATAATTCCAAATCAATTATTATTTTTGTCAAAACCTCTTGTGAACAGTTCAGTTCAATATTAATTTCTGGAGTTCCTGCTAATAATCAGACTCGCATTGATACCACTTCCATCTTCCAATTCTCCTTATTTTTTTTGCAGTCCATTTGGTGGGCCGTCCAGTGAGAATCAGCCAGCTAGCATGGGCATTGCACACAGAGCCACAGGACGCAGTCTCTTAACATTGACTGATGAGATGGCCAGTTCTGACCCAGGCTCAGCTTACAAGGACAGCAATTTAGGAAGTTGGTCAAGGTAAGCGAGAAACAAGTTTGTAATGTAAGTGGAGATTTTCTTGCGCGCCCCCCCCCCAAAAAAAAAAAAAATCACCTTTGTGTTTCTCAAGCTGTCTATTCTTGCTCTCTCTCTTCCTCTCTGTCCTCTATCTTTTTATCCATATATCTATCAATCTTTTCCTCTCTCTGCCTAATCTATCCATCTATGTATTCTTTATTTATCTGATGGCAAAGTTGAGAGAATGAAGTTCTGTAAAACACACAACACAGCCTAATTTCATGATTGCAAAGCTGATATCTATTATGCACGTATAGATCATTGCTTTTTCTCTGTTTTATGTTAAATAAAACCAATTGATTATATATTTAAGAATAGCAATTATTAAAATATAAGAGACAGAAAAAGTATTTTTAGCAACAATACATGTCGAACTTTTCTTTCTTTTTTTTTAAAAATTTAAATTCAAATTTTTTAATCTTTCTTCTTTTATGAATTGAGTCTCTTTAACACTTAAGCCACATTTGCTACTTCCAAGTTCAATCCTAAATACCACACTTTCTAGCCCATATCTACCCCTAAAGTCCTGCCATCATAGAATGGATTGTTTTATTGTATCTTTTATTTGAAAATGTACATCTGTGGCCCTGTAAGTTTATATTATTATTTTAGCAAGATTACTTGTCTGCAGTCTTTATATTTTTTTTACTAGACAAATAAGAGAAGAAAAAAAAAATTTTGTTCTAATCTTTCCTTCTGTAATATAAACACAAGGTTATGATCTATCATGCTTTGCATTTAATCCAGGTTTTTTGATGGAGGTAACCCCCTTAAGTTTGACCACGAGTTGGGTTTGCTGGCTCAGAGGATGAACATGACACACCAGCAGCTTGGCCGTATGTGCCCCATGTACTTCAACTCTACAGAATCTGTCAGGTGGGTTTGTCTGACTTGATTTGCTCAAATCCTGTTTTTTTTTTGTTTTTTTTTTGCTTTAGATTCCTCTAGAAATGTAGGGGAGAGTTGGGGTGGGGCTAAGTGGCACAGTGATTAGCAGGTTTGAGCCCTGCCACCGGCGCCCTGGCCCAATGGGGAGCCTAAAAGCCTGAGATCACCTCATACAAATTCCTTTTGACAACTTTTTGATGCTTTTATCTTGGCATGATGTCACCCTTACAAACCTGACGGAATACAGTTTGAGGCTGTATCAATGGGTTGGTGTGTTTAAAATAAGACTTATCTTGACTGATTTTGAGACATTTCATACTACCTTCGAAAGTAGCTAGTGTACGCCAAACCAATGAACACAAGAAGAAATATCATTTTTAAATTTCATTCTGGCACAAATCCTGTTTCAATTATCAATACATTTAATTTATGAGGATGAGAACATAAAGCCATAAGAACTGACCAGTAACTTGTAATAGCATCCCAAATCTTTATTCATGTGGACTCCATAGTAGTTTATAAAGCATAGATATGCAACTGCATACAACCTCAAACACAACTGCTAGATATAACACATTACATGAAAATGTTTAGGCTTCCTCAGTTTATTTAGCACAGAAAGTTGCCTGTTTATTTTAACCAAGGTGTAAAATTTTGCATAAAATGGCTACTACTATTGCAGCTTTATTAAAAAAAGACAAGCAGAATACAAGTTGATGCCACCTGCTCTTTCTAATGCTATCAATGTGATATGAATAGTGGTTGGCAAAGGTTTTTACATGAAATTTTTTTTTGTTTTCACGATGCCCAGTATTAGATGTGATGAACTATTCACAATCTAGAGACTCGCATTACAATCAGTTCCAAGGAGGACAGTGCGTTGAACTCGTTTGCCATTGAAAAAAGGAGCTGTACATTTTAGATAGCCTGGAATCATAGCTGGGGAAAAGCGGGAAAGAATATTTTCTGGTATCTACTTTTTTGTGATATATTTTTTGCAGACTGGCAGAGCAGCTGCGAGGCTGGATGATTAGCCAGGAGGAAGAGAAGAAAAAGAATAAGAAGGCAGGAGGATCTTCAAAGCCTCAACACAAAAACAAGCAGAAGCGGAAGAAGGACTACCCGAGGCTGAGACGTCTCGGCGAGCACTCGTACTCTGATGATGATCTTGGTCAAGCCCATGTGATTCATACCAGTCATGGAATGAGGGAGAGGAGCGGTGGCGCGGCAGTAGCTCCTTATCCAGTGCAGGTGTTTGGCGGAGGGTTTGATCCTAGGGAGCAGTTGCTTGATGCTATCCCGCGCAGAAACGATACCTTCTATGTCCTGTCCTTTAGCACTGTGAGTGTATTATTTGTTGTGAAGTTTTGTTTGGTTAGAAAAAAAAAAAGAGAAAGTAGAATTATGGTGCAGGAGCTTCTTGAAAGATTTTATTTGTCCATACAGGTGAATTATTAGAGAGAATATGCTCTGTTACTTAACCTTAAGTGGCAAATACACACTTGGCTGCATAAACAAAAGATATCAGTATTAACAAAAATAAAAGCTGTTTTTGAACTTATAAAGTACGAAAAATTAATAGTCTTGACAAAAAGCCGTACTAGAAATTAATCAGAGCTAACTTTTTGATTACGTAAGCTTTGAGATCACCATTTAAATGATCTGGATATTTCATAACAATAAAAAAAAAGATGAGAAAAATATATATCAAGTTTACTTTGTAATTTTTTTTTTTTTTTTGGGCAGTCCTGTAGTAAGACTAAGGAGCATTTCTTTTCTTTATCCATATATTTTACATTTCGGTTGAATACAATGACTCAAGCTTAAGCTTGTTAATACATGCCGATTTCATAATAATGACCTTTAATTACCAACAGTGTAACTTGAGTTACCTCTCATCATGCTCATTATGCAATCCATATCTGGCTCTTGTAACCATGAAGAAGTTCAGTTGCTATTGTTTAACCGTCTCATCTGCATGACCCTTTAATGTTTCTCTCTACAATCTCCGCAGGACTACTTTCTGGTGCCTGCCACTGCTCACAACAAGACAATGCGGCCACGCATGTCTCTCCTCATGCCTGTTATCTCCTCTAACTTGAATGGTAAGGTAGCAATTTGTTGATAGCTAGGATTTTTTTAAACGTCTCTTTGAAATTTTTACCATGTGTTGGAACTTTTCCATAGTTGAGCTCTCAAGTAGGCTACTCCTGCCATAATTTTTTAAATTTTTTTTTTTTATTTCATGGTTTAATGCTAGGTTTCTAAAAGGAAAAGTTGAAAGAGAATATTTGTGTAGATCCAAGTGCAAAATTGATTATTAAAATCTGAAGTGCTACAGTAACCCACTTTTAATAAAAGTTTATTACCATAAAGTATTATGTTTTGTTGCAGGAGCAGGTTTGTGTCAAATAAGGTTAAGTGTCATAAATAGTTAAATTTTTCACCAAAATTCTATAATGTTAAGGGCAAGACTGGCAATATATTGTTTATGTCTCACTTTGTAATGTCACCAACACACATATCTGTATCTTTAGGTGATCTCAATTTTTATTAAATTTGACATGCTTTGAATGTCTCAAACAATTTAGTTTCGGAAATGAAGGCTTTGTTAGCATCATATGTTACACAAAAAGTGGTTCTGATTTTTTTACGTGTTATGTGAAGCCACTCATAATAGACAAAATTGTGTTTTACGGGCAACCCAGCAATATTTTCCATAAGTGAAAAAAAGAGTACATGCACCTTAGATTCAGGAATTACGCAATTAAAATTCTGCAGGCCCTAGTAGCCCAAAATTGTTTCAGGTTTCAAAAATTTTTTTTGCCTCTCTCTTGAACATTGTCCAAAAAGCAAAGTTAAATGTGTTATATTTGGTTGCAATGACATACTATATTTTTTTTTTCATTGATTATATGCTGTTATATAGATATCCATTCAATGTCTGTGTCCTTAACCCCTAATCTCTGAAGGGAGCCAAGCACACGGCAGCGACCAAGTAGACATGATGCAAATCGACTGTGAGATCCTCAACACCAACCTGATCCATGTGCGACGCTCGGCCTTCCCAGATAATGACGCAGCATCTTCGCCAAACTCGACCTCTTTCCAGTTTGATCAGCAAGAGAGTCAGCATTTCCAGCAAAATGTCAATAGTCACAGCAGCAGCGGCAGGGGGCCAGAAGCTAACATGTCTAGCATTAAGAGTGGAGTCAACGGCAATAACAGGTCTCAAACTAACACGTTTAGCATTGAGAGTGGAGTGAAGAACAGCAACAGCCGCAGAAACAGTAGTCGCCCACAGACGAACACGTTTAACCTTAAGGGTGGAGGCAACAACACCAACGACTCCACCACCAGCTACAGGCCACAGGCTGGAATGTTCAGCCATGAGAGTGGAGTTAACGGCAGCGTCAGCAGTGCCATAAAGAATGGTAGCAACAGTTATTGGCCCCAGAATGGAAGCGTAAATCATGACAATAGCAGTCACTTCAGAGATACTTTCGTAAAGCTGCCCAAAAATTGAAATTTTTGAAAGAGCATGGTATAAAACTTTCATCTTTGCCTTAGTGAAAGAAAAAAGTTCTATTTAATCCATGTGTTTATCTCTAATACTATTATGAATTATTACCATGCTCTCTTGGTGAAAGACTGACAGAGGATATTGTTCTTTTATCCATATTGATGTTGGTTATTATTTTTTTTCGTTTTCTGTTGCTGACAATGGAAGTCCTTTCTGATACATTTGGAAGGTCAAGTTTGGGGATGTTTTTCAAAGAATGCAACTAATTGTATAGCTGCCTTTTTGTGGCAAAATGAATGTTATGTTGTTTGCATTTTGACCAGCACTATCTCACTAAAGAAAGCAAAATTGTGGCTGTCAGTTTTTGCGCTGTTAATGCTTTCCAGTCCATATGAAAAAGATCTCAGGGTGTGACTTATCAGTAACAGCCAGAGTCATGATATGATGACCATCCTCTAGGTTGGTCTCTCACAACAAATGGGTCATATTAAATGGTCGGTAAGTCATTCTCTAACTGCCTGGGGGGCAAATCATTCTCTAACTGCCTAGTGGGCAAGTCATCCTCTAACTGTCTTGTGAGCAAATCATTCTCAAAGTGCCTGCCGACTTGGTCTGCTTTTTATAAGTTGTATGAGCAGAGACAAAGTTTCTTGGCTGCTTATATTGAACGCTATAAAATGTGTATATTGCAAGGTCCACCCATAATTATTTGTGAGGTGGAGGGTACAAAAGGGTCTATGTGTTTGGTAGGGCCTTGTTTTGACCATTTTTTAGAAAAAAATTAAACGAACAAAGTATGCAAGAAACGGGGAATGGCTACGATGTGTTATCTAGTGCTTTAGAATTGTCAAAAGGCAATGGGGTTCATCAGTTTTTTTGTACAGTGGAGCTCACCTACAACGGGACCTTGCATGCAACGGGACGTTGACACAAGCCCGTGATTTTCTCTTATATATCCTTTATATTTTATTTTTGCTAGAACGGTATCTACTACATGATAAGCTTGCCTACAGCGGGACCCAGCTTTGTACAAAGGCCTGAGCCTAGGCCTATACGTATGTTCGTGAAACAAACTATAGCTCCGGAATGAATCCAAATTAACATCGGTACTGATACAAAGGATATAAAGCCATGGTCTGTTTCGGTACTTTCATTCAAAATATTAGCCAATGAACACCTTGCGCGTAGGGGGGGGGGGTGAAAGAGAATGATGCAACGCCAGCGACTTGGATTGGCAAAAAAGGCATGGGGCTGAGTGGTAAATCATGGTACGTCAGCCGTGGTTTAGCAAGAGGTGTGTGTGACTGTGACTGTCAATGTGTGTGATTGGTAGTGTAAGAGACTGAGGGTGGGGCTGATGAGGAAAAGACTGGCCGCATTCAACTTTTCAAGTCCTCGGAGAGCGTCTATTTTGTTCAATGCTATCATAGATCTCAATTAGGCCTACACCGTTGTGGTTGTCACTCACTGACTCAATGAACGAAGAAAGCATCTGTCTAGGTCTGGTGTGTTGCAAAACTGCCTCTTATCTCTCAGTCTCGCTCCGACGCTCTCAGGTCGCATTAAGAAATAGATCTCTAGATCTAAATTTCTAAGCCTACGTTTGATTGCGGTCTTAGCTTGTGTTCATCCAGCATGGAATCAAGAATAAGGAAATGTTTTTCTTTGGAAAGGCCAAAATCATTGAGGAGGTGGACAATAAAGTAAAGTCAAAAGCCCAGATCTGTCGAGATATGAGATTTCATCAGGAACACTTTATACATTCTTGAAAGACAAGGATGCTATCATGTCAGCCCTCACCAAAGGCGACTTTCAACCTGATCGAAAGCGACTGAAAACAACAGGCTTCAGGAATTAGATTGCTGTTTGCATACTTGGTTTAACTAAGCAGTGTAAAACACCAGTTTCTGGACCCACTTAAATACATAATGTAGCCTACCACTCCTGCTAAAAACAAATTAAAATTTAAAAAAATGTAAAAAGGGAAGACAGACACCACACAAAAAACATACTCACAAGAAAAAGAAACCCCACAAACCAATAAATACAGACAGACAAAACAATTCACACACACACACAATGAGCAATGAAATAATATAATACAATGTACACGAGGGTCACATTTAATTCCAGCCGCTTATTAAAGGGGGATAATTTTAGTACGGTGCTGTTTTCAAGGATTATCTTCCTTTTATCTTTACAACGGGCCTTGCTTATAACGGGACTGTGCACCACGCCCTTATGGGTCCCGTTGTAACCAAGTTCCACTGTACTTATAAATATTTGTGTTGCTCTGGGAACACTTTTTTCCTATGCATAATTTATTAAATCAATATTTTTCTTTATTGAATTTAATGTTGTTTTATCATTAAAGATTTAAAAGGCTGTTGTTTATTGATTCAGATCCTTGATATATATAGATAGATAGATAGACAAATGTATGATTTGTAAATATATGCACTACTCATAAAGTGAGTTTCATTAGCAGTCCTGACTCATATTACTTTATTGAGGTCTCAGTGACCATTTTATTAAAGATAGCTGAGAGAAATCATTTTGAGATTTGAAAACAAAAATAATAATATATGGGTATTATCCATTTAGCCCTTGTGATTTTAAGTTTTCGTTTGTCTTCAGTCAGTCATGACTGTAAATAGGTTCATTTCGTGAGATTGCTACGCATATTTTTATTTAAACTTTTTTCTCATTCTGAAGTGTGCAATAAATGCACTTTTTGTTTTAACATTGATATAGTTGTGATAATTGTGAATAAAGGCTGTCATAATTTTATACATAGTTAAACTGATGACTTCTATACTTGCCTATTATTAGACAGTGAATAGGGGCCCAAAATTTTTTTTTTTTTTTTGGCTTTAAGGATTTGTTCCTTGAGGGAACAAAATGTATGTGGCAAAGAAGTGAAATTTACATGTGATATCTAAATTATTTAGTTTTTGGATGAGACATTCTCATCGCTTGATAATATCGCTCGGCTGTTGTTAGATCAAGTCTTAGAGACTTAGAATCTTTTTTAAAATAGGTATATATATATATATATATGTGATTTGCATATTTATTTGAAATGTTAAAGTTTTTTTCTCTTATTTGTGCCTAATTTTATTCAACTCATACTTATAGAGGGCCTTCATATTATATTATCATTATTATTTTAATCTGTCATCATTTCTGTAATTTTCAAAAAGTAATTCATGATTTTGTTCTTTTGTTTTTATTTTTAAGTTAAGCCATTTTAGAAAAGCTACAAGTGAGATCTTGATCACTGGACGTTTTTCATTTGAATTGATTCTTCTGCTAAATTTTACTTTGAAAGGTTTGCATCTGAAATGCAAATATAGTTTTTTGCATCATACAGGGGGATCTTATATGAATACCCCGCACTCTTTGCTTAGAAGTATTTGTAAGAGGCATTTTGGTTAAGTAATTTAGCAACAAGGGTCGCTAGTAACAGATTTATCTCAATTTCATAATTTCTAAGCCTGGTCAGCTTCAGCCATTCCTCGCCTCTCAGCTGATTTTTTTCCACCCACTAATGGGTAGGCTAAGAATTGATACAGAAAATGTTTTATATTTTAACATTTTCTTTGCTAGGCTGCCGCAGCCAATTGAAGAGCAGTATCGTATCGTCAGTGTTAAGTCTATCGACATTACTGCTTTTTATTTGGCTCCGGCAGAGGGGTAACACCATTATGTCAATAATAGTTAATACTACTGTCAGTCTTAATTTAGAAAGAGAATATTTGACAAGAATTTTTTTTTCTTGTAGCATTAGATTGTAATACAGTAATTTGTGCTTAAACTGAGGAGAGTATTTTCT
>BLXT01004871.1:868844-880669 GCA_019648995.1 Plakobranchus ocellatus
CACATATTTTATCTTCTTAATACATTATATAAATGCCTAAGTATGAAAAGTTTTAAAATAGACTGCCAATTTTCCAACATTCCTACTGTGTTTTTGCTGGGTGAAAGTGTTCATGACGTTCCTTGCTATGATGGTAAATGAGGCTAAGAGAAAAAAAATTATGTGTGTAAATGATGCAATTAAAACTATTGGGTAAATAATATGGCAGTGTGAATGTGGGCTTTAAGCAATCATGTCTAGCTGTCCTTGTGTGTGTGTGTGGGGGTGTGTTTAATATTTGAAAATTATACAACTTTTTCATTAAAAAAAACCCAACAAAATTATGCAAAAATGCTCTAAAATACTGAAATGTCTTAAAATTTTAACAAATTACGCAGCAATGTATAAAAATGAACAATGAAAATTGTGATTGAAACCCATTCACAAGTCATGTTTTCTTTATTTCAAGGAAGTGATATTATTTTAAAAGTACTTTGTACCTTCCACTAACACAAAACAGGTTTAAGCACATTTAGATAAGTATTAATCAGTTTTTCCAAAACTCAGTTAAATGATCAAATACTGAGTTTTGGAAAAACCGTATATATTTGCACATAAATCATTTCTAATCAATAAGAGAAGGATTTTAATAAATATCTTGTCTTATATACTCCCTTTGAAGGGGTCATTCTCAAGAAGTCAAAACAATGATTATTTACCTCCAAGAATCTTGATATAATTTTCTCAGTTTTCTCAGTAAAGTTAAAAATGCAGATACAGAGTTTTGGAAAAACGCTCTTCAATTTATAGATGTGTTGATGTATTTTCTGAAAAGGGGGCAGTCATGAAAATGCAAGCTAGCACTGAATTCAATCAATAACTTCTGACATTTTGTGTGTGTTGCAGTTGGAAGGAGATGCTTTGCCTTAATGCTCTTTGAAAAGCTTCCCGGCCGCATGATAAAAATGCTTTTGTATGAATTGGATTGAATTAGCTCAGCCCTGAATTAGACTTCCAAGTATTTTTACCATTATTTTTTCTTTTTTTGTCAACTGCTGTCTGGATTTTTTACATCATCTCGTTTCAGTATTTTACTATATTGTGTTTATTGCTTCTCTTGACGTGTGTATTTTAATATTTTTTTTTTATTTAAAAAAAAGAATTGTTTTACCATTAAAAAGAACTTACACAGTTGGGCACTGGTAGTAGAGAAATATATATTTGTACATTTCGTGAGCTGGGAGTAAGTGAGTCAGTGTGAAATTTTGTGCCTTATTTGATCTAGTCAAACTTTTTTTTCCTGGTTTGATATGCAAGCTTATGGTTTTGTCTTGCGTTGTTGTTTGAACAAAATAGAATCCAGAAACTATGGCTTTGAGGAAAAAATTAGAATTTATGTTTTGGTTTTCATAGATTTCAAATATCTCTACTCTTTTCAGGGACAAGCCAAATTTATTCTTTTTTGACTTGGTCACTTGCGCTAAACTTGGTCCTGCAGTGGTCACTGGATGTCCAACACCTCAGGTGGGTAAAAACGCTCCCTGTGTCTGTAATATTTGCTCAACTATAGCAGTATATTCTGTCCAATCTAATATTATGTCTGGAGCACCCATGATAAAGATTTGGGAGGATAAATCTGGCAATAATTAAAATCTTGTCAATGTTGTGCTCATCTACTATGTTACATCTTCTTTCCCGCTCTCAAAGGTTTGTGTAGAGAAATGTCCATCCAAGAATTATGTTTACGTAACTGCTGCCCGCTCAGATCTGATATGCTTGAGCAAGGTTGACCATACGATATCGCCATACAAGGAGGTGAGAAATCTAAAGACCTGGCCCATCATTCAATCGCTCTGTGACCATTTATGTGTTTGTCATCTTTGTTGCCCTTCATAGTTGAAGACTTTATAAGGACTGTCATTTGATTTTGCTAGTATTTTGAATACCTTTGTCACTGCAAACAAGAAAAGGTAGCATAAATGCTTGTTAAACATGTTAAAATAAAGAGAAGATAGAGCAGAGAATTAGTTTTTTAAAAAAGTAAATGTTTTTATTTTTACATCATCGGCTTTGAGTCTTTATCAGAGAGGTAAAAAAGTTAAAACCATATATTTTTTTAAAAATCCTTTTTCTCTGACATTTCTTCTTCAGATGACAGTTGATGAGCTGATCAAGAAAAACTTGTGTGCCTCCTACTACCTGAATTCCAGACCTAGTAAGTCAATGAAGGATAATCGCCTCGGAGACTTGATTGATTGAGTCACAGGCAGCAGTTTGAAAATTTTTAAGCAATTTATGAAAAGTGAAACTGAATTTTTTTGTGGCCGCGGTGAACATTGAGCAGATCCGTTCTCTGCTAGTTTTCAAACAGTTTTCACCGTAGTTTTGTACATAAGGATTTAAGATCTATGAATTAAAGGCCTTTCTCAAATGTTTATTTGCAAGATCTGACTCATTTAGGACTTATTATAAGACTATTCATGTCTTGAGCTCAGTTCAAGCAAGTCGAGAGTCAAATTTTGAACATTTTAACTGTTCATACAGCCAGTATATTTTCATTCAATAAGTATTGCAAGCTGGATAGAGATATAAGAATTTTATGCAATATATTGAGTTTTACACTTTGTGGAAAAAATGCAGTGTTATAAAAAAGAAAACAAAACTCAAAATATTTTTTGCTCAGAAGTTTTACATGCAACTTATTAGGGCAGGTTTTAAGACAACATATTCCTTTTTCTTAATGTAGTTTTACAGTAGCATTTGATCTGTGCATAACTTTCTTGTTTTATGAATTATAAGACACAAACATTACTTTTTTCAATTTAATTTATCATCTTCACATTTTATTTTGCTCTGATTTGTGAGTATTTTTTTAAAAATTAAATTCAAATTCTCCATAACAAAAGACGAAGCAGCAAGAGATTGCAAAGGCAGGTACAAATCTTGTTGATGAAAGCTGTTAAAATTTGTGATAGGCAAACTATAAACGCCATTGATCACAAACTCTGGGTTTTAACAAGAGCGTGCACAGCGCACAAATGAAGGGCTTTATAATGTTTGCTTTTTGTAGGGTAGTATTAGGGCCTAGAGAGACTGCAATAAGAGTTGTTACATCCTGTAACAGAAAGTCAGTCAGTGCTGCTGTTTTTGATGATGAGATAATGAGAGTTTTTGAAAGAAATTGGAATTTAAAAAATATGTATATGTATTATGTGTATTAATTTTGTTAAAATTTGAATTAACGTCAGTGAATTCATGATTATACTGACATTTGTAGATTTTTTTTTTCATTTTATTTTGCAGTTTTGGGGCGATGTGTACCAAAAATATTTTCTGATGCCATTGACACTTCCAAGTCTTTGGTAGACTCAAATGGGAATGTATCTCTTGCGAGAGCCAATGGAGAATCTGTGACTATCGACCATATAAAAAATGGAACACTGTAAGCAACATATGGTGGAGAAGATGCAGAGAAAACAAAAAATTAACGACAAAGTTGAACTTGCATCATAATCTGATGAAATAAGGAAGGGCTTACTTAGTTAGTTTACAATACCTTTTAGCTATAATGATATCAGGATCAGTAGAAAAAAAGATTATGGCACCAACATAGTTTGCCTGAAGGTTGTTAGTTTATAAAAGCTGTAATATATTGGAATCTTTTTACTGCACTGCAGGATCACCCTTTGATTTCATGTATTTACCAAAGTCTTTGGTAACCCACCATCAAACCTTTTGGGCATCATTCAATCAGGAACTTGACGGTAACAACATTGTTGCCAAAACATGTGTTTTAGGTTTGACAGGAGAAACTTGGCGGCCTAGTGGCTAAGTCATTACCATGATAGCCAAGGGAAAACTTCCATCATTTGTTCAAAATTTGAATCATCTGTGATGGGGAATCAGTAAAATGGATCATTTCAATTGTCCAGTCTGAACAGATGTGGATGCTGCTGCCGAGGCATGAAGATTTGGTATCTGATATAATTACCCAAGGTCAAGATAGTGAAGTTTAGATTGATCTTGTCGCCACCTGGTGTTTTTTTCATGTGTTGAATGCTTAAAAATTATAAAGGTTCCGTTTAAGGGAAAATTATGTTAAAACAAATTTACAAATGGTGACACTGCAGTTCATAAGGTTGTTTTTTTTTAAAACCTTACATGAATATTTCATACTGAATGGGCTTGTGTTTTGTCCCTGCACAGAAACCTTCTCAGGTTCTTCAAGTTGAAAGGCATAGCTGAGCTTCTTTTCATGGATGTTGTGAACAGTGTGCATATTATCATTGCGTGAGTAGAGCAAGACATTTTTTTGGGGTCTTTGTTTAGTTGATTCAGAGAAAAAAAAAATTCAACCCTGTGATCATAATCATCAAAGGCCTAGGGTTTTTTTTTTGTTTTTTTTTTAAACATTCGACATTATGCCTTTAGAGAGTTTTTTTTTTTTCAGGAAGAAATGAAGGGGCAAAGAGACAGTAAGGGTAGTATTTGGAAAAACCTAATACATGTGCCAATGAAGATGAAAGAAGAAGCAAATGGGCAAAAATCAATAGAAAAAAAAATTGTGTTAGACATTGCTGATTTGTGGATTTTCCAAAAGAAAAAAAAAGAGAGCAATCCTGTTAAATAAAAGTGACACGCCAAATTAAATTTTTTCTTCACCTTGCTACATCCAAGACTTCGCACTGAATAGCATTGAAAATGGCAGTATTTGAGATTAAACTTTCTTCGCTAAATAAATAAATCTGCAATTTCTGCATTTCATGGACTTGGGGCAAATTTTCTTTTACCTTACTTTATTCAAGACCTCACTCTAAATAGCTTTGAAAATGTCAGTATTTTAAAGTTAACTTGCATTGCTGAATCAACAAAGCTGTGATTCTTGCTACAACTTGACTTAGGGCAACCCTCTTGAGACAAAAAAGTCCTGAATTAACATTAAAGCACTCTTGTAATCAGATCACCATTTGCAGTAGTATTGAATTCATCTTACAACAGGGAGTTAATCAGCCTTTTGTTTTTAAGTCATTGCTTTTTCCCCTTGGTCTGTGTTTTGCAGATGCCTGGTTGTAGCTATGATCCTGGCAATGATCTGGATTGTCTTGCTCCGCTGGGTGACTCACATCATGGTCTGGCTGAGCATCATTCTCTTCTTCTGTCTCTTCGCCTTTGGTGGGTGATTTGTCTTGTCTTTGATTTGTCTTTGCCTCTTGGTACAGTTCTGCGAAAATTGCACTTTGGTATCACAACAAGTTGACTCCTGTTACTTTTGAAACTGTATAAATTTAAAGTATACAAACCATATCTGTATAAATTAAAAGTATACAAACCATATCTGTATAAATTAAAAGTATACAAACCATATCTGTATAAATTAAAAGTATACAAATCAAAGCTGTATAAGTTTAAAGTATACAAACCATATCTGTATAAATTAAAAGTATACAAACCATATCTGTATAAATTAAAAGTATACAAACCATATCTGTATAAATTAAAAGTATACAAATCATAACTGTATAAGTTTAAAGTATACAAAACGTATCTGTATTAATTTAAAGTGTATAAACCTTAACTGCACAAATTTAAAGTATGCAAACCATATTATAAATTTTTCAATGTACGACTATTTACCAAATAGTTACCAAAATGGCTATTTTTACCTGTTAAGAAGGAGCTGGAATTCTAGTTGCTTACATTTGATGAGCTTTAGAAAGTTCAAACAGGGAAAATTTCCCTCCATGCACAGTCAGTATCTAACCAACAGTTATTTCTGTGGACACAGAGTCTTGCTTAGACATTTCACACAAACTGAAAGTTTGGGGTGAGTCACCGTGTGGAAAAGAATAGTGCAGATCTTATGATTCCTTGAATTATTTTTTAGAAAAAACTTCTTTCCTAATGTTTTATAGTGAAACGGACATAGTCAGATATCATTTGGTATCACAATGGGCGCTTTACTCAAACTTCGCTTCAAACGAATTATACATATGTAGGGTAGCAGTCCCACAAAATGGGATTGGTGAGACGCCTTCATGCATCCCCTCTGTTGGGGAGCAGGTCCCTTAAAATATATATAGATATCAACACTGTCTATCAACGGTTACACGCAACTTCACAACAACAACAACTTAACTATATCGACTGCACGAGAAGGTCACACGAAATAAAAGGCAGAACACCGGGGATAGGCGACAGGAAACTTATATTATAATAATAATAATAATATAGAGAAGTAGAGAAGTCACACAAAGAAGTAGACAGAAAGATACGAGGCGAGCCAAAGACAAAGGTCCAAGCACGACGATAGAAAAATAATCAGAATCTGCGTTATGAAATCTTATACCGTTAAATAAGTTAGTACATGCTAATTCACTCACGAGGAACTCTCCTCCAAGATACTACCTCATAGATCAATAGACTGATTGATACAACCAATAGATATAAATTAATAGATACGATCTTTAGATCTAACTTAGAGATATAATCTACAGGTACAATTAATAGATATACTCTACAGATATAATTAGTAGATATAATTAATATATATTTATGTTCACTCGCACAAGCACACGCTTCTAAACTTAATCCATATCCGTTGAACTTGTAGTAGAATAAGGGTACTCAGATGTCCAAATCCTCGGTTCCGACACAACCTTGATTCCGCTCAACTGTCCATGACCTACACAGGGATAAAAGTCCGGGCTCCAGATGTTCACTTAATAGTTCTCTGTCAATTACCAGTCCAACTGGATTCAGGTATTTACGTTCTTAACACTGTCACTGAGACTCCATACTTGACCATAACATTGTCAGCTACCTACTGTCACCATTCAACCACTACTCCACACAGGACGATAGCCCTTACGCGAGGGACAATGAAGGTAATACAATACCGTTCTCAAATTTTGTCATCATTCCAGTTTCACATATATTCATAGACTTTATACATCAGTCTGCATAGGCACATAGCCTCAGGAAATATCACAAAACTTAGATCACCACTTCTCTGCGATCATTCAGCAGGTCCTATGGTAGGGAGATTAAAATATGCTATCTGCAGTCAACGAATCCGCCACAAACTGCGCCAGGATAGTTTCATGACTCCTCAGTAAGAGCGATAAAATAGGAGTGCTTCTCTTGCAGCCAAAATCCCGCCGATCTGCAGTCCCGTCCGGCTTGTGTTGTCACGAGGTCTGAACTACCAATCACAACACACACACCAAACATTCAACTCTACTCAGCTAACATAAAACATGACTACATTAGTCCTAACACCCTCTTCCCATAGGGTATCTCTCATATGACAACTTTTTTTCTGTAGCCATTCAATCAAGCCTGCGCTATGTGTTTGAGAGCTTTTTTTTTTTTAATTTCTTTTCTTCATAACCCCTAAATGACCTTATGATTTAGAGTGTAACGTGAACTATTATATGAAAGGGAGTAAAATGTTTGAAACGTAAAATTGTAATTATTATTGTTGCTCTCCTTTCTCTCAAACCAACCAACCATCTTTATAGCTACCGGGTTCAGCTTTTACAAATACTATGAAGTCAAAAACATGAACGTCACTTCCGAATACAAACTTCCGGAGGAATTCAAATTCGAGCTTGATTACGTTCTGTCGATGGAGCGCACATGGCTAATTTTTGGTAAGTCTGAAATAAGATTTTTTCCTTGAGATTTATCTAGTGTTTTGCTTTAAAGGCTTTTGTTGGTTAGTAGGACAAGCAATATCAAATTTATAAAGATTTTTTTTCTTTTTTTTAATTGGCATATGGTCAGTCTTATTCTGTTTCGTTGTTTTGAAAGATTAAAAATGTGTAATGAAAAGCCTTCATGTGGCACGTGTTAATTTTAATATGTTGCAGCGTTTTACTCACACGCTATCGTCACAGAGCATGCCAGTGTTTGCAGAGTTGTCTCTCTTCACTGGATTGAACCCGAGCACAGAAAGAATCCCTATTTCTGCATCCTAGCCCATAGGTACCGATAGGTATATGTATTCCCTACACAAATGTCAATCACCGCACAGATACAAAACGTGCTATCGGGTTGGATACGTACGAGTCGAATGTCCCTATTTTCTAGGTATCAAGATATAATACCTATCGGTCCTGAAACCGCTCCCCCGACAGCCGTGGGGCGTCGAAAAGAAAACATTCCAGACCGTCGCTCACTTATAACGTCTCGCGGCTGGACTCGGGCGAAACTTTAAAAAGTTATAGCAAGACCAGTGTCCATCGTAGAAAAAATCTGATGCGATTTTTGAAATCTGCATCCTTCAGTTAAGGGAAGATCAGAGCAGAATTTGTTTTTTCGCAATAATTAAGATTTTGATTATTCAACATCTTATAAAAGTGTGACAGATAATTATTCATTGCGTTGTACCACGCAATTTTCATTAACTGGGTTGTGTCGTTTTGCGATCCTGTACACACTGTACAAAAACGTGGCAATTGTAATGCGCGTATAGGAATAAAAGCTTTTTGGGTGATGTTTTAACTGCGGGAAGAGATGATGATATTCATCAAGTATTTGTCTTTTTCTGTTTATTTGGTGAACACCCACTTTCCTTTTCCCTATCAGCAATTATGGCAAAACACTGTCTAAAATAAAGAATTCAGCATCATCAGATGACGACGAAGCCATTTTCTAGCGTCTATAATTGTTTAATGTGAGCTTATGTCATAACAGCGTCCAGGGCCTTGAAAAAAATGTTGCCATATATATGACCTGGGTCACTGGGCCACACGGGCGAAGCATTTTTTTCCCGCCATAGGGATCCTTTATGTGCCCCCTCTGTGGACTAAGTTCCTTGCATCAAGTACTTAATGACAAGTATACATGTTGCCTGGTTTATCTCTGTGCTCGGCTTTAGATATGGATCTACCTGTATTTTTTAGGCCTAAAATAAATTGCTTATATCTGTTTTCATCTCGCTCCTGATATTTTGGATTCTGTAAACTCTTGCATTAAAACTACTTTTTTTTTCTCTCTTTGAAAGCATTGTCTTAATTGTTTGAAAGGCTTATTTAAAGACTGTCATTTTATACAAAGATTTGATGCATTTTTTTTCTATTTTTCCAATTTTTATCTGTCATATTCCCACAAAGTAGTAAGAAACTCTTGGGGAGCGAGGTAGCAGGGAGTCTTCAGAGAAGAAACCCCCCTCATAGCAAGTGTTTCGGCCCTGTAACTCCTGACACTCTAAGGGGGCCAGGCCACATCTAGGTCATGACTCCCAGATGCCTCCCTTCTACCAACTTTTTCTTTTCCTCCTGGGTTGCTTGCCAGGGATTCGAACCTGCGTACATCTGGTTACAAATCTGGCACGTAACCACTTTGGCCAACTTAATGCCCTGTCATTAGGGATTTTTAATCCTTATGAAGCAACCTTTCATTCCTTCTGCTCCATATCCAGCGAGAACTGTTCTCAGCTGTTTCGGCTAGTAGCCTTTAGGCTTTTGTTCTCTTATTGCCACCTATGGAGAGTTTGTTTAGAAGACCATAAGCTGAAGAACCCACAAATCCTCTGGCGCCAATCTCTACTGGCATTACCTTAGCTTCGTAGCCATCCTTTTTTAGTTCTTTTGTCAAGACCAGGTATTTTTCTTCCTTGAAGGCATGGGCCTCTTCCATTCTGCTTTCATAAGGGACAGTTAGTCCCACCATGATAATTTGTTGTGTTGAAGCAGAATTGATTACTATGTCAGGCCTTAATGCTGTCTTTCTGATAACATCAGAGTGTCTTTCCCATTCAGGGAGGTCTGCTGAAACCGGCCCAGATCTCAACTATGAAAAATGCATCTAGTCTAAATAGGCCTATGTAGTAAATCAATAGACCTAAATCTTCAGAGAAGCCAATCACTTCTGATTTTTTGTTACATTATAGGTTATTATATTATATCTTACAGGGCCGCCCTTAAAATGCTTTGCAACAAGACCCCATCATTTTACCCCTATTTCCTCTAAACATGGTGTTTAAGGAAGGCAAGTCTATAAATGATCCAGTTGATGTTTGCTATGTGCTCTTTTGTCAGTTGAACCAAGTAGCAAAGATTTTTATCTCATTGTTTTATGCCATGTATTCTTTTTTTCATTTTTTTGCGATATGCAATAAAATTTTAACAATCCAATTTATTTTTAATGTCTAAGGCACTATGTACAAATTGAGATAAATAATTTGTGGGTACTAGTCAATGGAGAATTTCCTTTTTTTTTTTTTTTTGTCCACACATAAATGCAACTTTAGGTTGAGACAGGTCTACTTATACAAGCATTTTTTTTTTTCACAATAAGTAATGTTGATAAAAAATGTAGTGAAATTTGTTGGCTCTCTTTCCTTTCATATTGCTTTGCGCAAAGGATAATATGAGTTTTGTTTTCACAATCAAAATTTATGTGAATAAAAAATGTAATGAAATTTGTTGGTTGCCTATTCGCTATTTAAGGTTGCACGAGTGGCACCATCCTGGTCATCTTCCTCCTCATCATCCTTACACTGTGTGGAAGGATCAGGCTGGCCACCAACCTTATTGCTGAGGGCAGTGTGTGAGTCTCATTCGGCTTTTTTTTTGTGGTTTACTTCACGTATTGAACAGAAAAAAAAAGGGAGATCAGATTTTATTTCATATCAAAAACTTCACAAGCTTTATTGTTCATCAGGTACAAAATAGTAAATAGTCTGCTCAATAAATTTGGAATCGGTTTGGAGACTTACTTGTTCTTTCACCCACATAATCATTTGTGGTGAATGAAATGGTGGTAGAATTTTGTGTTATATGGTATGTTAAGATTCAGGCTGAAGCTCGGGTATTGAGTTTTTAGTTTATGCGGGTTGAACATGATGCTGGTTTTGCTGTTTCAGACATGCTTTTCTTTGTTCATCCCAGCAATCTCCATATGTGACTCTTTCTGCTTATGCCCCGTTTTGACAGAATGCATCACATATCACTATGTCTGCTCCTGTCAGACTACAGGCTAGAGCTTTTTCAGGACAGCCAGGCTCCCTTTCCTGTTTAAAATGAATACCTGCACGGCTTGAACAAATCTGCCATATGCATGGGATTGGGCTTTTAAAGCACCTGATTTTAAAAAAAATTTGCTCTGTTTGTCTAAACATTACCTAAGCTATTTTAATATTAAATGATTATATAATTTTCATTTACATTTTTACACCGTTTGGCATGGCAAGATCATCGTGATCATTATTGTGTATTTAAAAATTTTCAGGCTGAATAAAGGGGAAGATTCTTAACTTATACTAGATTGAGAAAAGGATTGGAACCCCAACCCCCTGGTTTTTTAACGCTTTGATGCGTATTTTACAGATTCAATTTTGTTAAGATGGACTTTTTTTATGTTCTGCAGAGCTGTGAGTCACATGTGGTGTGTCCTGTTCTGGCCTATTACTCCATTCCTGTTGAAGGCTGGGGTCATTATTTACTTTGTCACCAGCACTTTGTATCCTTTACCACCACCCTGTAGCTGGTGTCAAATGAAATGGTAGCTAATTTTCTTTTAAAAATGTGTTTGCATTTCTTTCCAAAAGTATTTTTTTTTCTCTTTCATCAAACAAGTCCCCTCCCCTTTAGAAATAAATCCATCTCCAGCTCTAACCATTCTTTATTGGAAAGTTTTTGATAGTCTTGTAAAGCGGATGTTTACATTTTCAAACATCTTTCTTTTTTTTTTTTTTTCATTTGACAAGCAAGCCCTTGCTTTGTTTTTGTTTTTGTTTTTTTTTTTCATTTTGTTTTTCAAAACAGTGTCCAAAAACAAGTCCAAGGGGGGTCACTGACTTAGCAAGAAATCAATGGCATTTTCCTTTTTTTTTTTTTTTT
>BLXT01004871.1:952191-977423 GCA_019648995.1 Plakobranchus ocellatus
TAAAAAAAAAAAAAGTTAAAAATTAAAAAAAACAAAAAAAGCTTTAGAATTTGGCAGTTAAACATTAATACTTTTAAAAATCTTAAAAACAGGAGAACAACAGAGGATGAAATTTTTAACTATAAATGAAACATATGCACAGATTGGTGGACCATGTTAGAGCTGAAAGCTTAAAACATGTTTAACCAAAAAAAAAAGAACTTCAAGGAGACACATATATTTTATTCTGTTGATAAGTTTTCAATGCTTTCAACAGAAAATAACCCCCCCCCCCCTTTTTAAAACAATAAAAAAATAAAATCCACAAAACATTGAATCAACAACCAACTTGGCAGAGGAGTTATTTGGCCTTAAATGTACTCTGACTCACCAGAGATTTCTGCTGCTCCTCCAATGTTGCTAGGTGAGTCATGCGCCGCAGCAAGCGACGGTTGCGCTTGGCATGGTTGCAGCGTTTGTGGCGCTCGTACATGATTTGAGTCTGCATGAGAAGGATCTGCCCTCGCAGGATGCTTATTTCATCAGCTGGAGGCAGGCCTGGACACAACATCAGGGAAAAATAAATGACCAATAAATTCAAGTTCATTTGTTTTTGCTTACAGGCATCAGGATATAAATCATTGCACATCTCACATGAGGGCATAAGCGTAAATTTGATAGCTTTGACCTATAGATACAACCAGATTCATTACTGTATGGTCTGTTGCATCTCAAATCAGTGCATTGACAACATTAAAACTGATTAATTTATTTGATCAAATTATACTGTCCTTTAGTCCATTTTTGTTGAGAATGACCTACCACAGGTGTTTCTCAGGAAAACAAAACAAAACAAAAATTGCAGTCATGCCTATAAAAGAGAATGCTGATGATTGACAAATACATATATAAATATATATACATTCTTGAAAAAGTTAACCTGAATTTGTTACATTTAATTCCTTTTTTTAAATTACATACTATCAAAGAGTTTGAGTTCTACATAAAATTAAAGAAAACAAATTATTGTAGAAACTTTGATCTTTGGAATTTGAATCAACAAGCAATCGTGTTAATGGCAAGCCGTGACTGACAACAACTATTAGTGCAATTTCCATTTCTAGTTTGGTAATAACTTTGGCACTATCATTAATCAACAAGTGGATGAATAATAACACTCCAGTGACTAATTGTACTCTACTTCCCCTATGTACTTTCATTACACCTTCAAAAGTCAGATGTTGCCGACCAAAAACTTCCACTTTTCTAAGCTCTCAGTTAAACGGATGATTTCTACATTCACTTGTGTTTTGTTGTTGTCTGGAATGGATTGCCTCAACCTGTCTATACATGGCTGCCTTTGCCAATATTGATCTCTTTTTTTTTTTCTTCTTCTCCCTTCACATCATAATCTTTTTAACCCGTTGCGTCTATTTATGTGCCTGAAAAATTTCACTTGTCTCTGTTTGATTGTTTTGAATAGGGATTTCAAGATTTCTTCATTTGCTTAGGTTTTTGTTTTTTTTTCTGACCACTGGATTCTGAAAGTGCTTCGAAGAAACCACATTTCATATGTGTTTAGTCATCTTTCCATTGCCTTAATTGTTGTCCTGCATTGACTGCCACATAGTAGAACTGTTCTGTCTATGCATGCAAATTTGGACCCTGCAACAAATTGCTTGAAAACAAGAAACAAAGAGTAAAAAAAATGAAAACACGGCAAAAAAAAAAAAAAAGAAGAGCAAATCCCATCCCACTCATGGTTCAGATTTTTACCTCCAAAATGTGTCCAATTTGTGGTCTCCTTGCTGGTCAGGGGGATCTTGGTCAGTTCTTTGGCATGCAGATCTGAGCCCAATCTCAGGTGTCGATCAAGCAGCTCTGGAGGGGTCACTGTACTGAACAGGGATATCTCTTTGCCTGGACGACAGCAGAGGAAATAAACAGAACAGTAATTTAATTACAGAAATGTAGCATACTGTTATGGTGAGTATTGGCGGGATATTTTTCAAGGTTCAAACCCACAATAGTATGTTGCCTCACTCATAAACACCACTCACGCTGTGAAGAAGTGTAACAAAAAGGGCCAGTTGTTAAACTGAAAAAATCTCAAAATACAAAAACTTCATCCAGACATCATTTCATTTCAAAATTTACAAAATATTGCAATATGATAAAAAGACACATGGCCCGAGAGATAAACAAAAAAATACAAATAATAATAATAATAATAATATCAATAATAAAAAAGAGCTACAGATATTGCTTACTTTAATAAAGAAATATCACAATGCTTATGACTAACCACCTATAGATAGACTGACCAAATTAGCTATTTACAGTAAATGTCTAAGAACAAAAATAAATCACCAGTCAGTGTTTTGCTCTGCTCTTCTGAGAGGTTTGAGGTCACTACAAGCTGCTGGTGACAATTGTTACAGACTGCCAGCTTTGATGGAGCAAGGATGCACTGGAAAACAGCATTCACATTCTTTGGTAGAGAAGGAACTTCCAATGCTGGCTGGGGGAACGTCTGCTCGTGTTTGCGGTTGCCATGGCCAGGTGCGTGTCCTTTTAGAGAAGTTTTTTCAGGGCTGGCTGAAAGCGATGCAAGGAAAATTACCATGATTTTACTGTATTCTGCTCTTTTGTACTCAGGCTGTGATTTTTTTTTTTTTTTGGTGCTAAAACTGTTTCTTGTAAGAAGTGTTGCTTCAAGATAGAACTGGCACCAAAATACCATAATTAATATTGATTTAATGACATAGAGAGAACACCCTCCCCCCCCCATTATTTTTATAAACATTATATAACAAGTTGAAAGACTGAAAGCTAATAGTATCAACAAAAATATTATCTCTTACTTTAAAATATTAAATTTTGATGATAACTGCTGCACTTAGTTTTTGTTGCTGGCAATCTTACTGGTGTAAGTATTTTTATCATTGTCTGTGCCAATCAAGATAAAAGTACAGCTGGAAAGTGATACTTTCAGCACATAGTACTTTTCAAACCTTAAATCAAAGAATACCAAAGTTTAAAATAAAAAAATGACTGGGAAAGAGCAGATGAAAGTGTAAAACTTATACTCGATAAACAACTTAATGATTAAAAAAAAAAATTTTTTTTTATAAAAAGAAAGTCTCAAAAAATACTCAAAACATAACAAAAAAATTCCCATAAAGGCAGCATTATTTTTAAGATTAACTCCTAATAGCTTCATTCCTGATAGCTAGCTACCAACACAAAAATCACATTCAATATAAATATTTCAAACTATTATTATGTCTTCTTAAAGAGTTACAGAATTTGTGGAAATGTCATACTTTCCTTTCCTTCTCACTACACAGTAATTAGTAGACAGATTTCAAAACTACTATTTTTTTTTTTTATTTTTGTAATTGCTTGACAGATTGTTAGGGCAGAAAGAAAAGCATGTTGTTCTGAAGTTGAAGAAGATGATAATTTGGATGCAATGTTCAGTTCACTTCAAAATAAAATCGAAGAAAAGAGGAGCACTGGGCTAAATGTTTGATCTGCCTTTCAATCCCTTATTTTCTATATCATCTAAAAATTCATATATACATGAAACAATGGGATAATTCTGGGCTAAAGGTACCATTTCTCAATTTGAGTAATGAGCCACAATACATATTGACCCTTTTTTTGCATGCTATTGAGTATCTTCATAAGTTTGACATTCTCCCATTGATTTCTCATTTCAGGTAAAAAGAAAGCTAGGAAAAATGTAAACTTACATGTTATGTGATGGGTATACTAGACCTATCATGAACTTTTATTGCTTAACTTTAGATTCCTTTTTTTTTTTACAATACATAAAAGCTGCAACTTCTGCCTATTCAAACTTGGGGCCAGAACTTAGCCAAATATCATCCAATTCATTTTCCTGAAAACATATGCACCTCAAAATGCTTCACGTGCACCATTTGTCTCAAACTGAAGTGTTGAGTCGTGTATTTCTGCTCAATGCTCCATTAGTCACACTCATTTATATCTTTATTAGTGTAAATGCTGTTGTCCATTTTATGAATAAAAAGTAGATATGCCAATTGTGTTGCTGTGATGACCATGAAAACTCTCAAGAGGCAGGTTAACTAGAGATCATGCATTTAACAATTATCAAGCTATTCCTCACCGTGACTGGTTATTTCATCAGAGCTATCCTCACTCTGAACAATGTCTGATGAAGTATTTCCATCCGCTGGGACGCTCTTCTGGCTGACAAACCCTGGTCTTCCTGACCTGGGCTGCACAGGCGCACTGCGGTCAGCAGAGAGCAGCTTCCTCCCTCGATTGCTGGAAGGGACGTTACTCCTACGGTAGTGGGCTCTTCGAGGGGGAGAAGTGCTATCCTGGCCTGGAAGTGATGTGCCGCCAGTACGCTTAAAGGGTGGGCATGAGCGAGGCCTGTGATGAGTCGTGCCTGGTCTGGAGAAGGCAGCAATGTCAGTGTCCTCATTCGATGACGAGTTGGACGTGAGGCTGTTAAAGCGGATTCTGTTCACTTTCTTCATAAACTACAAAAGGAAAGTAAATAGAAAAGTATTAAACATCTCATATTTAATAACTGAAAAGAAACCAACAAAAAGAACTATTACAACAACAACAATATCAGGGACTGACAAACACACCTGGCGCACAGACTCAGCTGTGAGTTCAGTCTGGGATGTCAGCGTTGACGAGGACGAGGTGAGGGCTGCGCTTTCATCAAAGTGATCCTCTCTTTCATTTATCTCCTCCACCTCTTGGTCCACATTATCTGCTAAAACATAAAGGAGAAGACATAAAATTTTCATCTTTCACTGCTTGAAGAGGCATTTTTAATTGATGAGGTTAACATTACTAAACTTAACCACAGAAAGAAGAGACTGAATATGTTTTAAAACGTTCTCAACTGATAGTACTTGCTGAAAATGGAACATTTTAGATGATGATGTATAAGAAATAAACTGGCAGAATACTGCATTTGTTAAAATATACAGAAAATGCACAATTTTTGTGTTCTGCTATATCTTAAACATGCCCAAAATGATTAATGCACCATTGGCTGCCCTTTTTCTGAGTGAGCCTTGAGATACTGTAAGGATTAAATCAACTACATTCAAAGATAATGAATATCAGTATAAAAATCTTAATATGTTGCTTTGATATGTAACATGAAAATTTTATCAGATATATTTCATCTATTCAAAGTTGGATAAGATCATGAACCAGATAAAGTCTGAAATCTTTAAAAAAAAGAGTCAAAGGCAGAAGATGGAAAAGTAAAAAAAACCCACACACATCACTGTCCATATTCCCTCACATAGTTCAATAGTCTAGTGGATAATGTGGGCAGACAAAGAGGACAAAACTATCTAAAAGTTTATAATATCAATATTACAAGTCACATGTATTTAGTGAAGCAACCATTTAAAGACAAAGTGGCAAAAGTGCTGTAAAATTTTGTCTGAAAACCGCTTATAAAATACACTGTTCTAATGTCCAACTGCAAAAAAAAAAAAAAAAGGCTCAAGAAAATCAATACCATGGCACTACTTTGTGCCAATTACTAACGAAAAACAGTTCAGCCATCTTGAAAAAATTTTATTAGTTTTTTATTTATTTGTCAGTCAAAAAGCAGAATTGTCGACTTTGTATAGATGTATAGTTCTATGGCATCATTTCAATATTTTATAAAGTGTTTCATTAGTAATGACCTGACGACTTTTATCAATGAGAGTTGTTGCCAGCACAAAAATAAAATCTATGCTGTTATTAATGCAGAACCAATGAGAGAGAATTTGGGGTCTATGAAGACATGGATAATGGAAATGCCTTTGAAGAGAAGTTATTGATTTGGTAAGATACATTGTTTTACATTGTACAGGTCATTTCACCCAAAGAAAATAAATACCAAATCAATTTTTTTTTTGGTTAAACGCAATATTTCACTATGTTTCATCTCATTCCAGAAGTTCAGTAATTAGCACTTCATTTAATTTGTAATTACTGAAATCAATAATGTTAACATTTCTGAAAAAAAGCATACGAATATAATGTGTAAACACTGGCTTTGCCTACCTTTATCGCTTTGAAAATTTTTGAAAGGTAATACAATATTTTGTCCCACATAAAAAAGCAACTGCATATCATTTGAGATTAAGGTACTTTCTACAATAAATGTTTACGGCTGTACAGATGCAGAGCCCTAACACACTTGGCAGTGGATAACATATCCGCCACCTGAGACAGCTTATCGTACTTACTAAAATTATGCTGACAGTTGTAATGAGACAGAGCCTTATCACCATCATCAGTGGAAAACTTATCCACTATCGGAGACAGCACACGCAATTTACTAAAATAAATGTGTACCTTTGCAAAGATGCAAAACCTTATTACCATTGGCATTGTATAACTTATCCACTACCTGAGAGAGCACAACCCACTTATATGATGTGTACAACTATAAAGAAGCAAAGTCTTACCACCATCTGCACTGGATAACTTATCAGCGACTTGAGACAGAACATCCAGAGGGTTTATTGCAGCTCCAGGTAAGGTCTGCTTCTGGACATGCTGAGAGGCTCCAACATGTTGTGCTGCTGGCCCTGATTTATCCTCGCTGCCCTGAAGCGATTCAGTCAAGGTGGACTCCTGTGAGGCTGCTGCTGCTGCCGCTGCATTGGACTCTGTTATCTGTTGAGTCTTCACTGCCGGCTCTACTGTTGTATTCTTGGATGTTTGAGGACAAGATAATATACAAATAAAGGATTAAAAATTGGCAAGCAACATTTGAAATTTCTCTACAAAAAGAAAATAAAATTACTGAAACAATCTGTTCCCATTTTACTTTGTTCAAACAAATTATCATTGTTTTTTGCTTTTTTCTAATTGACAAACTGGTGATAGAGGATAACAAACAGTGTGATCTTTAGAGCATTGCTGGAATTTTTTTTTTGCCTGAAACATATGGAGACTACAAAACATTCCCAGGTACTGATTAATCTTTTTCATATCATTCCATTCTTTTGTGGGAAAACACTGACCTCAATCTCTTCCTCACAAGATGCTTGCAGGGTGATGGCAGGAACAGCTTTTTCCCCATGTTCCTCGTCTGTCTCAGTTAGGGAAGAATTGAACATCAGATTTCGCACAGCTGCATTCTTTGGCTGCTCAAATGCACTCGACTTTGATCTTAAAACAGAAGGTGATCAAATGTCAACTAAACTGCATAGACCTTCAAAGGGCTCCAACTTAAGATTAAAAATAATTTGCAACAAAAATCATTAAACTTGCATTAGTGTAAATGATATTTGATATAATTAGATATATTTCCTAACTAGGAGCAATATTTAAGGCCTTGATTATTCTATAAAAATGGCCTACAAAAAGAAAATGTCTTGAAAGAATTCAAAATGAGTTACAGGTATTATTTGGGGCTTTTTAATCCTCTTATTATAGCATTTGTATTGCATAAATCTAAAAATCTGACGACCAATTTGTTTATTTTAAAATTTTGTTCAAAAGCTTCAAAGAAAAACAAAATTTATATTAAAAGTCTTCATCTCAAGACTGCTATTTACAGCATCCAAGACAGATCTATACTGAAAACATTATTAATCTGATATCTTTTTATGGCAAATTCGCATAGCCCAAAGTGTTCTTCTTACTTAAATGGAGATGCTTCTGTGGTAACAGGCCCTGATCCTACTGCTGGAGACATCCAAGGCAAACTTTGTGAAGCTGAACCAGGTGTGCCTGGGGTCACTGCAGGCCTTGGCGCAGGTTTTTTGGGGTCAGACGTTGATTTGGAAACCTGAAATGCGCCTCTGCTGCTGCTTCTACTCAGTGGTGTCTAGAATACAGGCAAAATAATTTATGCACACAAAATTTAAATTCTTAAAAATAATTATCATAAATACTTGAATATGTCTGCCTAAACCTCAATATAGAACTTTTCTATGGAACACATCAAATGACTAAATGGTTCACATTCTTTTTTCTATAAGGTTCATCATCACTATCGAGTATCTCGCCTGTGAGTGTGCCCAATATGTCTCTCCATGCATCTCCATCTTTATTGCTATTTCTGTGTTGCAACACAAGCGGATGATATTTGAGAGGCTGCCACGCCTCAGGACTATGAAGTGAAATTGACAGTTTTACCTTTTCTCCATCATCAGCGAGGGAGGGTGTCTGCTGTCCAGAGGTATTATCACCAGTGCCCCCTTCACTTGCTAGAAACAAGATTTGCAACATCATTTAAAGTTTCCAAATACATATACAGTGAAAAAATTTTAATGAGTTTGTCAAGGTGAACTTTTATATTTTGAAAATCCCTTAACTACTTTCTTTGAACCTGATAAATGATAAATAAATAATAAGATGTTAAGTTGCTTTGGAAAATCAAATCTAAAGGGAGTAAACTTTACTTTTTATGTGCTTTTCTCAAAAATCATGATTATTTTTTTCTACCTAATCAAGGAACTTGTGGCCAACAACAGGTCAGGGTGTTTTGAGTGAATGAGAGCAATATAATTTTTTTCAAAAATAATACTGTTAATAAAATAATACAAAAAGAGTAAAATTTTTCATGTCAATTTTAAAAAATATACTTTCCTCCCTTTTTCCCCCAAATTATTCAAACATTAAATAAAAATAAAGATATAGCGTTTGAAAAATTTTTCTTCTTTAGTTTTCATTAGTGATATGATTACTTGTGTAAAGTTTCAGCATTTTGGCACAGATTCCTCAGAATTTGAACCTCAGCTGTCTCTTTTCTTAAAAATTTCATTTGTCACGAACTTTCTACAGTTCTTTTGCAACCTTGCAATTTCTGACGTTACAAAGGGTGTTCTTTTCTACTTTTGGACAGCGAGGAAAATATCTAGTGTGTGAATTGAAATTTACCATGGGCATGACCTGGGTCCAGGAGACTTGATGCTGGTGTGGCCCTTTGAGAGCTTGGTGGAGTAGACAGACCCAGCAGGAGGGAGGGACTTTCCCCTACAGTGTTGATATCAAGGCTTGGAATCTGCAGTGAAGAGGAGGATGTTGTGCTGACAGTTGAAGACTGACAAGCTGCTCCTGGCTGATGTGGGATGACCATAGCTTTTGAAGGGACTAGAGAATTAAAGAGAGAGAGATAAAGAGAGAGGATGCAGGGCATTTCAATTTTTATGTAATATAGACTATTAATCATTTTCAAAAATGAACAGAAATACTCCCTTGTAAATGGGTTTAAATGAAAACAGTACCTTAAAATTTTGTAGCCCTTTGGCCGAAAACTCTTTTAAAAAAGGTAGTTATTATCACTTTCAATGACATGTTTCCCTTGTAATAAACTTGGCACAGGGACATTTTACCAACAAGCTTCAGCCCTCCTTAATTCCCGCCAAATCCCTTTTAAGCTTTAAAACACAAGATGGAGTTAAAAACAAAAACAAAAAAACCTGGGCAGTATTCTTTCAAAGGAAATCTGCAGATGCACAATTTCTACCACAAAAATTTTGGGGATTGACTCAATAAGTCAAACTTCAATAGGGCTGGAGTAGTACGAGTTTATCATTGATGTCAATAAAGCATTATATCATCATAAAAGGATAATAGGTAGGCTTGATTTGGTTTTTTGTGTATAGGCAGTACACAACAAAGGGATCTCATGGAGCTTGTGGCAGTGGTGGGGCACAAACCCACAACAGAAAAGTCTTTGTAAATCTCAAGGCAGGTTTATTATCCACTATTCCACCATCCCTGAGGTAAAAATGAGGCATGAACACAATTGTTCCTGTGTCCAATACAATTTCTCTTAAATTGTGTAGAAAATTCTCTGCAAAATGATATGCTCACCCCTAACAGTGGCAGTTTGCTGAAGATGGCGTTGCTCCCAAGCCAGGCTGAGCTGTCTGAATTTGTCCACAGCCTGCAGACTCTGAAAGACTGGGCAGTGTGTATCTTCCCAGGAACCTTCAATGTAGTCCAAAGACAGGCGAGAGCAGGCCACTATGATGTCCTGAGTCTCCTGATTCTTCCAACTGGATGTGAAGCAGCAAAATAAAAAGTTTTAATAGTGTGACGATTTTTTCCCCTTTTATCAAAATAGATGAAATGACAGAACAACAATTAAACAGAAGAATCCATTGAAATGTCTGTTGGCTCTTACTTGATCATAAAGACAATGGCTATAACAAAACTGTGAACATAATAAAAAAAAAGTTTTTTTTCAAACATCGGGTTACAAATAAAAAATCAAATCTCTATTTCTAGATTCTTCCAAAAAACTTTTTTTTTTTAATTTAAATTTGTACAGTTTTTTTAAGGCGTATGGTAAGTACAACTGCTGAAAATATGAAAGCAAATCATTTTGTTTTTGCAAGTTATTAGATCATTTTATAAATCAAAACTTAAAAAGACGGACTTTTATTTGTATTGGCATAAAATTGTTATGGCAGTCTATGCAGCTACACCCAACAAACACAAAAACATAATTCTTGTATTGATTTCTAATTTCATAAAATTTTGTCATAAAAAATGACTTGTGCTGATGTGAATTACTTTCTTTGCTTCACATGCAGTCACACTAAAATGCTGACTTCTCAACTGCAAATCGTTTTTCTCATAACCTTGGTTTTCTCCAGAATATGAAAAAGTGCAGCTGTAAAAGCTAATGCAATTTAGGCGGAAAAAAATCTTTTTCTTTTAGTTTTAGATTGATTTCAAATTTAAAAGGAGCATCTTCCACATTAAAAATGCCAAGATCTGCTTGCATTTAATATAAATAATGTTTCTTGCCAATGCTTAAAGAAACTGGTTTTACAGATTGCAAATAATCTTTGTTTTTTGCTGCAATCAAAAAGGATGTCATTGATAACTATAACTAAATTATTCAGTCCCACTAAAACCTAACAAAATTGATGTAAAAGTGGATATTGACAAAAAATTATGGTCATAATATTCATTAACTGTTGAGAATCTCATGATAAGATTCTGGAGGAAAAAAACAAAATGAAGAGGTATCAAGTTTAAGATAAAATTGCTTTATAGTACAACACATTTTTCTTCGGACATCGACACATTTTTCTTCACATCCATCAGCCACTCTTTTCCACATGTACCAAAGCTTAATTATGTGAGAGAAGAAAAGATGTAATGTAAAATAAGACATAACACCATATGAATCAAACATACATGTTTTTGGAAGTCTCTGCATCCTTTTGGCCCATAATAAGCTTTGGGTGAAGCCTCACCCTCTCTATCATGGGCTGTTGAGTTAAGCACCATAAATTTACATTAACCACATAATATAATCTTTTTTTTTTTTTTTTATTAATCAAAGAATACAAAAATTTGTCAATACAAGATAAGACATTTTGCTGCAAGAACTGTCATGAACAAATAGGATAGCAACATCATCTAGAGCTCCTATGAAGCTATTGGATGAGTTGATACCTTAGCAAGACTTTCCCAAATGACATGAGAGAGTGACAAGTAAAATATTCTGATTTATCAAAAATATGTAGAGTATATCAATATCCAAGCACAACAATTTAGAAAGCAATGAAAATAAGTTTAAATATACATACCCATACCTGTGCAGTTGATGAAGTTAACCAATATATAGCCAAACCAAACTTAAAAATCTTGCTTCTTGTTTTCTTCTTTGAAATTTAAAAATTAAACAGGAAATTAAGGAAATGAACAAAGTGTTTATTTTTACTGAAGTTGAAGTTGGCAGTGGTCCTTTTTTTTTAAAATCATTATTATGTTATAATTTAATACACTTTAAGGCACAATTCTTTGTCTATAGTGTATGTATCTGATATGGAATTAATGTTTTGAAATGAGATTAAAAAGTTCAAAATGGTGTTGCTCCAATTCTGGTGTCTCCTTTACTTACCAAGACAATCTCCTCATAGATGTGAATGTTCTCCTTGTGGGTGTAAAATTTGCGGATGAATGACATAAACAAGCATGGGTACATTCCATAGAGGCGATGGAAGAGGCTGTAGATTGCAACTTGTAGGTAGAGCCTAAACACCTCAGGGGTTGTGGCTAGCGGGCAGAATAAAGATAATACAGGTAAAAAAATATTATCAGGATTGATCTTAAACAACAGATAATACAAACACACATACTCACAATAATGAAAGCAGGTTTATCTTCTAATTTAAGGCCTACCTAGGGGGAGAAAAAGCCTCTATCCCTCCAAAACTATGCTCTGAAGTCTGCCCTCATTGGAGGCTTTGGCTGGATCTTTTTACAACTTACAAGACCTAAAAACTAGCTTTCACATCACATTAACAAATTACATTATGAAATGATATAGAGAAATGTCACACGAATACGCTTTGTTTTTAAAGGATAGACATAAAATAAAATTAAATTCAGAATTTTCAAGCACTGAACTCTCAACAATCTAAGATACTTTAGATCTTATAGATTTGAACTTAATCTACAACTGTTTGCCCTATAAATGAGCATTTAAGTAAAAACTTTGCCTATCAAATAGATTTGATGATGAACATTGAATTTTTAGAATTCTATTCAAACAACAAAATTTTGACACCTATAAATTGACCTGATTAAAATGTTTCACATCTCATACATAAACAATGAGTAGAAATCTAATAGATTTACCAGGGCTCTTGGCACATAAGACAGACATGCGTCCAAATATATCAAAAATTGTAGGCAGATAAGGTCCTAGACCGACTGGTAAAGAGGGAAGGAGGATAACGATTATCATCAGAGAAGTCATCAGAGGCGGTACATCTGTCTCAGACTGAGGAATATCAGATTGAAAAAAAAAACATGGACAGTCTTAGTGTTTTCTGTGTGTTAAATCGGAGAAATATGTTTTTTACATATCATGATTTTTCCCCTAAATAATGATCAAATTATGAAAAAGAGGTATCTTATTTACAACAAAATAAAAGTGAGATATAATGTTTCAATGAAATGTAAAATGTAAATCTTTATAAAATGTCCTAAAAATCTTCTAGGAGAAAAAATCAAATCGTTAAACATTACCATTCAGACAAGAAGAATAAAAGAAAAAAAGTCTTGAACACAGTGTCAATCAGTAACGAAAATAACAAAGTGTCTAGAATAGCAATTTGCTTTGAGCTAAAATAGACTAAGGATTTGCTTGAAAGCAGTTACTTGAACGTCTAGGAAAAAAATAGGGAAAGCAAAAGAGGGAGAACCCTAACTGTGGGAAATGGGCACATTGTTTTGTCCAATAATTCACAATATGTGCAAGAACTCACTCTCAAAAGTTTCAGAATGGATGAGAAAAGAGGCGTATCTACTATCTGGTAACACCAAGGTATCTCACGGTAAGCCAGAAACAGAACTAGCTGTAATGCAGGCTGGCGTGTTTCTGCAGATTTCAGCCCATCCTGAATCTTATCCAGAAGGGCCTGGAAAAGGAAACATTTATGATCACAATAAATTTGAAAAAATTGACATGCCTACCCTTGAAAAAACTTATGAGGAACATTGAGGGCAAAAATATGGAACATTAGATAAAAATGCTGAACAAACCTGAATATGACAGGAATTGATGTTAACTGAACAAAAAAATAAAGCAGTCAATTTACATAAGGTTCAAATTTAGAAAAAAACAAAGTGCCTAAAATCATAGAGGTGTACCTTTATGACGGGGGAGAATGTAGAGGATACCAGTTCCTGTCTAAATCGATGCACACACTAAGCCAATGTGCCTAATCTAATGCCTCCATACATACATTCCAATCTCTTTAGCTTAATTTTTAGCAAATTGACCCCAGATTAATGACCTATGAAAAGAAAAAAATTTCATTCTACTCATACTGCAATGACTGGTGTATTTTTGGGTCTCTGCTTTAATGTTGTCATTAGTATTCCATTATACTAGATTTTCTTGCTTAGAAAGTACATTAAGCGATTCCCTAATCTATTCCTAAAATGTCAAATGCCTTGATGCATTCTTTTCGAATACAATGCTGTCATTGTCATCTTTTGTCAACTGAACTTCTGTATTGAGCAATTTCCTGTTGGTCTTTTAAGCATCAAAAGATACGCAAACCTGATGGAATAACTTCTAGATCTACAGGTAGTTCATAGTTATCACAAGACTGGCAATAGTTAGAGTCTAGCAGCAATCAGACAGTTTCGCAACGAGCCTCAAAGTTCAATGCTGGGTCTCGGGATGATTATTAAGCCAACTCTTCTAGACTTGTAAGAATTGCACGTAGTGTTAGACTCAAAGTATAGACAATTAAGTTTAATTGAACCATTGGCTTAAAATTGACAGATTAAACATGGAAGAAAATTTATCCCCACTATTGTTTATTTCCATTCAAATTGCAATTCTGCCATTAAGGCCCCCTTAATTCAAAGTCACTGAATTCAAATTTGCCATCAAGTTGTTTGCATTCGTTTTCCTTGCAAAGATATTCTGTTGAAAAAAGACCTTACACCAGGTGAATGACATCACAGTGCTAACAACGACCATCAACATGTCAGCAGTCAGCAATGGTAAGTCTAGGAATGATGTACATCTATGCGCTGCACCAATAGTAGTATTGGTGCCATTAAATTACATCCCTAAGATTCTTGCGCTATTGAGACAGAGAGGCGCTGCTAAACCTGGACTATGTTTCTTTCAGAGAGTAGGGCCAATCATAATCAGCAAAATTCTAGATTTTATGATAAAAATGCGGATTGCCGGAATGCATATCATTTTCAGGTAGAATTTTGGAACAAACCTGGAAATTCTAGAACGGTAAGCATCTCTGAAATAATACTTCAACAGATCTTTTTATTTATTTGCTTTATTTATAACAAGCCTGTTTTAATACAGTTGATTGCCAAATTTCTAAACAAACTCTACCTTCTTTGTTTTTAATTAACCAGCTGTGTTTGTAAATATCATTTTAAACCTTGAAAATTTTAAAATTCGTATTCTGATAATTCTTTTTTTACTTAAACTTTACATGGGCATAGTATCACACATAATATGTATGAATGCAGTAAATGCTAAGGTCTTTTGTTGCTGCCACACAAACAAAAGTCAACCAATTATGATGACAATATCAGCAGAGAACATGATCTATGATATTTACACTTCACCAACACACTTTTATAAATATATATCTGCCATCCCACCACTCTTTCATAAATATAAATCTACCATCCAAAAGAAAACTTAAGCTGGTATTTTAAGCTTAAGAGAAAACAGAAAACAATATATTTATACTATCATCAAGTTGTGCATTGTATTAAAAGATAAATCTATCAATTTCCTTAATAAGTGGGCAAAAAAAAAAAAAAAGTTTTGAGAACACCTCATTCTAGCAAAGGACAATATCAATGTGAAACAAATTTTTCCTCCATTTACATGATAATTAATATTCACCTTTGCTTGAGACTCTTTAAGCTCAGCAAATATCTCCTGGACATTTGGGGACTGCGTCTGGAAGTAGTGATCCACTAGAAGGTGGATGAGCCAAGTCTCTTTGGCTTAAAAAAAAAAAAATTAATGAATAAAAAGAAGAAAGTTAGTTAAAAATAAAACAATTAAGACGTGATTGATGGTATTTGTGGTTAAATATATATATCAAATTTGTAGGAACAAAGGTAATGAGATTCAAGCAGGAGTAGCTGTTCTGTCTATTCCTAAATCTCTTTATATAAGGGGACGAAATATTTTAAGCAGCCTTTGCTCTTTGCAATTAACTTGATTAAAAACCTCCATGTAAGCTTTTTCTTCAGATAGAAAATTAAAAATTCTCTCAACTGGATAGCTAGAAGTTAAAAATCTACACTTATTTGGAAAGACAAAAAAAATTATGAATATTTGAAAACAAAAGAAAAGGCTAGTCCTTACTTGACGATAAATTTTCAAGGATAATTTCCCTAATATCATTGACTGTGTCTGCTGAATCCAAAAGTTGAAAGATGTGTTCAACTGGAAGGGGCCCACTGCCTCCTGCAGCCATTGTTGCCGCAATTCTTCAAAGCAATTGTGGACTAGAAATATCACACCTTTCAATGAAATTCTGGAGAAGATAACAGTTTGCAGTAATTAGTACCTGTAAAAAGATCAGATACTTTAAAAGTTTGCATCAAAATGTTATCAGTATGTATCTTAATACCTAAGAAACAATTGGAGGTCTGTTTTGTTTAAAAGCAATAATCATGCAATGTTTTATTTGATTCCTCAACAGACAATCTTTCCATGAATATTCTTCTATTTCAATTTCTTTTTGTTGTTCTCGTTTTCAAACTTTTTACAAACTTTAAAAATATTTGTCTCTATAGAGTAAAAATTTAGATTTCTGTCCTGTTTCATTTTAATAAAAACTTAAATTTTTACTTTTTTTTCCCACACACTTTTCTTATCTAAGGCTAAGCATCCTGAGAAATCAAAAGACATCACAATTTTTCAATTACACAAGAAAAGACCAATGAATTTATTAAGATGAACACAAAAAGTTACAAAAAAAATGTCTATTCAGTTTAACAAATACGAGATGGGTGATTAAAGTAAAAAAAAAAAATACTAGCGAAAATTCCATATGGAAAGTAAACGGTCTAAACCTATGTTTGTTAGACTGCCAAGCAATTTGTCAAATCACAAAGCATTCAATGAAGTGAAAATGAAACCCATTTTCTTGAAATAACTGAAAATTTATTGCTGAATTGGGCCTGATCAACTACGTAAAATCAGCTGCCATTTTTCAAGGGTATGACTGAGGAAAATATAACTTTTCCCCAGAAATATTGTGAAAAATATCTGTCTTATTTACCTTAAACAAAGTTAAATTTGCAATTGTTAATAATTGTAAATGGGCAAGATCAACACTCAGAAGCACTGCAAATAATATACAATGTAGGATCCAAAGGATACAAAGGAAACTGAATAATTTTATTTTAAAGTCAAGATGAAGCACACAGTTGCCAACTAGAGCAGTAATTATAAATACAATTGTATTCACAAAGTAAAGCAGTTCAAAATCAAAACGGTCTGCTGTACTGACAAAGCAACATTATGATGTTTATTTGCTATTATTTGACTTGATGAGTAGGAAAAGTGTTAAAATATGCTTGAATAATTTGGCAAATGCTTATATTTTATCTTTATGTAATTGTACAATTGCCAGTACACCTAAGTTTTTAAAACTATCAACAAATATTACTATGATTTGATCATTATTATTGGAATTTAACACTATGTGCATGTAAGCTGAAATATTTACAAAAAATTTACAATTTTTTTTATTTTGAAAATTTATGAACGGTTGTTACATTTGAGACCTTGATCTAGCCTATAAAAATACTTAAAATAGATTTTGCCTATTGTGAAAACCTTCTTGTGTGACTGTTAGGAAACCTCTCGATTTAGGCTACATTTTTTTTTTGAGGTGGGAGTGGGGGGGGGAGGTGGTTAAGTGGGAATTGACACTGGTGGAGCACTGCAGTCCCTAAATTGTCCACCTGAAGTAGTCGGCCATTTCGATTATTCAACATCTGTAAGTGGGTATCAAGTGCCACCAATGTATAGACCTAGATCTAGATCTTATATAATAATTGCCTCTTCATTTTGTCTGTAGCTGATGGTATGAGAATAAAAATTTACCAAATTTCCGTAGAAACAGAGCCAACCGTTTAATTAACATTAGATCTATATCACATTAAAAAGACATAACGCAATAATAAATTAAATAATATGCTACTACTAATAATAGTAGTAGTAGTAGTAGATCTAGTTGTAGTAGTAGTAGTAGTAGTAGTAGTAGTGGTAGTAGTGGTAATAGCTTGCCCACCCACTAACGTCAAATAATCGAAATGTCCGTCTTTTTTAGGTGGACAACTGATAGGGACTGCAGTCCTTCACCAGTGCCGTGGGAATTCATGTCTTTGTGATACTATGGCCCTCTGGGATCATAAATTTATCATAACACCGAATCTCTTGAGAGTGAAAAGATGGCATAAATTGGCCAATTGGGGGCCCACAGGTCTAGATCTACTGTCTTAATTCATAATTAAAACTCTAATCTAATCATTAAAATGCATGACCAAGGTTCAAAGTATAAATCAAAATACCTCATGCAGATCCCAAAATGAGGAAAAATTGTCAGGCATAAACTCCACAATTTAGATTTAAAAGTCTGGTGATTGAATTCTAACCGGGTCTAAATATACAGATCTAAATCTGAGTGATATCACTCGGCCTCACTTTCAGGCCTCAGGCTAGAGAAGGCCGATAGTTGAGAAGAGTGACTTCCCATTCACGTCTGCTGCTGGCTCTCTTGTTGAAGGAAAATAAGTTTGAGGAAAACATGGCGACTTACATATTGACGTGTCGGCAAATTTTCCTCGCAGTAGCAGTTATTGTATCATTTAATGACATAATACGACATGAACCTTCAAATTCAATGCTCGCAAATGCGCAGACTGGAAAGAAATTGTTACCGACTGTGGTGATTGCTACTTTAGTGAGGAATAAAGCACATACTTTGCCATGGTTTTTAGGCCTGATTGAGACTCTGGATTACCCGAAGGATAGAATTGCTCTTTGGTGAGTGCAAAAGCTTATATTGATAATAATATTGGAAGATTTACATTCAGGGGAGCCTCTTCAAAAATCGTGATATTAATACTTTTTGCATTTGCAATACTTATTAGGCCTATTAGCCTTCAACAATAATGTTTTTCATTTAAGGGATCTTCCTCAGTAACAGTCTCTAAGTCTAATCAACGCCACCTTCTTAACTCTTTGTGTCCGGATTTTTTTTCCACATCTGGACGGAGTTTTCTCCCTCTGCCCTCTTTCTTTCATAGTGTTAGCGGCCGCCCGCTTGGTCATGCGTATCATTCCGTCGGCCGCTGGGAGCGGCCGATCGGAGTTATTGAGTTAATTTACTTCCTTAGTTACTCATAGTCATATAGATCTAGTTGATTTCTGTCACAGGTCCCTAAGGCTCCTCTTCATCGGACTCTTGTTTCCAAATATATTGCACAATTGAAAACCACATATAAGCATCCTTGTCATAGATCCCTGTCACTCTTTTAAATTTATCTCAGTCGTCCCCTCACAATAACTCAACATTGATAACTTTAGCTTTCGAAGTCTTTCTAGACTTTCAGCATATATATGCTAAGTCCTTCATCCCTGTTATCTGTTTGGTGGCCCTTCTCTACATTCTCTCTCTATTCACTCCATTAATTTCATAGTCATCGGTGACCAGATCGAACTTGCAAAGTCAAGATGAGACCTCACAAGTAACTTGTACTACAGTGTGAAGTTCTAGTTTAAATACTGGAAGGATTTTCTTGTAACTGCAAACATCTGGATAGCCTTTTTTCACTTCGCCAATATGTTCTCCAAATTTCAATTCATCATCTAGATCTACACTCCATTGTCCTTCTCTGAATCCTTTCCAGTGTCTTGCATTACTCTGAAGACATTATAATTACTTTTTAAATCATCGGCGTGGAAATCCTTCCGGTTTGTTCATCATGTCGAAATCCTTCCGGTTTGTTCATCATGTCAGTTGCTTCATGCGGCAAAGTGAGAGAGTAACAAGAGATTTTAGCTTAAATAGTAGTATTATAGGGACTGGCTATTTAGCCTTAGGCAGCTTGGCCTATATAAACATCCCTTTTTTTTTTCATGCGTGTATTGATCTGCATTGCATGCCTCATTGAGTAATGATAACTACTCGTCAAATTCATAAAACATTTGCCTGAGTTTTCGATCACAGTCCAGAAAATTCTTAAAGTTGTTAAATAGTTTTAAGGTTTTTAAGTTTAGAAAATTTTGCATCAAGTGGAAGGGTGTTTCGCTGATTAATAACACAAATGAAAAAAATTTTATTTTCTCATGTTAATAGAAAATTGCTGAACACTTAATTGTCCCTCTGAATTTCATGTTAAGTTTGCTTTAGGAACTGTTATCAATTTTGCTGGCATTAATATCCTTGGTGTTACAGATGATTTTTCATAGATTTTGATTTTTCATTTTAAGGGTCCTTTAATCTCAAATTTCATTGAGTGGCTTGATCCAAACAAATATATCTAGAGCCAAGATCTATAGAAGCCAAGTTATTTAGGCCTAAAAGCAAGGGTGAATTGTGTAAGGACCTTATTCACGGTTCTGACACACATGATATGTTGCAAATATTTAAACTTTTCTATGTCTGTAGGCCATTCCTTATGAATATGAGTCAAATGTGGCATATATTTATCACTTTTAATTAAAAATTATAAAAAATGAGCTTGATCCTGTGACTGCAGTGTATGGCTTAGACTCTAGAGCTAGAGTTTTTACATTTTTTTTTTTTTTATGTTTACATTGTCACTGTCAGGAGACAAGCAGTTATAAAAAAAAAACCCTCGCCACTTAGTCTTTATTTTTTAATTGTTTAATTTATACATGTTTTTATTAACTTTTTAAATAACAATAGGTGTACAATTCCTGTAAAATTCACCCTGAGTGGATTATAAAAGCAGAGACACAAATGATTTAAACTTATTTTTTTCTGAATGCAATCAACAATTTTTTTCATAGAATCTTCATCTGGATTATTCATCCACTCCAGCAAGTTACAATGAGATCTGGTCAAGGTCTACAATTAAACATACTTTATGAAGCCTATAAATTGACTTACAGTTATTTGAATAATAATTCATGATTTTTTTTTTACTCAATTTTAAGTTTTGAAAAAAAATCATGTAAAGAAATATTATGCGGCAATACCTGACCATCTTACTTTGCTACAAAATGTTTTCACTAAAGCTTATTATTATAATGGTTTTACATGGAGGAGGGGGCTGCAAAGTTTTTGGTTTACTGTTACACCATTTTGCCATGCCTTGTCTTTGGTTATTAAAATGATATTATGCCTAGAGTGTTGGTTTTTTTTTTTATATCATCAGGATTCAGAGCGACCACAATGTAGACAATTCAACAGCTATTCTGAAAGAGTGGCTTGCTGCTGTGTCTAGTTCTTACCACAGTGTTGAAACAAAGATAGATGAAAAACAAAGGGGTAAGTCTTGCTCTTTTTTTTTTTTTAACTATAATTCTTTCCGTATGTTTACAAAGGTTATTACATTTTGTTTGTGAGAGACAGAGAAATCCATGGAAGGCACAGAGAGAGTAATCTTTACAATATCGGTCGAGTCCACATAATTTGATTTTTCCATATTATCATAAATGAAGGTACAATCTAGCAACAGGTTTTTCTCTCCTTGCCCTATATTACCAAAAAAAAAATGTTATCTCGAAGTCTCAAAGAGGTGGATGATATAAAGCCAATACATATTTACTAATCACTTGTGTGGCTTTTAAACTATCTTGGCTGAGTACAGTGCAGTGTTGGGTTATGACCTGCCCGGTGTAAATTATGTCTTTTGCAATTATTTAACAGTCTAAAACTAGTTGTTCATTTAGCACAGGGGAGGAGACAAAGTGCAGGGGAAGAGCAACATAAAAATTTGATTGAGGATAGGATAGATGCAATTAGTCTGCAATCAATTGTCTTACTCTTTCTGCAATATCTCATTGAAAGTAAGTGATTGCCCTTTGCCACTGAAGAGTGATAGTGCACGGAATATGACAATGGGGGTTTAAGCAGGGTGCAGGAGTAAGAGAGAAAAAACTGCTCTAGGATTCAATTACATAGGCTTACCCAAAACCCAAGAAACTTTGTTTTTAATACAGTACAAGATTGCACAAATTAGATCTAAGTACTGGTACAAATACGTTAGAAGCAGTAGGTTATTAACAATTACAAATGCCACATTTTAATCAATGGTCAAGTCAGCTCTGTGTTAAACTGGAATTGATTTATGGTCAATTTTATAAAATTATGAAAATTTAATTAGAACTGAACATTAAAGTGTGGAATCTAATGAAGGAGACTTTCAGGACTTTCATGGTAGTTGTAATGTTAACATCACTTACATCTTTTACCCACAGGCTACACTGATGAAGCGTCCCCACTAGAGTGGACGGAGAAACGAATGTCCAACGTCATGAAAATGAGACAAAAAGCTTTAGATTATGCAAGAAAGATTTGGGCTGATTACATTTTTGTAAGCGTTTCTCTTTATCCTCTCTTTAATATATAAATCAGCATCTCACTTTGTTTTATTCCATTTTCAGTTTTAAATGCATCTAAATCTGTTTTATAAATTGATAGTCTAACAGTTTAAAAAATCTCACAACTATAAAATTGTTCCTGTAACTTTTTTTTTTCAAGTTTGTGCTAAGTGGTGTGATATTCTACAGATTATTTATACGTGGTTTTTTTTTTCAAAGACCATCATTTTAGATTAGCCATCTGAGATTTGAGAAAGAAGTAGGAGCCATTAAAAAACATTCTGAATGATTAAACATCAAAACATGCTGAAAGATATTGTGATGTCATGCTGAATAATTAGCAGATTACAGAATAAAAGCATTTTTATAACATTGACAGTCATTTTTTTAATATTTTTTTGTTGTTGATGTTGTTGGTTTGTTTTTTTATGTTTTGTTTCCACAATGCAATTATTGTCAGAAACAATAACATGATTTTTGTAATAAGGGGTGTTCATTGTCCCTGTAAAAATGTTTACATACTTTCAGATGATAGATGCAGATGTGACACTGGAGAACAACAAAACATTACAGATTCTCATGGCTCAGCAGAGGTATGGTGATTTTGAACTTCATCTTTTGTTGTTTTGATATGAATTTTAGATTTTAATACTTCATTAAATTTCATAAGAGGTGAAGGATGTGTATGTATGTGAATTTCTGCATATATGTTGGTCGCAGGATTATTTTATTCTTAGCATCAATTTTGTAGTAGGTCTAAGTCACCCTAGATGCGACATTGAGTGAGTAAGATGACCTGGTCTTGAAATATTGTGGGTATAAACCCCACTACTGCCGTTTGTTTCAATTGGGTTCACTAAGTTAATAATGAGCTTAGCAGTGTTTTGTATCATGATGCTAATTCATGGCAACGGAGACACTAAATCAATCACCATTAACATTTTGGGTGGTTAGAAAGTGCTTTTTAATGTTGAATAAATTTTTAAAAAGTTACTTACAAAGTGCCATTGGCATAAGATTTTGAAGGAAAATTGTTTGTATTGTAGGGTAATAAAGTCTCGATCTAGCTTGCACCATCTCTGAAATCTGCTACATAACTGCCAGTTTACTTTTCTTTGTTAACATATTGAGCGTTTTCAACTGACATTATTGAAATTTCAGTCTTTAATATTTATGAGGTTCTTTGGTGCATGAGACCTTTTTCAAAAACATTTAAGGCAATGATTGAAGAATTGGATTAATTTATTGGTCACAAGGACAATAAGGTTGCTATCTTGAAGGTGCTTTACAAAGAATTTCCTGTTTCAAAGAAAATTACTGCTAACTAGTAAACTTAATTTTTTTTAATGAATTTGGAGTGTTTTTGCTTTTGCCTTAAGAGCTTTTGTGAGTAATCTTGGTAAATCAATCACGAGTCATATTTTGGACTTGTTAATTTATGAGCATGGTTTATGTGCCTATAGTCCATATTTTGAAAGAGAAAAAAAAATTTTATGTACAACCTACATTCTGTCAAAAGATGTGAAAGTTGGGAGATTGGGCTTCTATTATATTTTGCGACTAATTTTTAAAAAGCTTGAGTGTAATATGTCCCTAGCAAGTTATGAGTGATTTCCCCTGATTTTCTCACATTTACAATTGCCTGCAGAAGCTATGAGCAGGCAAGTATACATCTTAATCTTTGGTAATGGTTGGTTGTGGTTTTGTTTCATTTCTTCCTCCTCTCTCTGCATCTTATGCTTTACAAGACTGGTAATTGGGCCCATGCTAAACTCGTCAATGGAAGGATATTACACTAATTTTTGGGGAGCCATGACCGAAAAGGTGAGCTTTTCGAGGAAAATTTTTAATTGGCAGATGAATGCTTTGCTGACAGTTCTGTAATCTTCTAGCCATTTTAGTTTTAAAATCTTACAGGATTTTGATTCCTACTATTGTTTTAGTTGTGACTGTCATTGCCATTGGCTCATTTTCTTGGTAAAGCAACTTTTGCCTGAATCCTCCCTTTCCTAGTAATAAAGATGCATCAAAATTCATGTACCTTGTCATGCAATGCGATTTTTTTTTTCAGTTTCATAAAGATCTGTGCAAATAGTTTTTTTTTGTGTGTGTGTGTTAACCGTACTTTTTTTTTTTGATGAAAAAAATATTTTTTCTTTTTTTTTGAATTATTGTTTTTTGTTTATTGTTTTAAAGTACAGTATCTATTGAGTATATTTTAGTTAGTTGCCAGCATAAGTATCAATATGTCCATTCCTGTTCCTCTTTCTTTTGCAAGGGTTACTACAAGCGGAGTGAAAATTATAAAAACATTGTAGACAGAGAGGATATGGGTGTCTTTCCAGTACCAATGGTACACACAGCCGTTCTGATTGATCTGCACCACTGGGGCTCCCCTTACCTCTCCTTTGTCAGGCCACCAAAGGGATACCAGAGCCCACGTGATGATATTATCATCTTTGCCCATACAGTTATGGCCATAGGTATGATATTGAATGGGCTTGGGGGGAACTTTTTTTTAGTTATAAACCTCTTATTTGAGCAATTGCCAAAAGGTAGACCCCTAAATTGTGTCACGTTTTTTACTGCTTTCTGAAAAAAAGAATCTCCAAGTACAAAAGGAAAAAGCCCAATGGAGTGTCAGTGAGGTAATATTCATATAGAATTGGATAGCAGGAATAGATCTATGTAAAAAAAATTGGTGTGTGTCTTTTCACTTGGTGATGAATGAACTTAACTTTTTGATGGATGACCATTATTGTCATCATGGTTATGTTCGAAACTTATTTGGTTATTTCAGTCAGCAAGGACGCATCCAAAACTAATTTTTAAAACATAAAGCAGTAATTTGTATGCCATTACACTCATAAAATCAAAATTTATGTATTGATGAGTTGAATTTTTTCAAATATGGCTTGTAGAAAATATTTCGCACATAACTATGATGACAGCTCATGTTTTGGCAAACCCTCATATATTTATTTTATTTTATCCTTGGAATATTCGTTCTCTTAGCAGTGAGTCAGATCATGTTTTTCATGGTCAGATGCCATAATAACACTTTTTTGAAAGAAAAATATATATTTTCTAGCTTGCGTGAAATAGATGAAAATAATAAGATCCTCTATTTCTCTAGAAGCTTGCACTCATGAGT
>BLXT01004871.1:998192-1031337 GCA_019648995.1 Plakobranchus ocellatus
CTCTCTCTCTCTCTCAGACAGACAGACAGACACACACACACACACCAGACTCACACACATATCCCGTGGTCTTTGCTGTGTAAACACGACTATTTCATCTCTAGAATCTCACTCAAAGCAAGTCGCTTTATTATTTTGCCAGAGAAAAGCATGCCTCGTTAAAGCTTGAATGTTGCCTTTACTTGTTATTTCTTTTTAGCCACCAGGTCTTTATCGTGTTCCTTTCCGTGTAGTCGGGTGTGTTAAGAGATCCAATAGATTAGGTCATGGCCAGAGTCAGCTGGTCACTCAGATAAGTCTAGACCGATTAAATTAAAATTGACAATGATGATTATGAGGAAAGGTCACCCCATGTCAAGTTCTGAATGAAAAGCGAAATTAATTATGGATGGTAGCTATTTGAAAACTCTTTGGGTACCATAAAAGCCGATCGCGTCACGCGGGTTATTTATTTATTTTTCTTTTGTATCATTAAAAAGCTCAAATTCCCCTCATTTTTTCATATTGTTTAGCCTCTTGAAGAATTTCTCTATCATTGTCACATAATAATAATTGAGATGCAGCTTCACTAAAATACTATCTAGGATAATCAAAAAAATCCACCGGACGGACAAATCTGGCAAAAATTATGTTTATGTTGATTGCTTTGGGGTTGATTGGTGTACGGAATAGTCGGAGATTAATGAGATTAAAATCTCTAGAAGAGGCATAAGTAAGTTAATTATTTTATTAAAGAAGATGCTGCGTTTGACAACTCTTCTCCAGGTGTCTGCTCTACTGAATTTGGCGTTGTGTCTGATGAAATCGATGTTGGGGCCTCATGGGCAGTGATGGAAGGAGACGAATCAGTTCCTCATGTGTTGATCAATTGCCGGGAAATGGCCACCGGACGTCCCGCAAAGCGGCTGCCAAGGTCCTGAACGAAGTTCTGTGGTGGAAGCACAGGGGTGCAATGAGTACAGCAACTAACATGTCGCGCACCGTCTTCGACGAGCCTTGCTCTAGGCATATGGCCAGGCTGCGGTACCTCCCTTCAAATAAAAGGTTGACGGCTTCCATCAGACCGAAGGAACAGAGCAACGCTTACCGTGCCACGCGACAATTTCAAATTCAGGGAATTGCCTGAAGGCCAGTGATGATGCCCGCTTCACGCGGATTAAAAATCCGTGTTCTCGTTATAACCAATCTTTTTGGGATGATTTCAGAAACTTCAAGTGCATTTCATTCGAATAGCAATTAAAGGCATCATCCTTTTCTATGACTGTCACTTCACACTTTCAGATGCTTAGCTGAGGCTGTCGTGTCCTGAAGCCCATGCACTATTCCTTGCCAACCGTCCTTCCTTCACCCTAACTGAAATGATAAAACAATACATGTACTTGTTTGACTTTGCTACGGTGCACGTCAGAGCACCATAGGCCTACTTGAGGATGGCCTCTTTTCGCTTGATTTAAAGAGGTTCTTTGTTAGAGAAGACACAAAGCCCAGCATTATTTGCGCTTCTGAGGGCCCGATTGGTGTTACCGGGACACCCAGTAGCCTAGAACTTTGAGCTTTGCCGTGGCCCTCGTTCCAATTTCAGCGCTACCTCTTTTTAACTACTCTAAGGCTTTAATCTTCTTAAATGTTGGATTAGTTTCAAAATATTGCAGATTCATCATTTTGGTGATCTTTTGCTTCAAAAAGGCCTCTAAAAAATATGTCTAAGCCCAATTCAGAGTAGAGCTTTTCCAAATCGAGCAATAAATCCTCTCCACAGCCCGGGCTAATAGGACATGCTGTGTAGGATCTGCATAGTCCAACCATACTTCAAATCTATTCTATTTACTGATAGATTAAAGACCAAACTTTATTTGTTTACGTTTGTAAAGTTTCGAACCCCTCCCCCACCAACCAAAAACATAATTGCCTTTGTAGAGATTATTCCTAACTAATATGGAATAAAGCCAAAGATACTGTAGAAGCAAATTCTTTCAAGCAGATCTTTGATAAGGTTTTCAGAGTAAATAGTCATGATAAAACCAATTTTATAGTAATATAACAATATGATAACATTATTATTCAGGTTTTCTAATTGTTTTATCACTAGACTATTAATTGATCCCAATTTTTATTTTGTGTAACTATCATACATAACAAAACGAGAGTGATCTCCCCTTTTCGACCTCATAGTCGGTTCTTCCTTTTCCTACATCATCTTCTCAGAATAATGTACACAATTTCACCAACCTAGGATGTAGGTCTAGACGGACTCGAATTATTCATTAGATGAATTTGTGACTCAGCTTTTTTTTTCTTAAAAGGAGGAAAAAATTCAAGAGAATGAACTTTGAATGGAATCTCCTAATTACGTTGATAAAATCATGATTTAAGATCTGGATAGGTGAGTGGCGAAGTAAGCTCGACATATTTAAACCAAGATTAGATTAGATCTAGATCTATATGTAGAATATAACGTAATGCTTCCAATCTGCGGTCCCGACAAGTTATTGCAGGTTCTGTTTAGGCATACCGATCATACTGACTTAATAGAATGGTTTAAGTTGATAAGGTCCGATTTAGAAATGAAACACTAGAAATCTCAAGAAATTGTTTTCTTTTAAAACTATCGCGTTTTATTTCTAAATCGGACGAATCAACCAGATCTAGATCTAAAACTCACTTCATTTCATCAGTTTTATAGATATAAATTTAGATCTTGATGTTTCTAAATGGCCCAGATGTTCTAACTTATTGTGGAAGTTGAACTAGTCTAAATTATTTTTTAACACTTCTAAGGCAAATTTCTGTAATACAAAATTAAGCCCAGATAAGATCTTAAAGTTGTAACTTTCTGTTAGAAACATCTTTGTTTTGCCTACAGGTTTATTGAAAAAGTGCAACTTGTTTGGTTGATTTAACTTAGGCTGGAACATAAGCCTAGAAAGGCTAGACAAAATAATAGAATTCATTTAAGTTGAATTTTCATTGAAGTTGATGTAGTAAATCTTGTTCTAATACAAATTCTTAGGAATACTTTTAAGTACTGTTGCTTATTGGAAAAAACAATGTAATGATGAGAAGGAGTTCAAAGAATACATATCGGAAAAGTGTGTGTCGCTGCTTCCTTGCATCCGCAATTCTTGTGTGCTGGTCATTCTGACAACTGCAGTAACATAAAGCCGACAGAAAGACAGTAAAAATTCAGTCAAAACATGAAAATTCTATGATTTTAAATGTACAGTGTGTCAATACAAAGTCTATGGGCTATAGATGTAAAGCTAGGGAAGCGTCCAAATGCTAATGCGGTAATGAATTTTAGGTCTCCGAAATGGAAGATCTAAAGAGCTGCTGCAATTATAGGAGGCGTTCTCTAAAGCAACATGCAGCATTAGATTTAGCCTTTTTATTGTAACCTAATTTTCAAAATTGAAGAAGTGCAAATTCATGTTCACTCGACGATGTTGGCTGATTTTGTTTCGCTCACACATTCAAAAGTCCCGAACTTTGGCTCCACGAAGCGGAATTGAAACTGAAAGTGAAAATGGGGAAATCAGAATGAGGCGACACATGGCGTATGCCCAGCGATCTTCTATGTCTAGTGGTAAAAAAAATGCTTTAAAGTCACTACCTTTGGTTTGCTATAGATGTTTACCTTCTTTTTTACGATGTCGAGCTGTTTAAAGCAAGGAAGAGCGGATATTTTATATTTATGACCACACTCTATTGAATATTGCGACGACACATAATGTGTAGTCCGCAGTGAGATTTTTGCAGCCCACTAATGAGAGTTGAAAGTGCATTTAAAAACTACCATTGATGTTAAAAATGCAGAAAAATGTTCAAAGAATGTTTTTAGGGTGGTTAAATTGATCAGAATTGGTATTGAATGAGCTCTTCTGTCCTTCAAACAATACCATTGCAAAATCGGGAACTAATGTGTGTTGCTTCTTGACGCGACAGGAAACAAAATAAATACAAATATATTTATGAACCCACGTTAAGGCACAATCTTGTTTTTGCTGTTTCTTCACATCATTAACAATGCATAACACATAATAACCAGTGTAAATCATGTTTCATTAATGATTTATTAGGTGTCCAAATCAAAGCAAACTATTTGGGACAAGTTTGTGGAATCCGCCCAGCCTCCTCGATAATTAAGAGAGGGTCTGAAAATACGACTATATTGACTATTCTCCATCTTTGAACAAGAAAATGTCCCATTTAGCGACAACACCTCAAAAAAGGATTTAAACAGAGTAGTCCCCTCCTTCTTTTTTTTACTTTTGGTCTATGGAGACCTACATCTCTGCACAAAAGATGCTCTCCTCAGCAGGTCTATCTATCACAGTGCCAAACAACACTGAAATTTCATTTTGATGAAGGCTGCTATGTGTTTGTGCAGGACTGCCGCAACTAAATGAAAAGCAGTATCGTCAACAGACTTAACACTGATGATACTGCTCTTTAATTTGCTACAGCAGGGGAGGTGTCTGGTGTTTCCTACATCCTTGAGGGCATTTTAAACTTGAGCCTCTGTCTTAATGCAAACATTCCTCAGTAGGGCTGCTAAGAAGTGTTTTCTTCGTGTTCGTACCTTTTTTTTAAAGTGCATCCTCCATTAAAAGACACTTGTTGAAAAGAGCCTTCATCGTTTTGTTTTATTTTGAAATTTCTTCTATACCTTTGACACAAAAAGTGAAGTTTGTTAACCTTTTTTTTTTTGTAAAAATATTAAACCCTTATCAGACTGGTATGTAATTTATTTTTATTTGTTTATCTCAGAGTTATTGATGGAGGGTAAAGAAGCATCAGCACCATTCAGGAATTGCAATAATGCAAGGGGAGGAAGTCCACCTCATCCACAGCAGCGCAACAGCCGAGCTGCGTACAACAACTGGGCCTCACGGAGGAGCCGTGGGGCTGCAAACAGTCTCTCTCCTAACAGTCCTGCTGTCAATTTATCAGGAAATCATCAGAGGCAGCGAGGAAATGTTAGGCTTATAGGAGCTGAGCCTGAGAGCCCAGACTTGGCTAATTCAGTTCCCACTGAGGATTTGCCACAAGGCTCGAATGAGTTGGGACTCAACAGAATTGGGCATCTGCTGGAAGAGATTGACTCAGCTATTCCGGACGATTCTGTTATAAATGTGATAAATGATACTCCTCAACACAATTTCCCTCATCCAGGACCCAGTGAGTGTCGCACTCCAAATGTCCAAACATCAGGCCACAGAACAAGGGCTCGGCCACGACGCAGACTTCCTCTCAACACTGGTTCATCATTAAGAGGAGGTACTAACAATGGGACAAGGAATTCAGACAACAATTATGCAGGTGCCAATCAGGCACCTCCAAACAATACCTCACCCTCCAGGCTTAATCGTCCAAATGCTTTTACCAGAATTGGGCGCATTGCCCCTCCCCCTTTAAGGTTTGGCCCAGCCAGCAACTTTGGAGAGCTTTCCTCAGATTCATCTGATGATCTATCAACTTCGGACAGCCACTTTGCTCCATCAAGACCCCAAATTAGACCTTTACAGGTCAATACAAATCCTTTTCTTCAGGGACTGGGTACAGAAGACAACCCTTTTGAGCTTTCCCCAGGTTTGTATTATGAGATAGAGAAAACATTCTATTATCATGACATAGTTGCATTTCCCATTGAGATCTTATTTGCTCTATACTTCTCCAACACCATTTTTTTTTTTTGTTATTTTCCTTAGATAACTTATCATATCAGCAGTTTAATGCTTTATATATATAATAATCCCTACCCTCATCTCCTTAAAGCTGCAATCATGGAAAAATATATCTTCGTAAACAAACTGTAATGTTGACAGTGCATAATACTTGTATATATCTATATACCTATATATTTTTATCTTGTTAGAGGCTAATTTGAGACCTGTCTCTGCTATTTTCTATCAAGCTGCTCCACAAACAACATTTATTATCATCTGTGCAATAAAATGTTAAGTTTAGACCTTTTTCTGCTATCTTCTGTCAAACTGCTCGACAAAAAGACTGATTGTTATTGGAACATAATCTACCTATTTTCATGTTAAATCAGGTACTTAAAAAGCAAAAAAACTATGCACAGTTTTAACAGTAATTTTTTTTTTTTTTGGAATGCCATGGAATGGCAGACACTAATTGCGTAGAAGCTTGGCAGAAAAACATTATTTAAAAGAAATATCTAAGCGCTCTGGCTCCAAAGCAATTCTGTTCTTAAGGTCTCCTTTAAATTTCAAAGCATTGAAAACTGTACATGATGTGTAAATGTCTCTACAACTACACATGATTCTTATGATCTAAAAGCTGTTTGATTAGGGAGCATTCAGATTTATCTGGATCTGGATTTTTACATATTCCAATTATCTGAGATCTAGATTCTAGAACATAAAAAAGAGAATCCAAGAGCCTGATCTAAATTTTGAATTTGGAATGCAGACTTGGATTTAGAGTATTTCATTTAAATTTTCCATCTAGTTCTAGACTGCTGGCATAAGCCATAGTATCTCATTTTAAAACTGTCATTGAAAATCACCATCTGATCCGATTCTAAGTACTATCTAGAATCAGTTTTGAGATTTGATTTTGAGACTTGAAATTTCATCAGACCTGGATAGATTATTATCATCATAATGGAGACCTGGCAAGAATTTCATCATGTCATTTCAGGTTTTTTATTTATTTATTTTTAAAAAGTTTTCAAATTTTTATAATAGGCCTAATATATTGGAGAAAAATGTTTATTTGAAAAAGCTGCTGGCATTCCTTTGCATTCGAATGAAGTTAATATCTTCATACAATTTATACAAACATATACCCAGTGAAAATGCTTTACAAAAGTGCTTCCTCAATTCAGTTTCTATTTGAAATCCCAAAGTATGGTAAATTGTGATATATTGCCGTTGTTTTATTTAAAATCTTAAGTGCAATAAAAATAATAAACTTGATTCCAGTAAGCTTTTTAAATTCTTAATGTTCACTTTATGATATCTCAAATTTTTTTTTCTTTCTGTATATGCTAAACTGTTTTAATAAATGTATGATTTCAGAATTATTACTAGTACTTTTCAATCCAAATTCCTAATTGTGTCAAGCATCCTATTTTGCTGCAGCAGATTTTTTACAAGCACTTTTTAAAAAGAAAAATATTTTTCAAGCTATTGCTCACCATACCACCCATTGTTGTTCATATTAAAAGTACAACAAATCACTGTTCATAAATACATGGCTAAACCAAAGTATTTTTTCTTTTGTCACCCAACACTTTTTTTAAAGGAGAAATTACCCTAGATAACTTAGGATATGTTTAAACTAAAGTAATAGTTTCAGTACAAGTTCCGTTTTAAAGTGTTCCACAGTACCGTTGGATTGCTTTTAAATCATGCAAACTGACAATTTAATCAATGTTTATTTGCTAAAAACTGTATCCAAGCGTGAAATCAGTACTTTAGCACAAAGATCTTTTTTTAGCTAAGAGGGTCAAGGCTGCATAAAATACAGCAACTATATTTGTGTTTATTTTTTTTATGGGAAGACTGTAGAACCTCAAGTTCATTTACAACATCAATGTAATGAACATGCAGGTCCCAAGCCTCTGACAACAATTTAAAAAAAATCTAAATTTATTAAAGACATCGAGTCATCCTTTAATCTTTATATCCCTGAAACGAAATCTTCCTCAGTTAAAAAAAAAATGTGCATGAATGTTGCTGAAGTAACAAATTGTGTGTGTGTGTGCAGTATTGATATCCAGGCCTTGATTTTGCAGTTAGATGGGAGAGGACTTTACACGAGCTTGGTTTGTGAAATACATCAGTGAAAAGTAATGCATAGGGATTGCTATGCTGGACAAATAAATAATGCTACTGTGTGATATCCAAACTCCTGAAATACTGAGTGAATATTTTCAGGGAATAAAATTTTGATAGCATTGCTGATTGAAGGTAATGATTATTGGCAAAAATATTTTTGGACTAAATTATATTTCCAATAGATATTCTTTGTTATGCGAAAAATTTTGGATGTATAGCCATAATGTTCCCTTTTTTTTTTCATAGTTAACAGTAGAAGCACCCATGCATTAGTAATCTTAGACATACTGCATTATTTGAAATTCAGATTCCCCTGAAATTTCACCATCCCTGTTTGGCCCTGACGGTGGTGGCAACAGCAATAGTTCCACAAGTAACAATATTAGTGGCACTGGCAGCAGTAACCGAAGACGAGGCGGTGGCCGAGGCAGGGGCTCAAATGGCAGAAACAGGGGAGCTCATGCGGGGAATGACAGAAACTGTTCTGGTGGCAGTCCCCGTGGTTTGGGCAGAGCCGGGGCATCTGCAGGTGAACCACCGGCTTCGCTGGTGGAGATACTGTCTCCACCAATCTCTGATGAAGAACTAGCACGGCGCCTCCAGGAGGAGGAATGGCAAGCTGCAAGTGACAGGGCAGATGATCTTGATGCTGCCCTGCTACGAAACCTGGATTCTCCTCTTCATCTTTTTGGAGGCTACCATCGCCGCAGGGTGAGACCTTAATGGAGATTTTGTTATGACCGTAAAAAAAATATTGCAGCAATTTAGAATCTTCTATGACTCTTTTGAAACTAGATGACAAATGTGAAAATTGAATTTCATTTTTTAAAATGATAAAAGTTACTATATGTTTGAGAACAAAGTTTTTGTAAAGATTTTAGAATATAACAACATTACATTATACAATAAAGTAGAAGAATGTTTCTCTTTATCATTTTCTTAGTTGCACCAGGAAAAGAAACATTCGTTGAAAAATCACCCCAAGGATCAACAACTATAGGATTACATTGGTGTCAAAGGCTCTCTAAAAATTTTGAAGTGAAATATTGATCATTGTAAAAATAATGTCTATATTTATTACGCTTAAGATTCTCCTTTGAAATGTCTTTTTGGCAGTGAGGCCTCACATTTTGCTCAAAAGCATTCAAGACTATTGGAAAAAAAAAAAATTTCTGCTATACATTTTTAATTTTTAATAGAGCCAATAATTCTTTTATGAGAGCTCTATTGTCTCAAAAAATCTATGAGGATTGTATAGGGCCCCTTGACCAGGACTTTTGAAATTTATAAATTAAAATAGATTTTAGGTGATGGCAAAATATTGTACTTCAGATGTGTTTTCCCAGATAATTTATGTGACATCTGACTCTTCTGGCTGGTCTCAGAATAAATAGAGCCTTGTAAACAATCCTGTAGAAAAATTATTGAAGAAACAGGAGTATTTATGACTTTGTGGAAAAGACCTCCCTCTTTCAAATCTTTACTCACAATACTCCTTTGATGCGGTTCCAATCAGTGATAACTGTTTACAATTTTCAGTGTTAAGAGCTTGTGTACATTAAAAAAAAAAAACCTCATGTTTCATTTTTAAGTGCTGTAAAAAAAAATATAGATTGAAAAATCTGTTAATCTGTTATAGATTTTTTGTAACAGTCTTATCCATTCTTTTCAGCCGCGATTGCATTTACCTCCCCTTTTAGGGGTGGATGAGGGGAATAGCGGCGGAGCCTCTGCTGATTCAGTAGGAGGGGCTGAGGTTTGTCTCTTTTTTCTTAAAAAACAATAACTTAACCACCTTCAATATGTTGATGCATTCATGGTGAAACAATTTTTGTCATGATCATCTTCATCCTTGGCCTTTCAGAAATGAGCCGCTGTGGTACTTAACATCATGATCTAAATTTGTAATACCCTTGACAGTTGAGCTCTTTTACAAAGATCAAAATGGAAGATGTTGCAGAAATTGAAGAAAAATTCATTTATTTGAAGAAACAGCAAATTAATAAGAATAAATTGATGCTCAGGTTAGATGTGAAATTTGGAATGCAAAATTGAATGCAATTAACAAAATTTATCTCTGGGCTCACAAACTCAGGATTCTTCAATTATATTAAATAAGCAATGTCTTGACCATGCTGGCTGTAACTTGTATAGGTGCATATGCCTTCAATGCAAGGAGTCACTTTAAAAACCTCTCAAACTACTTTTTTTTATATTTGCACTTTTTCTAGTTGCATAGATTACAAAAGAATTCCTAGAAAATAGCAGATCATGTAATAAAAATATAATAGAGAAATGATTAGATTTAGGCCTATTGTTGCTTTTTATTCTGTGACAGGTTACTAGATTTTGTTCACATACTTTTGACTTCACAAGGGTGTAGCAAAGAAATAGCTACAGTGAGTTCTGACAGATTTTCTCCAATGGCTACACAATTTGCTTTTGCTTGCAGGAACTTCATCCCTTTTTCTTTGATGGACCACCTGGAGGATCAAGGGGTCGGGCAAGAAGAGGTCAGAGGTTACAGCGTAATTTGCCCAACCTAGCCCATCCTCTTCAAGCTTTGTTTGAGCTGAGAAGGGATGACTGTGAGTTTTGCGACCATTTACTTTCAGTGCATACTTTTAAGACAAGTATGATTAATAATTTTTCTCAATTTTTTTCCCATAAATTTTGAATATCTCAACCTTCTCCTGAATGATGTTAAAACTGAGCTAATCTTGTAAAATGCAGAAGAATGCATGCATGGCACTCTGGAAAACAAATAAATGAGTTTGAAAGGATCCTGAAAAGGCTGGAGCAGTCGGGGTAATTGATGAAAATTAGTAAAGACAAGGACAAACCTGAAGATTAACTGGAGTGAAAAGTAAACAACACAATCGTATAAAAATATTTTGTAATCTTCAATTTGCTTCCTACTACTGTTCTGATGAAGCCATAATAATAGAGGTGAAACATGTTATTTTGCTACTGTTAACCTTTTGCTTTGATTCCTTTAATTAAGTTGGCTGTTGCCTTTTAACTTAGTCACAGTGTGAAATATATCACAGCTTTTTAAGTAAACTTTGGAGATGTTTAAAACATATTTATTTGCACTAATTACTATTTCATGTCAATGCCTTATTGATATACATGTAGAGTAAATAATCCCTCAGGCAAAGCTGAAACTTAAAACTGTGTAAGAAAGCTGCAATTATTTCAAAGAACAAAAAATAGAGATTACTTCACCTCAAACCTTTTTCTATGCTGTTCATCAAGACTTCCATGCAAGGTTCATTATTGGAAGAGGAACAATCAAGCATTTCTATTTTCACATCACTAAATTGTGTCAGCTGTCGCAAATCATCTTATATTATTAAGTTTTGATTATATGTCCACTTTAATTTTCTCCTCCCCAGCTCTATTGTTTGATCTGGTTGCAAACGAAGCTATGATTCCCCCTGATGAGGTAAGCCGAAACAAAAAGCTTTTTTTTTTCTTTTCTTTGAAACTATTTTCAAGAGAGTAATGAAATAAAAGCATATTTTTTTTACTCTCAATTGAGACTTAAGTAAAAAGGGTCCCATGCTTGGTTGAAGCATTGGGGAACTAGGAGTAGGACTTAAGTAAAGAGGGTCCCATGCTTGGTTCAAGCATTGTTGGGGAACTTGGAGTAGGGTCCTGATTGTTCTAGGCATATGGCATTCAGAGCATTAATGTTTTTCTTTAGTTTATCTCAGCAGTCAAGTGGTTAAAGTCAACATTCTGAACATTGCCCTAGGCCTAGGCACCTTGTCAGCAATAGATCAAAGAAATCAAAGGCTCTTTTGCTTAGAGTTGGAGTTTGATCTTAAAGTCAGCATGTAACAAAAACTAGACTTAAAGCTTGCTATTGAATGCACGTCAACTCGAGAATTCTAGAAAGACCCAGTTTAGGGAAGTTTATTTATGCAAAGCGAACGAGAATTCATTACGTATACGAATGTGACTCATGTTCAATTTTTAGCCCAAGGATTTCCCTAATGTCTTTTCGAAGACTGCTTTTTTGTTATTTTAGGATTATGATGTAATGTTCTAAATCTATATTTTCGAATATTCTACGCTTGCATTATGGGATAGATTTCCAGAAATTTGTAGAGTTTTCTTTTGAAAAAGTATAAATACTGGGAGAAGATTGCTGAAAGCATCACACAGAATAGGCAGAGAGTTCACACAGATCACACAGAGTAGGCAGAGTGTTCATAGAGATCACACAGTGTACGCAGAGAGTTCATAGAGATCACGCAGAGTACGCAGAGAGTTCACAGAGATCACAGAGATTGCAGCAAGATCATTGTATAGCGATTACGCAGATTCAAAGAGCTAGATCTAGTATTTTTACCGACGGCCTATGTAAATATTGTTTGATTAGATTTCCTGCTGTTGAGTTAAATAAACTCAGTTTTTACGTTTACACACGATCTCCAGCGTTGCATTATTTTCAGCTAGATCTATATCGATCTAAAGAACTCAACGTCCCACATCAAAGGTATTATCTACCTTTTATTTCTGGTGTTTGTGACACAGCACTACAGCAAAGAAACGTGAACTGCTGATCATGCATACTCATAAAACTAATGAGATTAAGATTTAAGTGGTGGGCAGTGCGCATAGTCTGCCGAACATTTGCAAACTATTAATTTTACATTTCCACAGTAATTGCCAAGATTGCATAGATCTATACACATCACTATTGTTATATTTCTTTACCCTTTAAATAAAAGTGCCATCATTTTTCTCCCAAAAATCTTCTCTTTTTTACAGCTGAGCTTATTTGAAGGTGAAGAAGCGAGTGGAAGGCTCTATGAAGTAAGTTTGTTTGTTTTGTTGTGATTTTTCTTTTTTCATAAAAAAAAAAGGTAATCGTACAAGCACATAAGTTTTTCTCTTTTCAGATGCTAAATACTAATGTAGATTCCATCAGTCACAACTCGGTGAATCTGTGAATGTTGTTTATTTAATAAGTTATCAAACTTCACCACCATTATTTGTTCGTATCAGCATGAAAGATTTCTCTCTTAAGGTTTTAAGATTTATTTACTTTTATTGTCTTAGTTAATTAGCAATGGTGTGCTATAATTAATACACTTAAATACAATTTATCATGTGTCTGAATAAAGTTTTTTATGTGTTTTATACTTTATTTTCTTACACTACTCGTACTGTATGGGTTGAGCAGAATCCAGAGGTCATCGGTATCGCAAAATTGCATGTGTGACAGGTCTGCACTTTGAGACTTTCAAGTGGGCCTTGTTGAATTGAATGAGATTTCCTTAAAATGTAGGAATTCTCAATTATATTGGGAATGTCATAGCATTTTCTAGCATTGGTATGATTGCACAGGCAATATTTACCTGTTGAAAAGAATTTTACAGCTGTTTGTACATACAATTGTCATATAGTTTCTCTTTTGAGAATCTCCGTTTTTAATGCATATTTGTAGTAATCATGGAAAAAATTTAAAACTTTCTTCTGTGTGCTATTTTTGTCTGTCTTTCTCTCCCTCCCTCTTAATCTGTGGCTCTCACACTCTCTCTTTGTCACTTTTGCTTATCTAAATTTATTCCCTACCAAAAAGAGAATAGATAGCAAGAGCAGTGTGTAAGTGTACTTATAACGGAATTTCTTTATGAATTATGAATTATGGTTTAATTTCCTTGTTTTTTTTTTTATAATCTTTTTGTTATAATAAGGAAAGACTTAATCAGATGCATATTTTATTCAGATCAGTGGACAATGAAAAAGGAATGTCTTTCCTGAAAAAAAAAAAATGAACAAGGAGAAATCTTATTATAATGGAGCTAAGCTCAAATGTGTAATGCCTATACAAATACAAATTTTTGTGGGCCATCAATATAATCCACAAAAATATAGGTATCTTACTCTAGATCATGCCATTTTATGTGGGCATATTTTAAAATCTCAAAGTTCTTTTTTGGATTAACAAAACGACATTTTATAACCTTATTTCATGCTTATTAAGTTGGCAGAACAAAAAACTTGCAGTCAGACATTTTATTAATACCAATGATGTTCCAAAACTTTGTACGCCGCAAATCAAAGATAAAGGGAAAAAATAGGATTGAATGTTTGGTGCATAACTTTTGTTTTCTTAGTGAAATAATGAAAATCAGCGATGGGTTTGGCTAGTGTTAAAAAAGGATCTTACTAATGTGAGAAAGGTACAGTGGATTTCTGGATGAGTTTATCATTGTAATGTTTCTGTTTCAGAGCCTGATAGCCCTGGCTGACACTATAGGGGAAGTAAGTCAGGGCCTGCCTCAAGCCGAGATCAACAAGTTGCCGACTCGGAAGCACAAATCTTCCTCTGCTTCAGAGAATGGTAAACATATCAGATCTATTTACTTTTCCTTCTTTTTTTTTTTTTTTCTTTTAATTTAGTCATTGCTCCAAACTCCAAGATTTTCTACCCCCCCCCCCCTCTTTTAAATCCTCATTTGCCCTTCGACATTATAAAAAAAAACAAAACAAGAAACAAAAAATAAAATACAGTGAAAGAAGAAAATTTATGGATAAGATTAACCTGCTTATCGAACTTCTTTATATTTTAAAGTATGAGGTTCAAATTACTGCTTTTCAGCTTACCTCCCCTTTCTATAGGTAACCTGACTCTTCATCCATTCTTACTTCTCACATGTTTGAGTTTAATCAATCCAAAGATCACTGTGCTTTTTTTAATGAGGTACAGTTTTTAAAACAATTTGCTTGCAAATTATCCAAATGATAAACAAAATGGGGTAGACATACTCATGTCATACCTGCAACATACATCGTACTCATAAACTGGGGTATCTAAAGAGCAGGTATAAATCCCCTCGTGCAGCTATAGCTATTGCATTCTGAAAATATTGTGTCCCAACAGTAATATAAAATCAGAGAATTTTTACATTTTGTGAATGGTTGATTTGCCAATTAACCAAATAGGCTAGTTTTCATTATTGGCACAATCTGTTGTGTCAATATCTGAAATAGAACTGTTTTCATTTCTTTGTGCATAATTTCATAATATTTATTTACTTGAATTAACTAACAATATAAAGCATCAGGAAAAGAATTATGCGGACTGCACTGTAGGCCCTACATTTTTTAACTCTTTTCCCTACAGTATAATCAGCTTGACTTTATTTCCTTTATTGACTATACATCCTAAAAAATCAGATCCTATTGAGGGTAGTTATGGCTGAGCTCATTTTTGACTCCAATCATATTTTTTTATAAATCTGTGATTGGGGTAACTGGTGGGTGTATACGAGTATGTTTTCACAGATTGCATAAGTCTCTTTGTTAGTGGCACCTGATCCATAATTTTCAACACGCTGTTCATGTACATGAGAGGATTCCTTTTATTCTCTAAAGCGTTTTTCTGGGTTTTTAATTCGTTTGTTTTTTTGTTTCCATTGGTTGTATGTTTTTCAAAACAATAATACGATATGGTCTTGTTATCTATGCATCAAAACACTGTACCAATATTACAAGTTATGGCTGCACTAGATCTAGCTAGAGCCATCGTATTCTAATGATTTGCAAAACTACATGTCGCCACAATAACCATGCCCAGCCGAATCCGATGACACAAACTGGTCGATTTTCATCATTGGGACAACAGGTTGTGCCAGTAACTCAAAAAGCGGGTTTGTCATGATTGGGACAAAAGGTTGTGTCAATAAGTGAAAAAGACCCGTTTTCATTATTGGCACAGTCTGTTTGAGACTTCGGTTATGATAAACTATTACATGTAACTTAGACAAATATTACACAAGTTATTTGAAAAGTTATTAGCTGGCTTAAAGGAGGTCCTATTGTCACTAAGCTCGAGTTAAGGAATTCTGAAGAGAAATACAAGTCTTAAAAATGTAGGTTTAAAAAAAAAAAATGTAATTATGACTGTTTTGACGCAGAGCTGGCTTTAACTCCCTATTATCATTTTCAAACAGATGGAGCCAGCGCAGGTGGAGCTACAGGTGGCGCTCCGCTGCCATCAGATCAGCTTCAGTGCAACATCTGCCTTTGCGACTATGAGAACGGCGACCAGAAAAGGCTTCTGCCGTGCAAGCATGATTTCCATAAGGACTGTGTGGACACGTGGCTCAAGGTAAAAAGTGTACATTGTTTCCCCCCCCTTATGATTCTGGGTATGTTTTGATAAAATGTATATGAGCAATTGCCTAAAGGTGGACTCCAAATGCATCGTGTTTTTTACTGCATTTTGAAAAAAAGAATCTCCAGTTACAAAATGGAAAATCCCAAATAAATATCAATGAGGTAATATTCATGCAGAGTTGGATAGCAGGAGTAGATCCATGTAAAAAATTAAAATGGTGTGTGTCTCTTCATATGGTGGTGAATGAGCTTCATTTGTTTATGGGTGACAACTTTTAAAAATAATTTTGTCATCATAGTTATGAGCAAATCTTACTTGGTTAATTTAGATAGAAAGGATGCAACCAAAAGTAAGCTTTTTTACTATAAAGCATTACTTTGTTTGCCATTACATTCACAAAATCAAAATTTATGTATTGATGAATTCAATGAATTCAAATAGGGCTTGTAGAAAATCTTTCGCACATATTTATGATGACAGACCACGTTTTGGCAAACCGTATATATTTTTAAAAATATTATTTTCCTGGTTAAGTGTTCTTAAATAAACTCCCTCACACATTCATTTTTCATGATTCTCTGATATTAAACATCTGTACTATCTAAATAAGTTATTACTTGATGAACTCCCTCACACTCGTTCATTTTCGTGATTCTCTGATATTTAACATCTATACTATCTAAATAAGTAATTACTTGATAAACTCCCTGACATTCGTTCATTTTTCGTGGCTCTCTGATATTAAACATCTATACTATTTAACTTAGTTATTGCTTGATAAACTCCCTCACACTCGTTCAGTTTTGATGACTCTGTGATATTAAACATCTATACTATCTAAATAAGTTATTACTTGATAAACTCCCTCACACTCGTTAATTTTTTCATGATTCACTGATATTTAACATCTATAGTCTATACTATCTAAATTAATTACTACTAGCAAAAAAAAAAATGCAGTTAATTTAGGAAAATAATGGATGCTATTGTTATAGAAAAACTAAGAAGTATTGACTTGACTATGGTTTGAAGAATATTGAATTTCACTCTTTGAAGTAAGAATGAAACAAGTTTTGACTCCATAGTTTAGTTGGGGGCGGAACAGATAGAAGATTCTCCTGATGCTGGATTGTCACATGCGTTGTAAGTGCCATTTTGTGACATCTTATTATAAAGTTCTTTTTACAAATTCCTCTCACCTTTCAGAGCAAGGCAACCTGCCCCGTGTGCCGCTCGGACGTGAAGCCTAAACGATCCTGATGACATTTGATAATGATATCACCATTTCAAGTGGAATAGGTTGATATCTGAAAAGCACAATGCTTGTCTTTTTTTTTTTATCCATAGGTGTAAGCATTCGAAATGGCTGGCCGACACATATCATGAGCATGCCATGGCCTGGGCTATCTCCCTTGCCAAACAATTCTCACTTTTTTTTTTTTTTTTTTAATGACACTCAGGTATCTTTGATGTGTCAGTGCTTTTCCTATCATCACCCTGAAGGCCATGCATTTTCTAAGATGTCTCACAAAACAATTTCTCAGATTTTTTTTTTGTCCACAAGGATTTGATGATAAAATTGTGCAACTGTGTTGCTATTCTGGGTTATGGACCTTTTTTTTTTCCTTCGTCGTTGTGTTCAGTGGATTTGGCTTCACAATTTTTGTTATATTTCATTTCAGAGTCCTGAAAAATGCTAGAATGGAATTGACATTATTATGTACAGTTAACAAATATATTGATAATTATAAATATAAGAATATTGAAACGATTCTTGACAAACTGGATTGTACGTCACTTTGATTTTATGTAATTTGGAGTTTGTTACCTCAGATGAAACAAACTGTGATACGGATTTGAAGAGAAATATTGACATAATTACATAATGCCAAAGTTAAAAATCTTTTTGTTTGTATTTCCACACCATGAACAATTTGTGAGGGCACTTTGACACAATTGCTCTTGTTGTGGTTTTTACTGGATCAAGTAAAGTAATAAAGGGTGTAAAAATGGTAAATTTGTTGATAGCAATGAAGAAGAACTGTGCATAGATTTTCCACAGACATTTAAGATGTTTATTGCAAATGGTTTAAGATTTGCCACTTCTCAGAAATCATGTAGCATTTGCAAATAAATTCATTTTGTACGAGTGCCACACATTTGACTTTTTTGAGTATAATATTTAGATAAGATGCCTGTTTATGAGCCAGGGAGTTTCTAGATATATAGCCTATACAATTTATTACATCCACAATACTTTAGAAGTAAAATTTTGACATGCAGAAAAACTTAAGTTTCAAAATTCTGGTATTTTGTTATCTTTGTTGTTTGCGTCACAATGTCATTTCATTGCTGTGATAATTTGGGCCTCTTTTTTTTGTGCCCTCATCAGGCATGGCACTAGTGGCAACTTGCTTTGACTACGTCTTGCCACTGGAGGACTCTGTGTATTTAACTTTCAGGGCAGGTGACTACTGCCTCACTGTGTTTAGTTGGAAAACAACTAAATGTATTGTAGGACTTGTCTTATGTGCGAGCAAGGGATTCATGGTACAGAGATGTGATAAAAGATTTTTATGGCTCAAAATGTGTATCCAGTCTTTTGTCCATTCATTCTGCATGAATTTGAAAATCAGTGCAATACTGTGGAGAACGATACACTTAGATCTTTTTTTTTTGTGTGTGTGTGTATTTCTTCGTAATATACAATTAAATTGAGATGTAGTAAGGTCCTTGAAATTTTTAAAGCTGAAATGAATTTTTAAAGCCATTTGTCACCAATATTTTTCATGATGCAAGAAGCAAGAAGTTGGCATAATTCTCGTGATGGCCTGCTAGACTTAAACAATCAAGGCAGGGTAGATGTGACGATATCAAGTATTGGTATAGATAACTATCAAGTTAGTCCCTATCTTTCTTTTGCCAATAATCATCTGGATCGGATTGCATTAGATCAAGCTGTCTTACTTATTACTACCCCAGGTGTTGGTTCACAACCGCTGTATTCCTTCCCCAAGCCTGCATCTTGCCCTACTCCTACTCCTCACTTCCATGAGGCATTTTTTTGCTCTTACTCCAGGCAATGGCCCGCCGACTGGGTATATAAATCATTTGGATTTTTGTTTGTGAACAGTTTCACTGTAATAGTTTCTTTGGATTACATTGTGATTATTACTTCGGTTGAATGAGATTGATAGCTGGAAAATTTGGAAGAAGGAAAACTGATCCAGACATAATACAAACAGAAAACTTTTACCTTTCAACTCCTTTGCTGTCCTTAATTTGCTTGACGAACAATTTTGCATATGGCTAGTTTCTTGCGCCCTTTTAGCACCAGAAGATAATTTCAAATGTTCTAAATATGATAGTCAATGTAAACTTTTACCTACAGCGAACTGGTGGATTCCATACAATTTTAGAGGCAAAAGAAATATTAAAACCATCATACCAATCTTTTCTATGTCTTCTGTGTAGCTACTAATACTTTATGGGAAAGAAAAAAGTATTCATAGGCTTTATGAATGAATTTGCATTGCTTTTTTTCCCCTAAAGACATCAACTTACACGCTCACACGGTGAATCACTCAGAAAAGTGTTCTGAATGTTTCAATAATTTCAGATATTAATGATCTAAATTAAGGTTAAAAAAAAATTGATGCTCTCCATGACACAACTTATGGACTCAGCATTTGAAAACTGCCTAGGTAATGAGGGTTTTCAATAACTTGAAATGTTCTTGGTCTAAATGAAGGTTGAAAAAAAAAAAAATGATTTTCACTATGACACAACTTATAGATTCAGCAACTGAAAACTGCTTAGTTAGATGAGATACATAGTTTTCACTAAGGTGAAGGGAAGGCTTAACAGTAACACGGGGCAGGATAAGGCTTTATATGGGGCAAGAATTATGTTGTTTCTTTTTTAATACTGAGAGACAATAATTATGTCATGATTGCCATCATCATTTCATGGGTTTTTTTTTTTTTCATAATATAAACCTATGAATAGAGAAAAAAAAAATACATACATTGTAAAATTTCTCACTGATGAGATTTGTATTCCATGTGCTCATGCTGTATGATTTATGCTTTAAGAGTGAATGTAAAATAGACATTATCTTGTAACCAGAGTTAATGAGCTAAATGCATGAACTATTACTATTAGTTCATCTTACTTGCCTTGGCAAAGTTTGCTAATGCACAGTTAGACTCAAGTCTTCTCTGAACTTGTACATAGGCCTATATATGGTCATGTGACTGGGAATATTCCTGAATTGAGCCACCATTTTAGTTCATTCGATAGCCATACTGCTTTACTCGAGCCCCATCATGCACAAATTTCTCTTTCTTTATGGGACTGCTTATTCCCAGCCTTCATGTGGATGAGACGAGTTTTTTTTATATTTCAGAATAGAAACAAGAGCTTTTTTTTTTTGTGACAGGCACTTTTGTGAAAGTAAATTCTTCCTTTTCTATCTGGCTCTGAAAAACAAGTAAATGATTATTATAACAATAATCGATAATTTCTGTCCCACTTTTTAATTTTACTCCTGTTCACTTCTTTGTTACTGGCAAACTCGTGACGAGGAGAAGATTGTTATTCATTGTTTCTGGTTTCAAGATATGATTTCCAAAGTTAAGGTGGAGTGGTTCAGGGATAATTGCTTTCCTCTTGCCTTTCCATTTCTTCACAGGGTAATGCCTGGCTATGAATGTTTTTTTTTATTAGTCTTTTTATCATCTGTCCAATGGAATTTGGTAATTGATGTTCTGCAAAGCTGGATACATTATGTGTTTGTAATGAGAGATATATGCTCTTTGTAAATGTAATACTTTAGTTTTATAATGCTATTTGAAATTGTAACATAGGAAGTCAACCTTTTTTTTCTATGAAAAATTTGGGAACCCAACCTTTTTCCATTGAAATTACACCATAGGAAATCAACTTTTTTTTTGTCAGAGGCAATAAAGATATCCATGTTACTCTTTTTGCATTTTTAAAATTTTGGGCAGGAAGTATTTGTATCTTCAGTAAAAAGTGGAAACAAACACTCAGAATAAATTTGGTTGCCTTGTTTCTGATTTTTAATCTTTCAACTTTAATTTTTATTATGGCTATAAATTTATTGGGTGAAAAAATTACATTTAAGTTCCCATTTTCTGATATCTTTAATCTTCCAATTATTTTCTTACATTTATAACTCACCCTTATAGATATGATTGACTGATAATTTATAACATAACTTTTACTACATTTGTTTGAATTACTGGCACTAGTATTAGAAGGAAATAAAATAACACCTTGTTTATCAATTTGTAAATGTATGCTAGTATGATTTTCAGTCAATTGTTGATGTACTGAAAAGTGAAAATAAATTTTTTTTTCCTCTCAACACCCTCGTCATTTTCTTTTTGTGTTACTGTAAAACATTCTTGGAGTATATTATTTTAATTTTGAGGTGATATGGAGTACCCGTATGTTAGAGCCTCAGAATGAAAACCTGTTTAAAAAATTACTACAAGATATGAAAAGATAGTTACTGTCCCCGATGATTAAATTAGAATTCCTTTCAATTTTGTCAAGAATATCCATTGAGGAATTGCTTAAATCTGCTGAACGCAAAAAATGCCTGTCCAAAACATTGCTGATAAAAATTTTACTTCTCTCCATGCATATGCCCTGGGACCATTCCTTATGAGTAATGACTCTGATGTTACATGTCAAACTTTTGAAAAAAGTAAAATTTAAGGGCTTTTTTTTTTCATTTCCTCTTTTAGATTTAAAAAAAAAACAACTTTAAAATCTCATATTTTGGCTCAGAGTAAACAAAGCGCTATCATTTTTTACCACTTCAAATCTCACACAGAGATATTTTAGGCTATTCCAGTAGTTTAAGATATTATAAATGTGACTTTTGGCTCATATGGAGGAGTCTTGAACTAAGTTGAAGGGTATACAATTACATGCAATTTGCTTTTATTCTTTTTAATGACTATTAAAAAGAAGTAAATCAAAATATTGGTGGATTAATTATTCCTACTTTTCATCATGTGCAACTGATACATGTCCATCAATAAAGGGGAGGGATACAAACTGTATAAGAAATGAGAATCCCTTAAGAATTCTAATCCAGCTTGATATAAAACCTAGACAATTTAAAACCTACATACCTGTTTTGAAAGGGAAGAATATATTTCATTTGTATTGTAAAATGTAGACAATTTTCATATGATTTTTCACCAATCTTGAACCAGAATATTCAATTTTAGATAATGAAGAAGGTGAAAAAAAGAGAGGAGCAGAAAGCTAATGATGCAATATATCAAAAAATCCTTAGAGAGGTGGCCTTTTTTCTAAAGAAAGTCGTGTTTGGAAGGTGCTTAATTGTGAAGCGTGGAAAAAAAAATTCAATTACACTATTTGCTGTATCTAATTCAAGATTGTTAAATGTTAAGATATCCATATATATAAGCAAAACTAGCATAGTCTCAAAAGGTGACATCACGAGCAGGAAAAATTACAAAGCTGGGTAAAGCTGGGATGATTCTTTAATTTTATCCTGAAAATCTGTCATAAAGCTGAGGCACACTGTGCAGTATCATTAAAAATCCAACTTGAAAAAAAGCACAGGTGAGAATGAAAAGAAGAAAAAATATGATGTAAAATGACCATGATATTTCAAGTACACAATTGTGATTTTAAGTTCATTTTTTAGAGCTTCACAGTATGAAACAAGAAGCTCAACAGACCACTGTTTTCAAACTATGTTAAGAAAATTGGTTAATCCAGTTATACCAGCATATATCATTGTATTCATGCAATAACAATTTGTGAAGCAAAAATTTAAAAAAGGCTTAAATCATTCAATGGCTTCGAAACAAAAATGAAAAAAAAAAAAAGTGCTTCACAATGTGCAATCTAAAATTTTCAATCCTCTTTATGAAGCGACGCTTAAATTCGTTTCACTGAAAATATGAAAAAAAAAATATTAATACAAGGTTGATGAAGATCAGTAGCTTAATCCCAGTGGTTTAATAAACTTGAAACCACATAAATGAATAGAAACTGTAACCAATATGTGGTTCTGAGAGGAGGTTAAGTTAATGTAATTTGTACTCAAACGGACCTTTGTTACAGTTTTAACAGTTGTCTAAATAGTCTCCACCTTGTCAACACTGACAATGTTCTACCCTACAAAATTAACCTTATACTTATAGGCCTACCAGCAGGTTTAGATGATAGAAATTTGTACATCTACTTTTATTGGAAAATGCAACATTTGCTCTTGTCTGCACAAAATGGAGCATAGTTAGTCAGTCAATTGTCATGAGACAAATTAATAAAGTGGCTCTAAAACAATATTATTTGACTCAAAAGGCTAAAGCTAAACAGGAATAGTAAAACTTATCCAGTTTTCACAAGAATAATCTACTTTTCTGAATGTTAAAAAAAAAAACCACACATTTATGAAGCTCTAAATTAGAGAGGGCAAAAAAAGATAGAAGAAAGTAAAATGTTGACAGTTTTCTAGAACAGAAACATACTCTACATTTTTAGCAGTTCTCAATCTTACCTCCAATCGAAAAATTTACCTAAATGCAGGGGTGTAAGTAGTGCAGTAGCCAGCAAAATTGCTGTGGCATCTTCAGGAATCATTGCAATGGACTATTTAATTGAATTTAATGACATAATTTCCAGCAAAAATAAGATACCTGAGATAACGTGCTAGTGGTCTATAATGACATATGACATAATAAAAATATAGAGCTTTATCAAAGAGTTAGAGTTGACAGTACATAAACACCTATTAAAGAAATATGTCAAATAAGTATGTCTTTCATAGTAGTTGAAATTTTTTTTTTAGACTTAAACAGTCGCATTTCTTCAATTCCAACCTTCTGATAGCATATCCCATATCACAGTCAACAAAAATGTATGAACTTAAAATTTGAGGCCATCCTACATATTATAGGACAGAAACAATTGTGACTTGTCCATCCAATCCATTTATGCCGCCAGTGATGTGCAAAGTTTCAAAACCCTGAAGACAGATAAAACTAGACGTTTAACAGCAACCATCTTCATCTTCATGTGTAATTTAAACTTAAGTTTTATGATGCCCGTACATCACAATTTTTCCCTTATGATATTTCTCTGCCCCCTTGAAGCATGTACTACTGCACAACACTCGGTCATTCTCTCTCTCTCTCAATATATATCTCTTTCTTATGTCTTAATGACACCACTTGATTTGAAAACCAACCCCATGTTAGAAGTAAATATTTCCTATACTAATTAAAATATGCAAGGCACAACAAACCTATGAAAGAGAGATTTTTTTTCTTTCTGTTAATCGTATTAAAAATACAATCCAAAAAAGAATATGAAAAATACAGATGATCCTTACAGGCCGCAACAAATTTTGATTCAGAGGACTGATTTTTAAGAGCCTCAGATCAGATGATAACAAATAACACACAGACTTATTAATTTTTTCTTTTCACCGCAACAAAAATAGGGAAGAATGTGATACATCATATCACCAATCAATCAGGAACACAAACATAATTATCTCACAGTTTGCCATGGCTCTATGGGAAACTCTTAAATTATAGAACCATTTTCAATATTGCCGACATATGTTAGTACATTATATCAATTACAAATTTTTTCCACGCCACCTTTTTCCTCTGCAATCTATAACATTTTTTTTTATTTTCTGTGGGGCCTTTCAATTATAATATCATACAGTCCCACAATCTCACAGCATATCGTGTGCTCTTCATGCTCTTGGAAGTTTAGTCTTCGTGGCTAAATTATGTCTTTGCACAATGTTACAAACTAATAAATCAATCTGTACACCTGAGGTTCTATAAAGCTGCAATTCTAACAGGGCATGACATGTTGTGACAAGAAGAGGAAACTGCTTTCAAGTCCTAGTGGAAGCAGGATTATTCTTGTAAGCATTTAGTCCTAAGGCTTGCCATAGAATTCAACTGATTTCTTTATTCGTCGAACTATTGAATGACAGAGAATTTCACACACTTCTAGAAAAGATTTCAAGATTCCTCCTCTTCTCTTAGTCTTTCTTCCAAACGCTCTGAGGAAAAAAAGAATAATGTGCCAAGTAATATTTAAGTAAAAGCAAAGTCGTGAAAATATGTAACAGCCTCTGATAAACTTGAGAAAAATGAATAGGAAAGGATGACAGTTTTTTTTTAATCTGCCCAAATAAATTACTTTTGAAAATTGGAAGTAGTGAAAACTATTACTTTTCAAAATCTTGACAGAAAATATTGAGCCAATTAATAAACATATTCAACATTTTTTTTCAGTTCTCAAGCCTAGAAAGTGTAAAATTAATTGGAACTTGATCTCTCAATAGGCAGTCTGAACCCAAATTTCTAGTAATGCCAAAATCAGGGGTGAAAGGCAATGATCTCTTTATTTTGTGTGCTTCGCGCCCGGCGCGAGGCGGGGTTCAGACTGCCTACCCTCAAATCTGTGTTTCACAACTTTATATTCGATGGGACTAAGTTGTAAGACGTAAGGGCCAACAACATAAAAAAAGAATAGGAAAACAAATACAGTGAAACACGTTTAAACCAAAATTCTAGGGAGTATGATTTCTATTTTGGTTTAAGCATAGTGCATTAAATAAATAAGAGAGTAACCCACTTCCGAAATATTAAGTTAAACCAATCCCACCCATCGTCACACCATAATGTGAATGAACACGCCTATCCACGAATCTTTCTCTCTTTCTCTATCTCCTTCTCTTTCCTTTTCAGTTAAGAGGTTCTTGCGCCTGTTATAATAGTTTTCACAATATCATCATCGCCTAAGTAAGTTATCCAGTCCTAGTCTCTACTTGTACAATGTAATCATCGCCTAAGTTTTCCGGTACTGAAGTTCTCCATGAGAGAGATGGCTTTATTACCGGCTGTGATGCAACAGTGTTTGCTTAGCTTAGCGCTGACGGGACCTAGACATGTATGGAGTGTCTGGCACGGTCCCGCTACGTAACTGAGTGGTAAAAGAGAAGGGATGGGCAGGTGTGTGCAGTAGACCTAGCCAAACATCGGGCCTGGCCGTCTGTAGTGAGAGGTACCGGTAACAGTATTGGGTTTGCATGGACTTGGAGTAATGCGCGAAAGAAAGGGATTGGCAAGGAGTGTAAAAAAAATGTGATGTGTCGGTCGGACAGTGACTGGGCTTTCTGGGTAGTTTTATTTCGCTTTAGGATAGTAAGGCAGCCAAAGCTTTCGGTTTACCGCATATTTAATAAGAAAGAATAAGAGGAAAAACGGAAAGCTCTTCAATTTCTTTTTGGTTTAGCCGTTTTCAGTTTAGGTGTGGTCTACTGTATGTATTGCAGGTCTATTCCATTTCCACAAATATAAAAGCTGCTTAATCATGGGATACTTCATAAGTTTAATATAATTTCTTAAGTTTTAAAAATAATGTCTTCGTAGTAAAAAAAATGGGTCTGTTTAAAAAAAAAAAAAACCCAAAACAAAAAAGACTTAATTTTGGATGTTTCATGTTAACCCCCAAACTAGCTCCACTTATTCAACTACACACAGCCAGCCACTGTATACGAGTTTATGACACATTTGTATTGAACCAAGTCCAAATGAGTCAATTAGTATTATGAATTATGAGCAAGAGAAAATTATGCCAAAAATACCTCTCTCTCAAGAATGCGATGAACAAGATCAGAGTCATTACCATAGGGCTGATTTCAAGATATATTTCAACCTGATGTGAACTGTACATGTTATGAATAAATTCATTGTGGACTATTTTGAGAGTTTACCACAGCAACTATCCATAATTTTGACTTATGAGGTAATAAAAAAGGCAAGTGAAATAATTTACTATTTTTCCTATGAGTTGAAAAAAAAAAAAAAACCTACCTTGTGCTGATGTTATCACAGAGTGTCGATCTTCCATAGCCATCCACATGTTTTGGCATCGAATTGTTTGTCCCATTGTGACACCATAGGCAGACAGAGTGCCCACAAGGATTGGGCCAGCTATCAGCCAATTCTTGCTTATTGTCGGCTTGAACTTCTGAAACCAGTGATCCATGACCAAGAAGGAGCACGCAGTACCTAGAATGAATTAAAAAAACAAAAACAAGAGTTGGAAAGGAGTCTTATTGATAAACTGTTGTTAAAGTTGCTCTCTGATGAAGTTTTTAAAAATACTGACATCATCTAAGTCAGTCTCTTCTGAAGTTGGAAATTAAAGGTGTGACTGCAATACAGTATTATGATTTTAAGTACTGGTACTTAAGCAACTGCAATTACTGGGCTTGCAACAATGTTGCTTTTCTTTTAAAGTTTCTTCCAACTCCAACCTTCATAAGAAGAATAATTAAAAAACTAACAAGTTGGGAGATAGGCAAGACATATGAAACTAAATATATACCAACAATATGATTGGTTATATTTGATTGTAGAGGTAGGTGAAAGTGTCAAGGACAAATCCTCTTTTGAAACACCATCACAATGAAAAGACATTACCAGAAAGAAAAAGGAAAAACATAAATTACAACATAAAATCACAGGATGAAAGGCAAATACGAGAGTTAAATTCCATGAAACAATTTGGAGGCACAATTATTCATTCAAGAACATTAAAAAAAAAAATCAGGGAGAAAAAGAGGAAGACGGGAAATTATACATGTTGTATTATAATATATATTATCTGATACTTCGTACACATGAAGTCAACCCACCCTTAGGACCATCTCTTCAACTCAAGGCGACCAATTTCCTATGACCCCTACTTTGATATTTCTCAAAGCAAGCACAGGACAGAAGGGGAAAAAATGTAAGAGTGGCATTTTTTTAATCGGCTTATCCAATTAGTGAATACCATTTTCAGTGGTCAATGTAGACAGGTTATACTGTATGTTTTAACATTAACATTGTTGTCCCATTTTTAACTAAAGAACAGTTAAATGAAAACATTTATTTTGGATTGCCATATAGGTCAACAAAGTAAGTAAAAAAAAAAGATTAAGGGTACTGATGGTAATTCCTTTGATATAACAGAGAGAAAATCAGAAATGCTACAGTTCTTCAAAGTCTATGCAGTAGCATAACTTGGTCACAATATTGGGCAAGGTTCTCTACATTTTTACATTGAAGAAAGACAGATTGAATCTGTTGGCACATATATCATAATTCTTGATCAGATAAGAAAAGGAGTAGAGCTTCATTTCATTTCTTAAGATGTTTCAAGCATTTTAGCTTGCTCATTTAAATAGAGAAAATAAATATTATTAATAAATAAGGCATGACGCTAAATATTAATTGAAAAGATAAGCCAAAACTCACCCATTAAAAGGGTAAATGAACCAGTCATGAATGCTTTAGACTGACATGCCTTGTAAGTTTTGAAATGCTTGACATGAAATATAAGAAAATGAATGTTGACATAGATTCTAAAACCAAAAATAATTATCAAACGAATTAAAATGTTTAAAAAATTACGAATCTTTTTGCCTCAGTCTTTAATTACTTTTAAAACTGGAAAATTTTGAAGAACAAATTGGGTGAGATGGATACTAGGAAGAGATATGATTTTATTTATATATTGAAAATATTCATCAAGAAACCAAGACTTATTTCACTAGTGTATTGAGTCAGATGACAGAAATGCCAGTTTTTGAAGAATGAATTTACAGATTTTACCAGCTTCATATGCTTGGTTAAAAAAGTCTTTTAGTCTGCATGGAGCACACAATGTTAATTTAAAGTCTTTTCTAAGTTTCTTAAACTTATTGTTATCTCATGTAAAAGTAAAGCAGTAGATGTTAAATTTTCACATTATTTACCCAATATTTATGCCCCCACATGGAACCCTAATATTCCCCTCTATTTTGATGATCAATTACTGGTGCTCAGAGTCACGCCTATATTCTGAAGTATGATTTAAGATCTGTGCAAAATCAGATTCAAGATCTAAACCTAGATTCTATCCAGACTAGCCTCAATACAATCCTTTCAGTAAAGACCAATCTTAAAATAATATAATAACTTTCATTCACCGGGTATCTCTCCAATAACTCAATTTCCTCTGCAGATTCAGTACTGGACCTGTTCATTCTTGAATTTAACTTCTAAGGTAGATTATGTATGATATATATGATCTGTATATATATATATATATATATATATATATATATATATATATATATATACAAAATCTTTTCTTTAATCAAAATCTAAAATTTAGCCTAAATCTAGATTTGGGGGCTGGTAAAAAACAAGCAGCTTTTATCTTAATTATGTCTATTGTATTTCTCGAAGGATAATTGGTTAACCTAGACTTAAAAATGCTGTGAGAATCATTCTTTAAGTCTAGCCTACTCTAACGTTTTTTTCTTTCATCTTAATTTGTGATCACAAAGAACAGGCTACATCAAGAGACTAGATCTAGTTCTCGGCAGCGCATCGAGAGTACAAATCAAGGACTGGATCATTAGAATGATAGAGACGAGCTGCAATGTTTTTGTTTACATAATGTATCTCTAATTTATATTCGTAAAAATTACCATCGTGATTTTGTATAATGATACATTAAAAAACATGCTTCAGAAAAGTAGATCTACCGAAACAAACACGAGCTGTGAAAATTTAGTTTTTGTTTCCCACAGGGAGAGGTTACAATGGCCTAGATCTATCTATAGTGATCTAGATTCTAGATTCTAGATCTAGATTCGATCTTCACTTACAATAATAATATTTAGATTTTTGTTACATTTCCCAAAAACCATGCCCTCATTACATGAGGTTCTAGATATTTAGATTCTCGATCTGTAACGGAATAATCCAGGCCTACAGTGTACTGATACTAGTGATAGATCTAATTTAGGATCTAGTCTGTCAGAAAGCGCAGTAACTGTAAGTATGGTCAGTATATAATTATTAGCCTAATATAGACTCTACTAGTTAATAGATTCCAGATATGTGGTGTTTTTGCTGAATAAAACCACTAGTGAGTTTCAATCAAAAGATCACTGGACTTAGTTTTCTACATGTGGAACTTCAGTAGAAGAAGAAGCCTATTTTTGCAGAATCACACAATGAAAGCATTTCAAATAAAGAAAAGTTTCCTGAGTTTTTAAAAAATGCTGATTCCAATGCAACAAGTTTTAAACTGTTGCAAATGAATATTGCTGAAGATATTGATGGTTTGGCCTCTCATTATCTTCATAAATATTTTCAGCACATTTTGTGCATTTCCTTCATTTTGTCAAATGGAGATGGTGGTGTGCAATTCTACCCTTCCCCCCTCAAAATTAGTCAGACTCAGTAGGCTATATTTTCAGCATATTATATGCATCTTTTTATTAGAAGATAGTTGTGTGATGCAATTCATGTCAGATATATATGGAATCTGGAGTTTCATAACTGTTAATTTAGGTTAAAAAAAAAGTTTGGCTATAGATGTTTGTTTGTACAATTGTTTGAATTTATAACTATAACTAGTTATTCGTACAGTAAGAGTCTGTCACGTCATCTGTTTTTTTGGAGTTATTACTCTTACCTATGTGAGTGAACAACACTCCAAAGATCATTAAATTTGGGGGAAAAAATGGTTTACCTTATATGGGAGAGTGTGATAGAAATATCAACATATTTTAACTCTCTTTAAATTTTAATGTAGAATTCTCTGTCTATCTATCTATCGTTGTATATATCCATCAATCTGTCTGTCAGTTTATCTTTCTTTTACTTCCTCTATGTTTGTTATCCTAGCATCTCTCATTTTCGTGGATACATTTTCTCTCCCTCTCTTTCTTCTTTTGCAGCTTTTATTCCATAGTCTAGAACTTTTTAATAAAATCAACATTGTCGACTAAATATTTGAACCATTTAGCAAATTAATATATGTCTAGATCTAGGATTCTAGCTATCTAATAAACCAAAGCAGTTGCATAGAAAATTCTAGACAATCTTTGTCTACCCATTGCCCTTCTCCACCATTGCCTCCATCCAAGCCCCACTTTTCTATTGCTCTATTGCTTTCCCATTCTTGTCTGATAGAAAAGGGTCGATAAGAAAGAAAGCAAAATGTTTATGAAATTTAGGGATGAAAATAAAAATTTTTTTCGTCCCTAAATTTCCAAAACATTTTGCTTTCTTTCTTTTAATTTCAATTTCTAAATGTTACAATGGAATGGAATGAAGAAATTCAATCCAATTCTGTCAAACTGAGAAGTTCATGGCAAATTTTCAAACACCTCACTGGCTGATGTGCAAAAAAAAAAAGTGAAGTATGCCTCATTTGAACTTCTTTAACTTTTCAACCATTTTTTAAAAAATATTTGGCACAGCAAGATATTTATATATGCTGCCACCTGCATTGAGATAATTTTATGAAGTAATAAACCTATCCACCTTTTTGAAGAGTTACTTTTTTTTCTCTCTCACATTTTCTAAGATGGTTTAAATCAGTATCAGGACTGGGAAATGTGGTGCTTATCAGCAAAAATTGTTCTTCTCTTGATGGAGCAATTAAATATAAAATTAAATGTCATAATTTGGGAATATATTCTAAAAATTCTACAATGTTCACATATTTTCCCATTTTAATTTTTTGCCTCAAAGCTTTCTACTGGCTTCTGCAAGAATTCTCTCTAGCTTTACACGCTTTGTAAAGTAAAATCGTGGTTTCAGATTGTTGTAAAAGTTGTCATGTCATTGCTTTTTATCTGAGGAAAAAAAAGTTTGTGTTGCTGCACCCTTTCTTTCTAGTGCTCCTCTAATCGATTGACTGATTGATTGATTGATTATTGGTATCCTCAGTCCACCATTAAGGGATGATCTCAGAGGCTTCTCTGATCAATTATCCCTGAAGTTTGAAATAGGTGAAGGGCTTTTTTTTTTCCTCCATAAAACTTTCTCTAATTTGTTAAAAAACGATAAAAAAAATGGAAACAATATAAGTTTCTTAATCTCCAACCTGTTAGATATGGTGGGGTTGTGTTACACTGCCAAAATCCCCATTTGAAGGTTGTATTGTTTTTACTGGAAGAAAATGTTGGGTCGTGGCAGTCTGAAATTTGCAAAAACAAATAAACGAAAAAAATAATAAATGGGTAATTGATGAAAGCTGTATTCTTCTTCACACTTTTGCAAATACTAATAATGTAATATGTTGGATATCTTAAGTGATAAAATTAAACATTGCATGAGCTTATCTCATCAGTGTAAGCTTATTGTGCAGGGCCATCATGATAAACTACACTCAATTTTCAAATATGCAGTTGACAAAAGCCGATTTTTTTCTTCTAGCACTTTTTGATATAATGTAAATTGTGGTGCATATATATATCTTTGTAATAAAACTAACAGGTACCTAAATATCACATGATTAGTGACATGACCAAATTCAATAGGCCTTATTTTAACTACACCGAGTTTTTTTAACACACATCTCAAACACTGTCAACTATTTAAAGTTAAAAAGCATTTTCACAAAGACATGTAATCGGAAAGACTGTTAAAGAACTGTTCAAATATAATCTTACACCTTTTTTGGGACTTTTATAAGAAGAAGAATCGACTATGGCATGTTAACTTATTAAGCATTAATTTAACTGCAGTTTAAGAATTGCCTTGTTCAAAATGTTAAATGCCCATGACATAATGAAATTTTGCATGCAGGCGTGGTAGTTGTTCTGGCCTGTTGGGCTAAGCCTTTACTCACTAGAACATACCTCCTATACAAACCTTTAATTATAGCGCACAGATACGCCAAGTTTGCATTCTCCTTGGGTTGCAGGTTTAAAAGCAGCCAATAGAAGTTGAAAGTTTGATAGAGTACAGAAAACATACTGCTGCTACCCAACCACTATTACAAATTTTTATTATTTTCTTGCATTTGCGTATTCCTTCAACTATGTTGGTGAAAGAAAATACCCTGCAGCTGGCTTTTTTTTTAAAGGTTTGAACCACGGACTCTTTATTAAGACTCTCACAAGGACTAGCGGACTTTCTGGCACATATTAGTTGCTTATTGAAAACAACTGCCAATGATTGGTAACTGGAGAATAAATTTTATTGGATCGTAAGGGCCTGCGGTAATTGAGTATGCAAATTGGAAAATACCAGGATGACGAAAGAATTTGATTAAATTTCCAAAGCAATGAGTCATTGTTGCAGTCTTATGTTGG
>BLXT01004871.1:1052566-1063425 GCA_019648995.1 Plakobranchus ocellatus
GAGGGAGGGAGGGTAGGGTAGGGGAACTGATTTTTGATGCAATCTCTCCTGTTTCACTTTTAACATCATGTTTGTTAGTTGTAGTTTTCAGCTAAACAAATGAAACGGTAGCCTTATTTGAAAAGCTGAAATAATTTTATTACGTATCATGTGAATTTAAAATGAGCCATGAACTTGCATCTTGAGATTGAAGCTAATATACATAATTGTGGACAAAGAAATCTTCCTTTAGTCGAGCTCTGCCCAATACAAAATTTAAAACTCAGGACTAAAATGCAAACGCTGCTTTGCCTGGAAAAAAAAACATTTTTGAACTTCCAATTTTAGACTTATTTCCCGAAAAAATCCACAGAAGTCCCAGCAGGTGCTGTGTGATGCAAAGATTATTATTTTGATATCATGCTTGCATCGCCTTGCTTAAAGAAACTTTAAGCAGTTAATATTTCTGTTAGATTCTTACATTTAATGTATATAGTCCAGTTACAAAATTGGCATCAACTTTTTTTGTTTTGCTTATATAGTTTGGTTATGTTGTAGAAAAATTCTGGCAAAAGCAAAGGTCTTTTTTTTCTCTCTCCTCAGAATCTGAATGACCATGAGCTGTGTGTTCCGCAGCCCCAAGGTCCTGTAGGACTTATCTACAACCACAACGACTATATTGTATTCCGCTCACAGATGCCAGACCCTGGATCAATGGTAGGTTCTAGTGTTTGCCAGAAAGGCCATTTTTTCTTTGAAAAAAAAAGCAATTAGAAGAGACAAATATTGTTTTGGTTTATATCTGCCAATAACACACATATAATATATATAGAAGAATGAAAATGCCTTTGTAGACACTTTGCAAAGATATTGCTTGCAAAAATTATGTCCTTTAAAATTTGAAAGACATGAGCTTTGTATGACTGCAAAATTTTCACTGGAAGGAATTGTATAAACTGGATCATCTGAAATTCATATTTTGTTGAGCTCTTGAATGACTTTTTTTTTAAACCCTTCCTCAATAGGGTTTTCAATTGGATTTTTATGTATGCGAGTCCAACCGAGCGCCCAAGTTTGTTGGCTCCTCCCACCTTCTCCCTCACAAACAGAAAGACTCGCAGTTCAAACGAAAAGTGCCTATCATTGGATGCAAGTACCGGCCCATCGGAGAGCTAACGGGTAGGTAGATTATTGCACTAGTGAATCCATTGTTACTTTTATCAAAATAAATAAATATGTTCTGCTAGTTTTTCTTATAAATTTACACCCTTTGATGCTTTTCTTTGTCTTGATTTACAAAAAAAACCAACCTTTTTTCTATGGCTCATGAAATAAAGAAAAAGAATAACTAGTAAGGCACTTATATTATTTAATTTTGATCTTCATGTGCCATAATTTTAAGCAAAAAATGTTTACCTATCTTTCAGCATGGATACTCTCAGCTGTTTAATATATCGTAGTCCTTTTTAGTTAATGATTTGCTGAAGGTGTCTTGTCTACCTTATTTGATGTTTTATTAAAGTTCTTTGCTTGTCTGTACTTGGTTTGCTTCCTTTTATTTTTCCACTGAAAGAAAACTTTATATCCTTTATGACAAAAGTGGTGACATTAAATTTCATCATTAAGAATTTGTTGGAAGGAGAATTTTTTGCGAGGGAAATATGGATAATCTTTACACAATTGTGTGTGTGTCTAGGGAAAGGGCCCATAAGTCATCAGGAGTGTTTTTAAGATATAGGCCAATAAGTGTTGGTAGATGGTCAGACACAAAAAATGCAGTTTTACCAGATTATCCCAGTTTATCCATTTCTAACAGTTTCACAAAAGGATTTGCTTGAATAGTAGGTTTAAATAATTTTCATTTTCATCTTAAATTTTTATGCTCGGAAAATGTAAAATTAAGTTCTGGATTTTTAAAGCTGATTTTCTTAAAACTGTGTTTTCACACTTTGTGTGCAAAAACTGTGATATCTTTAAAACTACTGAAGATACCTTGAACATTCAAAAACTAGTGTGCTCTGCATCAAATTTTCTATAAGAAAATGTATAACTATATATCTAAAATTTTCTTTCTGACGACTTATGGGCCTTTTCCCAGACACACACACAATTTTTTGGGCAGGCTTGCAACATTGGAACATATATTAAAAAGTATTTTTGTTTTAAATTTGAAGGATGCCTCCCTCAACATTTTTACTCTCCTTTCATTGACATAATATATGGTATTTTTTCCCAGTGGAGTGCCTGATTGCCAAACCGGTGCCTGGAATGACCATGAAACTGGACTCCAGCTATCAGACTCACTGGAAGAAGAAAGACCTGGAGAAAGGTCTTGAAAGATCACTTGACATAGGCCATCGTGGCATGGGGGCTTCCTATTCCAGGTGGGTAATGATAACACTAGGATTATTACAGGCCTTACAGTGTATGGTCAGTTTTACTGAACTGTTGATCATGTTGAGAAATCAGCAGCACCAGCAACAGTCTTGGAGATGTGCCGAGCAATGGTTATGTTTTTTGTTGAGTGTAAAATTGTTTGCTGGTTGAATGTTTAATTAAGATTAAGTTGGCCTTTATCACGTGTCAATGAAGAATTTTTTATGTAATTTATTGTATAGACATTGATTGAATCATATAAACAGATTTTTCTTGACAAGGAATTTCTTCCCTTTTTTGTGATTTATTATTTATGATCTACATGATTCTTTTTTATAATATTTACCAAGCAGCTAAAGGATGTTTTTGTCATTGTCACGATCATCTATTGTAACTTTAGGGCTGAAAGTGTTCTGGAGGCAGCAGTTTTGGTGTTGGGTCTTCACAGATGCCAACATGTTTGGAAACTACAGTTTTTTTAAGTGAGAATACATACCAAGTTGGACGTGACTTTCATCTAGTCGAGGCGTCGGGGCTATCCTTTGTGTAAATTACAGCCTGGCGTTACGACCTTCGTTCTGTTAGATAAGGAAATGTTGGATGTCATTTCATGACCATGCATAATTTTGCTGACTGTTGCTGTGCAAGCCGTGAGGCCAGGCTTGTTAGGCAAAGTGTCAGGCTTGTTTGTCAACTACCGCAGACAGTCACATGTCTCTCACGACAGCTACAGCAATCAGCATCGCCTCCAGTATACTTGCAGCCTTTAACTTGTTTGATAAAAAAAAGGAAGGAAACGTGACGCTGTTTTATTGCAAGAATATCTTACCTTTCGACTCCGCAGAGTGAGCACACTGAAAGAGAACACCGTGGCATCTTTTACGGCTGCTTTCAATCATGTGAGTTCTCAGTGCAACCTGGTAACGTTTGTGTGTCTCATAGAGAGTTTGACCCTTTACAGAAAGCCAAATTCAGACTTTTTTTTACTCTTTTTAAAATTTTTTTTAAAACGCGGCTTGGTTGCTTTAAAGTTGCCTCTTTTTTTTTTGGGCAGGTAGTTTTGCTTTTCAAAATACTTAAATAGTTTGCTTTTTTTTTTTTTTGCTTCTTTTACTTTTGCTCACTTTGTTGTATTTGGCATGAATTCTTCTGTTCATATGAAAAGATTCTCGGAGCCCTAGTAAAGTTACTGACTTACTTATTAACCATTTTGTGCGGCTCGTTCCTGTGCCTTGTGTCCTGGGTGAATGAGTGAAACATCGAAACCTGTTATTTTGGTATTAAAAAATCTTTTTCATTGCTCTGCTCATAAGAAATCTGTAGTTTTTTAATCTTGAGAACAAAAAATATATTTGGAAGTAAATGAGTGAGAGTAGTCTCTAGTGACTTATTAGCTCAGGACACAAAGTACTATGTTCAGAGTACCTTACAAATCTAATACAAGCTAGGCAAAAAAAAAAAGTGGATTTGATGACATAATTTGAAAATAGAAAACTGCTTTTTGTTGTTGATGTTGTTGTAATTACAAGGAAAACTTCAGTTTTTTTACTATTTGTATAATGAACGACAAAAGTATTTTGAAAAATATGTGTTTGGAAAATATGAGCCAAAAAAAAAAAATCCTCAAGTAAAACATGACTCAAACAAGAGGGCTGTAAACAGAATCAGGTGAGTGAATAAGAGAAAGGATCTGTACTAAATTGTCCTTGGATTTGCAAAAGTACTCTTCTGCAGGCATCCGGGGAAATTTTTGGCACAGAATGCACAAACAAATATTTAGTTGATAATGTGCCCCCCCCCCCCCCCCAAAAAAAAATCCTTAGGATGCAGCCCTATCAAAGACTTATACTTTGATTGATCATATCATATATATTTCATAATTTTTTTTTTTTTCAGTTATGATTATATGTATCAAGAGTTTGATGTGTGATGCCAAGATACTCTGCTGGCAGGTTGTGCCGGAAAATCTGCAGCGTGGCATGCGTGTATCTGTTTATGTGATTGTGGCTTTTGCAAATTCCTTTTAGCTTTTGTTGCATTGTTAGAAACACTCGTCTCATCGCAAGGCCTTGGCTATTCTGCTACACCATTCAGGTTGATGGTTTACATCGTAATCCGCGGACTCTTGTGGCTTGTTCTGCGTTACAGCCAGGTAGGAAGCATTGTGATCCCCCTTACAGTTTCAGTTGCAAGTTCTACCCTGGCTGAGTGAGAGATAATCTTGTAAGTCCCCCCATCCCCCCCCTTACCTGCTCCAGGTATGCATTGAAAAAAGAAGCGGCTTCATCCAAAATAAAGCAAACACAGAGAGAGGAAGATATTGCCAATTTTTTGTTTCAATATATTATGTGTAACAGTCCCACAAAATCAGTTGAGTTGCGGTTTTGCATGACTGATTTTAAATGAAAACCATTAACTAAAAGGGCAAAAACTATTCACTCTTTGTGGAGAACTTCTTATAGACATGCTATAGACTTGCAGCACATAATGCGTTTGGTATTTTTACTTCTTTACTTGAATATTTTGAGTTGATCTCAGTGATGCAGGCCCGCAACTGGACTCATTTTGTGAGACGGCTACACATTATGCTTGTATACATGTATGGGTTTTGCTTTCCGCTTGATTAACTTTTTGCCTTTTTTATTTATTTATTTTTTTCTTGCATTCTGCTTTTTTTGCGGTTCCCATATTTCATGTATAAGAGAAGAAATAATTATAAAGGGGATGAAAAAAGTCTCCAGCTGTAATAAAAGCATAAGCCTTCTGCTTTCCTCAGTGTCCTGCCGCAAGACTGGAAATGCGTCTTTCGCATCACCGATTTTCTCTAATGTTTAGGGTTTTATACCTTTTCTCACTTGACGGGCTTCACAAAAATCATTGAGTTTTCCTTCTCTTTTTCTTTTCTCAATGGATTGCTTTTTCATCTTTTTTTTATTTTTTTTTCACTAAATCAAAATTTTGCTCGATGTGCTATACAGGGTGCAGACTTTGTTGAGTTTGATGTTTTGCTGAGCAAGGACAAGGTCCCAGTTGTGTATCACGACTTTGCTGTGAAAGTTCTATACTCAAATGTAAGCATTTGTTCATACTTTGACATGAAACCTTTTTTGTTTTTTCAATTTAGAAAAAAAAATCATGCAACCAAAGTTTACCTGAGTAGCTAACATTTGCGTCTAGGAGAAAGACATTAATGTCAACCTTTTTAGGACGCCGACCCCCGTTCCAGTTATGAACAAAATGTAACCTTTTGGGACGCAGGTAACTGATTCGGTCACAAGGGTTTTACACCCCTTTAAGACCCTGACCTCCGCTGCAGTTACCTCAGAGTTTTGAATTCTTATATGATGATTTTATACAAATATTCACGAAAAGCAAAAATTTGTGCATCCGTAGGGAAGAGTGTGTCCACCCATTGTGTCTGTAGGGAATTTTAATGATCTGGGTGCTGCTTCCTGAAAAGGTTAATAATGAGATACTAAAAGGTATACTGAAAAATAAGAATGTAGCAATATCTGAAATGGAACACAGCATTGTTTTGAATGACATCCATGGAGATATGGATTAAAAAATCGGAAGTCTAACTGATGTAACAAAGTTGCAATTGCAAAAAGTGAAGAAAAAAAAAAGCCAGTTTAAAATTTTTAAAACCATATCTTTTTGTCAGACAAACCTCTTTAAGCTGCTAAAGTAAGCTAAGTGAAGAAAATTCTAAAATATTTTTACCTAAGGCTGAAAAATCACAGTAATCTTTGAACAAATTTATGCCATTTCATCCTTTTCTTTTGTATAAAATTTCAAAACTTTATAAAAAAACGTAATATGTACATGTATCAATTAAAACTTTAAAAAAGAAAAGGTTTAATTTTGGTACGGGTATCTAAAAAATATATTATGACAAAACTCTTATTTGGAGTTCTATTCTCTCTCTCCTCATTTCCTTTTCTTTGCCCCTTCTCTCCCACATCGCAGAAAAAGAAACACAATAAAGATTCAGAACTGTTTGAGATTCCTGTGCAGAGCCTCACTCTTGCCCAGCTCCAGTCCATGCGACTCTTCTCTGGCGAAAAGAACGTCGGTCAGTGCTTCTATTTGATGTGTTTCAGGGGGCGGGGAATGTCGACTAAATAGCAGTTTTTGTTGAACATGTAACTTAGCTGTTTTACCAGGACGAGTGACATTGAGGTTTATTATTTGCGGTTTTCTTTCTTTTTTTTTATTTTTGGGGGGGGGAAGGTAGCTTTTTATGACCAAGTAATGACTTGGCAAAATGTTTGTTACTTTTTTTGATATTGAAGTGAGGAGGAACAAGAGTAAGATGTGGTAATGTCGAGCAGTTTTCAAAGTATAGCTCGGCTCACCAATTTGTGACTTTATCGCTCTTTTTATCAGAAATCAACAATGAATTGGAAGAAGACTCCTTGCGGCATGACCCCTTCCCTACGCTGGAGGAAGTTCTCAAGTCTGTCGACGAAAGTTTAGGGTTTAATGTGGAGATCAAGTATCCACAAGAGCTCATTGTAAGTTCTGTCACTCTGTGTGTTTTGCTGATCTCGATAAAGACGATTTACAATGATTTACAATCAAACCAGAAAAAGTTTTGAAATGCTTTTGTGATTTCAATGTGAAAAATTGGGGAAAAAATTACATAAATAGACGTAAGTGCACACATTCCAAAATGCTTAATTCATGCCTTAGTATGATTGATATTTTTTTCTATTACTTTTGTCAGTAAAAATGTACACCCCAAAAATGTTATTAGAGGGAACATTTGAGTCAAGGAGTAATTAAAGGTATAAATTTTATCATTTTTGTATAGTAAGATACCAAAACACTGTGACATTCAAGTATGCTATTGTTCAAAATGCATTCCTTAAGAAAACATTTTACTTGAACTATTATTTTGTACCTGAATATTTTTGTTGATATTCTTTCTGTGTAAAGCATGCAATCTCTGAAAATTTTAAGGCCAAGGATTTCAGATTTGTCAAACTTTCAGCACAATGGGATACATGATTACAGGATACTATAATAACCAGGTTAATGCGCACCACCTTGCATTTCAGTGATCTAATCATCTGATTTTCAAAATCTGTCTCCTCCTAGAAATCAAGTTCAGAAGATCATTTGAAACCTTTCTAACATATTCTGAAACTCATCATCCAAACTAATACAAATGTTTTTTCATATCTCTTTATATTTTGATATTGATGTAGAGTAAATATGATCTTTGTAGAGCAAAAGAGAAGGAAAAATTGTGAAATTAATACTCTAGTAAGGAAAAAGTCAAAGGTCAGGTGCAGTGCTGTGCTCAGTCTAGACTACGACTGCCCCCTGGATGAAAAATGATCATCTTGATTGTTATGTTTTTGCATGAGCAATGAAACAATTATGACGTGCGATGTATTTTCTGTCAGGATGACACCTGGGAAATGGAGAACTTTGTGGACCCCAACGAGAACCTGGATCAGATTCTGCGGACTGTGTTTGCCCATGCCGGCTCGAGGAAGATTGTATTCTCCAGCTTCGATCCAGACACTTGTATCTTGTAAGCTGACTGCGAACTCTTCACAAGGATGAGGAGAGACTGACCAATATTTATAGTCAATAGAATAGAGATGGTTAGAGTATTGATGAAGGAAGAAAGTAGTAGAAGACGAAACTGAAAGCCAAGAAAAAAAATATTAGCTAGATTGGTGAAAAATGAAAGTAAAACTAGATATACATATATATGTATTTATATAGGCCTATATTATATATCATATTTGTCTATATTTAAATGGTTTGAGACCAGGTCAAATAGATCCTTAATTGCTGTTGCAACAATTTAAATCTTTAAAACCAGTTTTAACAGTTTTGAAATTGGGATAAGGATAGGTTGATACTGGTATCAGAGAACAGTATTAACAGTAAAAGGACATTTTAGAGAAGATGAGAATCTGTGCTTATTCTCACATATTTTTTGTTGCTTTCCTTGATCATGTTTCTCTCTGTATCTCTTGTTTGTCTTTTTCTTTTTTTTCTCTCTCTCTGTATAGTTCTGTTTTTTGCTTTTGTGTCCAATTTTCCCTTCCTTCTTTTTTTTCTTCAGCTTTCTCCCTCTATCATACTCTTTCTCTGTCACACATACACACACACACACTCTCTCTCTCTCTAATCGGACTTTCAAAACCCTCTTTCTCCCAGACTGAAGCTGAAGCAGAACAAGTATCCAGTCATGTTTCTCCACCAGGGTCAGACAAACATTTATGTCAGATACAAAGACCATCGAGCCTCCGCCTTTGGATGGGGTATTAACTTTGCTCTTTCGGAGCATCTATTGGTGAGGGCTTGCTAACTTAACAGGCTCAGAAATATGTGTGTGTGTGTGTGTGGGGGGGAGGGGGGAGGGGGCTTCAGTAGGAAGGGTTGGTTGATGTACTGGGCTTCAACCTTGGCTTGACTTGATCTGATGTGTAACACAGTGCATTTGATTTTCTGATTTATCTGAAACTATTAATTTTCCTACTGGTAAGAAGTGTATTATTGTAAGTAAATTGGTAAGCAAAGTGACAGTTATTGAGGGCTATGTGGGTATCAAATGTTGTAAGCAAGCAGCCACTAAAAGGGGTTGATTGTGCTTAGAAACCAATAACCAGGACATGTGTTATGTCCAAGAAGAAACAAAGTTGAGAAATGAAAAAATCGGAATAGATATGCTTTTTAGAGAAAAAAAATCTTTTTAACTCTAGTTCTGCCCAGAAATCAACGAAATTAGCAAATATATGTCGTCAAGACAAGGCTAGGTGTCCACATTAAATATAACACACTTTCACATTTTAAGAGGCCACATTCAATCACCTGACTTAAGTTAATAGTGATATTTAGATCCAACTAATAAGAAAAGAATGAAAAATGATAAATAAAAATTGTCCTTATTTCTTTGAGAAAAAAAAATGTTGCCATTTTACTTTATACACAGGTCAGAAAAGGTGTCTAAAGCCAATCGATCACTCAAATATTTATAAGCCTTTCTGTGTATGTCGGGCATTTGATTCAATATACATATCATAAAGTATATTTCTTGTTTTTTTGCTCAATGGAACAATTGAATTCTTTTGCACATCGCACAATTTTTTTGTGTCTAATTTTATTTCTTTGTGTTCACATATTGAATTATTTTTCTTCAGTTTCAAGATTTTTTTTTGCCAAGTAGTGGTTTGTTTGAAATTCCTTTTCACATGTAGGCCTATTTTTTTTTTCTTTAAAGGGTCTTGCACTTCATACCGAAGTCCTGCTGAGGGATCTGAGCTTATTGGAGCGATGCTTTTCCCACAAAATGGTTGTCTTTGTATGGGGGGATGATAACAATGATCCTCACATCATCCGACAAATGCGAAACCTCAAAGTAGATGGAGTAATCTATGACAGGCAAGTCAAATGAAATGAACCTATGTGGGTATAAAATTACCCCTGAACTGTTTCAACAATGCCAAACAATTTACCTCTATCATTCAATTGTGGGTGGAAAAACCACCCTGGTTTAATGTTAAGCTTTTTAAGATGGCCCAAGTCACAAATTGCTAGACAAATGTACGGTGGTGAAGGTCAAATGCATTCTGTTTTCTGTCTTGACCACCATCTCTCCTCCTTCTTGTGTTGTTTGTGTAATACAACATGGGTCAGTGAACATGCAGGCTTGACCACCATCTCTCCTCCTTCTTGTGTTGTTTGTGTAATACAACATGGTGCAGTGAACATGCAGGCTTGACCACCATCTCTCCTCCTTCATGTGTTGTGTTTGTGTAATAAAATATGGTTCAGTGAACATGCAGGCTTGACCAACATCTCTACTCCTTCATGTGTGTTTGTGTAATACAACATGGGTCAGTGAACATGCAGGCTTGACCACCATCTCTTCTTCTTCTTCATGTGTGTTTGTGTAATAAAACATGGTGCAGTGAACATGCAGGCTTGACCACCATCTCTCCTCCTTCATGTGTGTTTGTGTAATACAACATGGTTCAGTGAACATGCAGGCTTGACCACCATCTCTCCTTCTTCATGTGTTGTGTTTGTGTAATAAAACATGGTTCAGTGAACATGCAGGCTTGACCAACATCTCTTCTTCTTCATGTGTTGTGTTTGTGTAATACAACATGGTTCAGTGAACATGCTGGCTTGACCAACATCTCTTCTTCTCCATGTGTGTTTGTGTAATACAACATGGTTTAGTGAACATGCAGGCTTGACCACCATCTCTCCTCCTTCATGTGTTGTGTTTGTGTAATAAAACATGGTTCAGTGAACATGCAGGCTTGACCACCATCTCTCCTCCTTCATGTGTTGTGTTTGTGTAATACAACATGGTTCAGTGGACATGCAGGCTTGACCACCATCTCTTCTTCTTGTTCATGTGTGTTTGTGTAATAAAACATGGTTCAGTGAACGTGCAGGTTTGACCACCATCTCTTCTTCTTCATGTGTGTTTGTGTAATACAACATGGTTCAGTGAACATGCAGGCTTG
>BLXT01004871.1:1063439-1073676 GCA_019648995.1 Plakobranchus ocellatus
TACAACATGGTGCAGTGAACATGCAGGCTTGACCACCATCTCTACTCCTTCATGTGTGTTTGTGTAATACAACATGGGTCAGTGAACATGCAGGTTTGACCACCATCTCTTCTTCTTCATGTGTGTTTGTGTAATACAACATGGTTCAGTGAACATGCAGGCTTGACCACCATCTCTGCTCCTTCATGTGTTGTGTTTGTGTAATACAACATGGTGCAGTGAACATGCAGGCTTGACCACCATCTTTACTCCTTCATGTGTTGTGTTTGTGTAATACAACATGGTGCAGTGAACATGCAGGCTTGACCACCATCTCTACTCCTTCATGTGTGTTTGTGTAATACAACATGGTTCAGTGAACATGCAGGCTTGACCACCATCTCTACTTCTTCATGTGTTGTGTTTATGTAATAATACAACATGGTTCAGTGAACATGCAGACTTGACCACCATCTCTAATCCTTTATGTGTTGTGTTTGTGTAATACAACATGGTTCAGTGAACATGCAGGCTTGACCAACATTTCTTCTTCATGTGTGTTTGTGTAATACAACATGGTTCAGTGAACATGCAGGCTTGACCACCATCTCTACTCCTTCATGTGTGTTTGTGTAATAAAACATGGTTCAGTGAACATACAGGCTTGACCACCATCTCTCCTCCTTCACGTATGTTTGTGTAATACAACATGGTTCAGTGAACATGCAGGCTTGACCACCATCTCTCCTCCTTCACGTATGTTTGTGTAATACAACATGGTTCAGTGAACATGCAGGCTTGACCACTATCTCTCCTGCTGCATGTGTGTGTTTGTGTAGTTCAACATGGTTCAGTGAACATGCAGGCTTGACCACCATCTTCTAGTTTGGGGTCTTACTATTTTCTGTAAGGTCTCAAGGTGTTCTTTATGAGGGAAAAGAGTAGGGGCCTATTCCAGCAGGCCAAAATTTCGCTTACAACTGCTTTGTATGAATGTAACGCTGAATTGCTTGTTTACTCTATCGGTGCGTGTGGGCTAATTTTGTTAACCATAGAATTGTTTTAAATTTTTTTTAAATACTATGGGAATTTTTCTTTCAGCTTTTGAGTATTCCTCAAAATTTTCAATTTGACATATGATTACATAATAATGATCGATTGAAAATCAGTTTGGACTGACCTGAGGTAATTTCAGAAACCCTCCATTATTTTTTACAATGTAAAGTATGGGGTGAGTTTGTTACCCCTGACGTACGGATAGGTATATAGCAATTTTTTTACTATGCGGTATGGGGGCGCAGTTACCCCATACATACTGATAAGACCATATTGCTATTAAAATGTGGGGGCACTCAGCTACCCCTGACATATGGATCTGATAATAAAAGACCTTGTACAGATAGGGTTAAGGTAGAAATCAATGAAAAGAAGTAACTTAGAGGTTGGAAAATTTCATCATGTCTTAATTTTTAAATCATAGGAAGGACTTTAATTAATGTTTTGCATTGGCCAGTTGATAGGTCATTAATAATTATTATTATTGTCATTATTTATTTCAATAGGGTAGAGGAATATTTTCAAATTATATGAAAACTTTTGTAGACTCAATATCCGACCTAATCAGTTGATTTATTCTTCTATTGAAGGATTGATTGTCACAAGCCTGAGCATCAAGGCCCAGAGTTTCAACTGAGTTCAGCTAAAGACGCAGCCTCTTTCATGCAAGTTGTGAAGGCTGACGAGAAGGCTAGCGTGCACATTTGTGATGCCCAGGGCCAGCTCTCTGAAAATGTTGCGTGATGCAGATGCGTATTAGACATGATGGTAGAGAAAAATAATATTATGTGCCAATGATATGGATGTTACTCATCAAGTGGAAATTGCATTAGGATGCTGTTGGCATTGGAGGTTGAGAGTGAAATGAAATACACATAGATATAATTTTTTGGCAGATGCTTTGAAGGGATGGAATAAAAAGATTTGTTTCATTACAAATTAAAAGAAAACAAACAGAAAAAAAAATCATTGAAAGTGTAAGATTCATGGCTGCAGAATACATTTTCTCATGGGTTGTAGGTAGGGTTGCTGAAAGTGTTTGATGTCACCAGAAAGTGTTTTGGGGATGGTCATTTGAAGAGCGGTCTGCACGTATGTCTGAGGTGCAGCTGTCGCATGTGTTTGCTGCACAGGTGTGTTCTGGAGTATTGTCCAGCCTGTCTATGGGATTGTGCTTGTGTTCAGGCCACAGACCTCGAGATTTTATGAGATATTTTAAATAATAAGCACATAAACCTTTTTTGTAAGGCCTGGCCTTCCTAAACTTGAGATTTAAAAAAAGTAGACAAATACTCTTATTAAATTTGAAACCATGACTCTGACCTTGCTTTCATTTACAGCCTTTGTTTAGTATGGGTATATCCTGTATCCTGGCGGTGATCTTCTTTTCACTACTATGATGATGAGAGTAACTGTTGTACATGTATATTTTAATGTTTGAAGCTCTTGGTTTCTTTTTCTTATTGTGGACGTTTTTACACCCTCTTTGATCTGCAATCAAAGTATATGTACCACCATATGTAATAACAATATGTGTATGAAATTTTGAACCCGATTCAGGTTTAGTTGTTGACATCATGCGTATCTTACAATCATGCATGTGCCTATGAAGCACATCAGTTTAGAAGTGAAATGGATTACTTGCTTTTAGTTAGATTATACACACATTGCTATTTTGTAATATTGAAATGCATAGATTATACAGACATTGCTATTGAAATATAATATTGAAATGTATATACTCTATTTATTTGAGGCCAAAATTTATAATGTACGGTTTCAATATTAAAGAATAAAAGAATGCATAAAATTAGCCAAAATGTTTTGCAAGTAGCCGATTGCCATTTCCCTCCCTCTTCCACCCTTAGTATTTTCAAATGAGTATCCTTCCTTCTGCTGATATGCACCTTTCTTGATCTGAATGAAGAATAGCTCACTCGGTGTTTTTTTTTTTTTTTTATATATTCTTCCATTTTGCGGGAGCTGGATTTTTTTTGTGTGTTGAAAATGCAAGAAAGGGATTTGAGTGATGGCTTTGTAAAATGATTGGAAATTCTTTTTTAGTTGTGTTAGGAAAGTAGCAGAAGCAATAATATTGATTATATAGCAAATGTCAACATCCTCAGAGAAAAGCCCTGAAAAAAAAACAAACTTGCCATTTTCAACATCTGCTAGCGTTATGTGGAATATATTTATTAATTATTCCTGACACCCTTGCTCATTTATTTGTTCTTAACTCTTTCACTTATTTATTGTTGGTATACCGACAGTGGTGTCTAAACACCTAAACTCAATATTGCCTGTATTTAGTAGATCTGAATAATCGCGATGATCAAATTTTCATGGCATGTCTTCAGGAAAACCTAATTTCGGGTAGTAAAATGCTCAGTGCAGCAATAGGTGAAAGGGTGATTGGGCATTATGTCAAACCAGTTCCATGTTTTCTTTTCTATGTTGCCATCTCGTCTTACACCATTTAGTGTCAACCCTCTGCAAATCTTGCCGTGATAATTAAAAAAAAAGACAGAAAAGAAAAGGATTAGCAGAAAGGAAAATAAGTGTTGTGAAGATGTAAATCAATATACTGGTAAGCAATCACATTTTCTAACTGAAAAGAGGCTTGGTGGTAAGAGTAAAGGCTATTCTCTCCATTGTAATGATCATCTAACATCATGTCTTGCATTTGGCGATGGATTGAGCAAAGGCATATGAATACATGGAAACCAGAGGAAATGACAAAATACACCAAAAACAACCATTGCATATAACTTACAACAGTTACTATTAGTAAAAGAAAACAAACAACAACAACCCCACCCCCCATGATACACAAACACAAGTGATTTTTGTTGAACAAGGCATTAGATGGGCGGCGGTGGGGAGGAGAGAAGAAAGAAAATCTATGTTGTGATATAAATACTTTTGCCTCTCTAGAACCAGCGTGGCCACTATGGAAAGTTGAACTAATACATGTATTTGTTTGTAATGACTATATTAAGTTAAACTCTGCTGTGGATTGCTTGCATACTTGTGTATAGCAGAAATGAGAAAGACGTCCACATCCACCCTTCTCTTTGCTTGTTTTCTTTTTTTAACTTCATTTTCTTTGAGGTCTGATTTACTCTTAACTACCCATAAAATATTTTTGAATTTTGAATGCACTTGATTGTTTTTTTAATGTATTTTTTTTTTTATAACCCTCCCAAAATATGCAATAAATATTTAAATTATTAATTAATTAATAAGCAGACAAAAAGCTATAGAGGACCCACAAATCCCTGCACATAATCTGAATTATCAGAATAGTTCTTTTTATTGGAATATAATTGGGTGGTCTTCACTGGATGTTTATAATTTTTGCTACCTCATTAATCTGTTTATTGTTTGTACATTTGCTGTTATTATTATATTTATATTAACTAACACCATACTTATCATATTGTTATTGATATCAGTGTTGTTATGATTGTGATTATTCATCGTTCATACTCTACCTTTTATCATTGAAGTAAATACAAATGTACTGGTATGCAGCTTTTTTCAGAATATACATTTTGCAATGACATTAATACATGCTAGGCTGGTGCACATAATTATGTGGTTGATATAATGGCAGCAGCAGCAGCAGCAGCAGCAGCAGCAGCAGCAGCGAGAGATACGTGATGCTGTAAAATGTAAATTATCTCTGAGCAACATACCACAAACCTTCACTATGAAAATGGCTAATATTTAGCTGTAAACATCAACAGAAGAGAATCTTTGAGTCAGCTTATCTTGTTCAGTTTGTCTCTTGTTTGTTTGTTCTATTTTAAGTTCCATTTTCTATCACTTAGCTGCATGTTTAGGGAATGTGATACTTGGTGAGACTCACTGTTATTTTTCGGATCTCTACTTGCTTTTTATTATGAAAAATAAAAAAAAAATACTGGAGGAAGAATAAATTTTGGAATTTTTATTAGAGTCTTTAACCAAAACGTTTTAAATAAGAGCACAGAAAAAGTTTGTACTTGGATTCAGAAGTTGTTGCAGACCTAGATGCCTATGGGAATCTATAAGTTTGACATGGTTTAAGTCCATCAAAGGACTCTAACCTTTTATTTATTTTTTAAAAACTTTTTCCCTGTTGGAAATTTAAAAAGGTACTGGTTAGCTTATATCATTCATTGGTATCCAAACTGTCGATGCACACATTAAATTTGTCTCTATGTTTAATTTGTCCCAAGTTAATTTTTTTTTTTTTTTAAATTGTTGAGATACCAGCATTTATGAATTTTTACTCATTACGAAGTTGCAAAAATTAAGTTTCAACACTTTAAGCTTTATTAAAATCATGAAATAATATATTGTCATGAATGGCCTAGTGTTGTTTAGATATAGATCTAGTCGAACACAGCTTGTGATGATGAGTTCTTTTTAACAGACTGAAGAACAGAAATAAAAAATTAAACAAAAGTTTATTGGAATCAGGAACAATATCAGGCCAGCAATTTAATTTACACAATCATTTAGATCTACAAGCTCTCTAACATCAGCGGTCTCTGCAAGCTCTCTCCAACGATCTCACAAGCAGTGTTATATACCCACTACCCACAGGACCAAGAAGATACTAGTGATTCAATGCATAGGCTAATTTGTCCAGATAAACGCAACCAGCTCTTCGTAGAATATAGTGTAGATTCACCGAATTATGTAATCAAGGTTACCGGTAACTAAAATATCAAACCTCCCCTCTTTACACACACCCTCCATGGATATTATCTAACGACTTCCTGTAAACAATGTTCCCACACCTTCGATACCTTCTAGAAATCTCTAGATCTAAAAGGGTAAACGGAGCTAAAACCAAAGGTAGAGGCTAGGGAGACCACAAATGGAGCCCCTTGAGATAACGAGGCTCTAGGGAGACCCCAAATGGGTCCATCTAGACAACGAGGCTTGGGAGACTCCCAAAAAATTTTCCACATGATATGCGATAGTGTTGCTGAACAAGACTTACCACTACATCACAGTCGTTAACTTGTTGAAAAGAATTGAGTTTGATTAAGTGAAAAGGGGAGATTTTCATTAGATTAGGTACCACAAACTGCCCGCCTAGGGTGGTTGAAAGCAGCGGCAGGCGTATTTTTTATTCAAAATCGGCAATCTTTACCCGGTCTTGGTATGATGCATAATGCATGGAGTAAAATAAAATTCATATCATCTTTTTCCTTGTCTTCTCATCTTTCAGAATTTGTATATTTTAAGGAGTATAAAAAAATTAGTGACTTAAGAATGAATCGACAAAAAATTCTAAGTAACGTGAAACGGCGGCCGCTGGAGGGAAAAATCGGAAGAGTTTTTCTTACATAATTAGATTCTACATCGATACAATTAATTTGATGAAGTATTTTCTGCGCAAGCCTGATATAAATAAAAACACACAAAATGAAATAATTAAAATAATCACATCTAGCACAATCAAATAATCGTTTACAAATTTCCGAAGTAACATTTTGTCTGCAATAAGCTCTGTATATTCTCAAAATACTTGCGGGTTTATCACACAAAAACCACATTATCTGGTTTAAAGAAGTCATGTTATTATTCATTATTAATATTGTTGTGGCTTGTAGATCTAGAGAATCTATCGTTTTCTTCCATGTGAACTTATTTAGAAGGGTCTTGCCGTGATATGCAGCAAAATGATGTAGTGATTAGAATTCTAGATTTATGAGCCTTACGTTGAGACAAATCATGCAGGACTTCCACTTACAAGGAAATTACCCTTTTTAAAGGAAATTAGCGGGGGAAAAGGTTTTTAAAAATGGAAAGGGAAATTTCTATCAGTTTTTTTTTTCAAACTGAAAGAACATAATTTTTTTATTTTAGGTGTTATTAAATTTGGCCAAATACGTGGTACTTCTCAGGCACTTCATTCGCAATTGCGTTACGCCCACTAGACATACAAACTAATAGGAATCCACACTCGGTCTCAATATCTCTCTCACATTCCACTCATAGTCATACATATGCACACAGACTGCGCTGGACTGCACATACTCCACTGAGTGCACTCATCACTTGGGGACTAGGTCTGTCTTAGGCAAGACAGCGAATAGCCTCTCCTTTAAAACAGCCCTAATACGCTGTAACAGCAGCAGTAGCAGCAGCAACAACAACAACAACAACATCAACAATAATAATCGAGATTTATGCCCGATAAGGAAATATAAAGGAAAATTATGTCGCAAACAAGGATTTTTTTTGTGTAGAAACGGGACGGAAAAATGCAAATCTTAGTCTCAGGAACTGGAAGCCCTGAAGTCAAGGATCTTGCCGGAATATTCAGAAAATAGATGTGGTAAAAAAGCCAAGACATTTTGATCAAGATCTAGAATAAAGATTGAGATCTACATCTAAGCCTTACGTTTAGTCGATATGCACTTCGAAAAAGTTCTATTCCCTTTATATCTAGCTAAATTCGAGATGTTAAACCCAGGGGGTTAAGTTAGATGTACAGTAAATGTATAGATTTATAATCTAGGACTGAAATTTGGATGTAGATTCTATCTTACTGTTTGAGTGATTGTGGGCGAGGCAACAGCCGCCATGTGTAAATTGTAGCCCGAAATAAGTGTAAACAAAACAGAGAATTTCTCTTAGATTAGGCTTTGTACCCCCGGTCTCCAAATTACTGGATCTTGAAGAAGCTAGGCCTAGAAAAACGGCCTAGGCCGAAGAAAGATTGTCTACTCCTCTTTGGCCTAGCTAATTCTAGATCTAGATCCCTATCTGGTCCGGTTCAAACTAAGGCTAGTACAACTCAAGGCCGTTTTTGAAGTAGTTGGCCTGTGAGATATTTTTAAAGTATAATTTATTATTTTGTTGTGTGATTTTACGTTAAACGTGGAAGTGAAAGCCTATTAAAAATATTAGTAAGAAAGCGCGGGGATGGGGAGGGGGTGTTGGGAGAAAAATATTTTTTATCCTAAGATATCATTACCTGAGGGTAATTATAAATTATTTTAAAAGGCCAGCCATATTTTCCCGAATGCTCGGATTAATAGAGTTCGACTTGATTTTCTCGAATATTCGGACAAATAGTGTGACCTTATTTTCCCGATTGCCTTATTTTTATAAAGAAAGAGAGAGAGAGAGAGAGAGAGAGAGAGAGAGAGAGAGAGTTCAGTAACAGTAACACCAGCATACTCGTATTCATACTGCACGAGTCCTTTAAAGTAACATTGCGTTCGGTTTGCCAAGTGTTCGGGAAAATAGTCACTTCGTTTCCCGAACGCCTATTTTATGGAGGGAGGGAGGGAGGGAGAGATAGATAGATAGATAGATAGAGAGAGAGAGAGAGAGAGAGAGAGAGAGAGAGAGAGAGAGAGAGAGTTCAGTAACACTTGCATACTCGTACTCAGCTGGTGAAATTAGATGTAGAATCACGGCTCCTCTTGAAGTAAGTAGTGCCATTGAGCTGGTGGAGTAGTGGATTTAACTGTCCGGTAGGTCCTTAGCCAATCCCAAGTTCAAGGCCGTCTCACCATTCAAAGTTTGCTAAAATCTGTTTGTAACTTAGATCTCCAAAGGAAATAATCTCTTTTTTGTGTTTTGAATGTAATAAAAAAAAGTGCTTTTAGTGAGAAATGAAGAAAACCGAGGATTTTTTTCAAGGTGGTGGACAATGCGACCACTGAAAGGGGGAGCATACTAAGGGGTTAAGCTTGGGCATGCTTTCCCTAGAGTTCTTAAAGAGGACTTCAAAAAAAGCTATTTGGAGGCACTTTGGCATCAATTTGACTTATATTTTGTTCATACCTGTAGTAATGAAATATCTTTTTTTTTTAAATCCTGAAGCGGACTTTAACGCGGAAGACTGAAAATGCGGAAATCTGCCATTTTCTGTCAGTCGAAAGGATGTGGCGGCGGAAACAACGTAAAGTCACGCATGCGAAAAGCAGAATATTTCTGGGGTCTCCCTAGACTCGTTGGCAAGATACACCCCGTTTGGGGTCCCGCTAGACACTTTGTTTATTATTTATATTTATTTTTATGTTTCCTGTTGCAGTTTGAAAACACATAGAGATTGTAACTGCAAATATAGCATATTATCATTTTTTTAAACCATGAAGGAGAAAATTAATATTTTAAGTCCTGACCAACCTACTCCGAAATGTATTTATTAGGACGTTAATGGAACATGCAAGAAGGAAAGATTATCCTATATGCTGTAGGACCATGGCGTTCGTCACTAACTGGATTTCTCTGAGGCGTGGGTATATAATAGTATTGTTTCTTTCCCGGGTTTGTTGGACGTTAACCAAGATGAGATCTTATTGGCCATTTTGACCTGTGAAACAAATAATTAGCCGAGCCTTAGTTTGATTAGTGCATGCTGGCTTAATGCAAGACAAAACTTGGCCTGTGGGATTTGATTGGTGGGTTCAACCGTTTCGTGCCTGTAAGGCCTACAGCGCGGGGTGATGACGCGAGTTAATGGATTTTTTCCTTCTTCGAGAAGAAAGCAAGACAAGTTTTTATATCCTGGCATATTTTTTTTTTTTTGTGTGCGTGTATTACCTAACTGGCCTGGGCATTATATATGCAGTGTTTTCTAGAAGCTGTAGGCAGTGTATACAAAAGGATGGCCGAGAGATAATTCAAGAGATCGCTGTGAGATAGACGGCCGATGTTAGTGACTTTGTAGATCAATGGATAGTTATCAGCCTGTTTTGAAATGCTTCTTCATTAAATACAGGAATACACTTTTCGTTCGATATTAGGCAAGACTTGGGGTGATTTCTGCTCTTAAGTCTATTCATAAGAACTCCTCGTCACACGTAGTGTTCAAACCTCAATAGCACCAAGCCATTCACGACAAGAGGGTATCAATAGACACCACAAGTATATATCTTATTGGACCGCATATAACAGCCAAATTCAGCGTAACGGGACTAGTTTGATCCCCGTTCATCTGGACAGAGAGGCAAAAATGACACTGGAAGCGGAAACAATCCCTAATTATTGTCCGGAACTTGTCTTGAAAAAAAAAAACAACCAAAAACCAACAGCATAAAAAAACAATTTGTTTCATCAGTTACAAGACGCACGAAGAATTCTAACAAACTTTGGGGGCGGGAATTAACAGATGGATAGAGGTGAGTGATTCTTTCAAAGGAGGGAGGTGTGGCAAAATGTTGATCAAAACCTGGAAATCTCA
>BLXT01004901.1:13523-28458 GCA_019648995.1 Plakobranchus ocellatus
AAGGGGTCGAGGTTGGGGGTTGGTAATTTTTGCAATTTGAGAGTAAAAATATGGCCTCTCCTGGCACTAAAATAGTACATAATCAGCATCCACAGGTACATAACTTTTGCACGGAAGGGATTTTGGAAACCCTGGACCCCCCTCCTCACTGGATCCTGCCCTGTAGAGCCTCAGTAAAAAAAAAAACAATTCAAAGAAAACACGCCTTTGATTATGAACAAGACCCTTATAACAAACAAACTAGGAAGCAACTGCAGACAATGATGTTCAGCCTGCTCACAGGACACATCGAACACAAGGCTGAAGAAAGGAAAGTTACTCTACTGCTCATTGAGCTAAAAAAAGTAGAGCTCAAGTGTAGAGCTGGAGGCAATAAGTTTCAGTGTGGAAAAGACTGGATAGAACACTGAAAGCCCAGATAGTTAGAGCGGACTCTGAACAGACGACCAGATTACAAATGATATGGCAAACTTGCTTACACTGGAGAAAGAAGAAGAAGAATGATAAAGAAACGAGATAACAGTCAACAACTAGGATGAATTCTTACAGAACAATACAACAAGATTTATATTATCTTAGAATATGTATTTGTTTAGAAAATGTTGAGTATTCTTTCTTTAAAATAATTGAGGGTTAAAGATTTGACAAACTGGTAGCTTTAAATGGAAAATAGACAAACCGTCCACTTCACGAGGACAAAATCATGATTGTCCAATCATGTTAGCGTAGCTCGTTGGGAAAATGTTTCTCAGCGGATAGAGGCCAGAAGCTTGAACTCACCAAAATAATGATCTGGTGCAGCCACGCAAAAGAAGAAAGGCAGAGACTGTCTTAAAATCTCTCTTGCAACGTTCATGGTTTAGGATGTCTGCATTGGCTAGAAGGCTGTGTTGGGTAATCTTGACTAAGTCTGTGCCAAGTGAATAATATCTTGTCAAGTAGACCATACTTCAGACTTCAAAACACCTATCTTGGTGGTGGATGCTCTGCAGGCATTTATTTTCTCTTTTCCACTACCGTTATGATTTTCTCTTTTTGTATATATGTGAGATTTTTTCACCATTTTAATGAGAAACAGAAGCTAAATGCAACACTGTTTTTGCTTCAGTGCCACTTCTCCTGTTCCTATTCCCTACTGATCAAATATTTTGATCTTCACTCCTCATTAAAAAGTATAGATCATGTAATATTATTATCTTTCTGTTGACACTCGTTTGTTGTATATAATTCATTTTTTATTTGTCCTTTTTTTCTGGGGGGTGTCGGTGGCACAGTGGCAAGCAAGTCCACCCTGAGAACTGCAGGGACCCTTCTGTCGCTGGTTCGAGCCTCGCCACCGGTGCCCTGGCCTGACGGATAGCCTGAAAGCCTGAGATCACCTTGCTGTGGACGGGCAATATACAAAATCAAACCAAACCGATTTTTGTCTTCTCTTCTTTCTTTTGTTTCCTTTCCTCCCCCTCAAAACACACTTGTAACGCCGCAGACCAGAAAAGAAACGCATTATGCATGAAACCAATGTCTGTCTATGCCACAGACAGAAAGAGAGATTTACATTGATCTGAATATTAATAGGAACCAGGACCATGCTTTCTTCCTTCCTTTGTATCATTTTTCAATCTGGGTGAAGGCAAAGGATTGCGCAACAGACACCGGAAGAAAAGGATGGAGCAGACAAAAAATACGTTGTCCCCTGACTCACAATTATTATCAACAACAAAAAGAAGCTATTTCACTTCACAAAAGCCTGATATGCATATGTCCGTTGAACACAATTCTGTGCTATATATGTGTATATTATATATATATCATATATATGTATTAATATCGTTCTTTTACATAATATATTTCTATTTATTATTATTATTATATATATATATATATATATATATATATATATATATATATATATATATATATATATATGTCGGTAGATTTGGTTGCTTTGTATAGAAAATCGTTGCAAATTGACAATAACTAGATAGAGATGAATTTTAAAAACGTTTGTTTGGACGCTCTTTTAAAAATGATTTTTTTTTCCAAGCTAGCGTTAAACCTTCCATCTTCTATTGAAACAGTTTGCAGACAGCCTTGAAACGTGTGTACTTACACTAACTTGAAAAGGGCTGTTAAAATAGCCAATTTCAAGCCTATGTCGATGTTGGGGAGAAATTAATGATGATGATGATGATGGTAATGGTGGTGATGACAGAAGACTGATGATGATGGTGAAGATGATGTTGATCATAATAATGATGCCGTTGGTGATGATGGTAAATAAAAATGTTATGTAAAATAATAGAAGCCTCTTTTAGGAACAATAAATAACTATTATTAATCTTTTTCACGAGTGACAAGATCTGTGAAAAGACGTTAACAATATTGTCTCGCCACTTGTCCATCTGCCTTGCTGGTCTGATGATCTTATGAAATTTTATGATCTTCATGTTTTCCTTTTTATCGACACATTCACATAATATTATCCATTGTTCATCTTTGTCTCTTTTACTTTCGTTTCATCCAGGTTAAATAATATTTAAAAAGCTTTTGAATTTATTCAGGTGTCCCAATAATTTTTTATGTCATACTACCATAGATTATTTATGAGGATTCAGTTCTAGCAAGGCAACAGGTAGTAAAATCTTTGATTCATCATCGCCTAAACTAATTTAGTGATTTTCATCTTGGGTCCCATTACACTTAATCTCGTTAAAGTGACGGCATTACTATGTAACAAAACACTCAAACTTATAACGTAGGTAACTTAGCTTCTGTTTTCCATTATGAAAACAGTTTTCATGTGTCAGACGGCCGGGCTATAACTGTGTAAATAAATATATTTTCCTTGTGTGAAATTGACCAGACAATATTTCTTTTATATTCTAATACCTGTACATCAATCTCAGCATTAAAATAAAAACCAGTTTTAATATTTTGAACTAAGAAGTGGAGTTCAAGACGTCTAGGTCTGGATTAATTTTTATTTTCTAGATTTGATGAATACCTGTGAGGACCAAAGACATTTTGGAAGAAAAACGAGATATTTCAATTTTTGGTATCAGTTTATTCCAAGCTAAAATGATATTTATAACATTTATGCCTTGAAGCAATAATTAAAAAAAAAAAAAGCTTAAATTATATTAACCATATATTTATAGAGTTTAAACAACTCACCTGATATAAATCTCCGATTTCGGCTGAAACAATATATTTTTTTATTCATCTTCAAAGTGCCCTCTCTCATATCAAAATGGTTTTGCCTATCCGTTGAATGTATTATCCATGTTGAACTTGTGAAATAAATCATTGTTCTTCCTCAAGATTGTCTTATGTAATGACAAGTATGTTATTTGCATTTTTTTTTTGCGTGGAATCACGGATCCTTGTCTTGAAAAAGATCTATAAGTAACAGTTCGATAAAAATGTTTATCTTGCAAAATAACGTTTTGTTTTACAAAAAGAAAATTGAAGCTACATATGCAGTTACATAGGTATATAAGTGTCCCAGATTACTTTAGAAGCTGCTTACACGAGAGCTACAAAAAAAGTTCTTATTTCTATTTCTTAAGTGTATATACCAGTTTATCTATGGGTTTTATCGTTTGTTTGTTTTTTTCTGTTGTTGTTTTTTTTTTTTTTTTTGCTTTTTTTCTTTTGTCAGCCAGCCTTCCGCTTTCCCTGCTTGTCTTTTCCAAGGAAGAAACTTCTTTGAAAATTGAGTTTATTATTTTCTTTTCAGATGCAGTATTTTCAGCTTTTTCTTTGGTTTCTGTGTAAAAGAGTAGTGAAAAAATTGGGAGTTCACTAATGGTTACATAACTTCACGTTATCTAATGTTTTTCGACATCCTCTAGTCAGTCTGCCCTTTTCACTTTCTGAGCTTTGTAAATAATTTTGACATTCATTGGTGAAGCAAAGCTATTAAACTGTCAATATACGCCTCACATTGACGTAATCTGGTTAGCACTAATCTCGTACTCTCCCGGCGTGAATTACCAGCCTTATAGTTACCTCCCTTCACACAGCCGCCAAGTTATCTCCCTGTCACAAGATATTTGTACTGCTCAAACGTTGATATTTCCTGCTTCTTTCAGACCCGAGGAGAGATTCGCTGCATAGCAAAACCCTTCTCATCTCCAAAGATTTTTTTTCTGAAACAGAAATACTGTTTATTTAATTATGCTGTTGAGAGTTGTAGAGAAACAGACATTTTTTTCCTCATGGAGATTTTGCGTTTAATATTATTTTGTATCAGGGAATGTTTCAAAAGGTGTTTTTATTTTATTTATTTATTTTTTTTTTTTACAGAAATTATGAAATTCATTTGATGAACCAATTAATGTATTGAGAATACCCTAAACGATTGAGATGTCTCATTTCGAAGCGTATCCTCAACCGCTTTCAGTCTGTGAGCATTACAAAGTGACCACTGGCTAGAGCTGTGTTGGTAAGGAGCCAACAAGTGCGACTTTTAGATTTATGAATAAAATATTTCATAGAATTAAGACCAAAAAAAAAAAAAAAAAGGTTTTAGATTCTGCCTTTCAATCAATTTTATATATCTGGGACATATATTTCATTTGGACTGCTCCCAAGTATAACCATTTGACTTGCTGTATATCCGTGAATTCATTAATTCAAAACGATGCAATGATACTCGCTAAAATCAGCGATCGCGGGGAAATGAGGTACATTTCTGTGCCCTTTCTTGTCATTCAAAGAGGATCATCTACTTCACGAGATCCAAACGAGACGTCATTATAGGCTATAAATTAATAGGAGGGGAAATGAAAAAACTGTTATCTGACTGACACATCATTATGCTGTTAAGAGATAATAGGTACTAAAGATCTCCTCGTTCTCTTGTTCTGATGGCATCGCATTCCACAGTCTAGCAGCTAGCCCGTGGCAGATCATAAGGGAATTAGGATTGGCATGATTTCCCTAGTAGGCAAGGAGAATGGACTGTTGCTATTGATTTCTTGTCTAACGGGAAATAAATCCCGCATTTCTGACTTGAAAACATGGTAGTAGAATGTTCAGCGTTTCTAGGGGATTTGTAGGAACATTACACAACCAGGTATAATAAGAGGAGGGAAGAGAATGAGAGAGACCGAGTTAGAGAGTAACAGAGAAAGAGAAAGAGAGTCAAAGATTGTGAAGTATGGGGAAAAAAGGCTGTAAGGAGGATGCTTGACATGAAGTTGAGTAGGCAGAGAAATAAAAACAGAGTAGAGCTTGGGTTAAAGAGGCAGGGATGTATAACAGGAAAGGAATTTTTCTAAAAATGTGTATGTGTGAAAAATGGGTGGGGGTGGGGAATGGGGAAGGAATGAATGAAGATGAACTTCTTCAGGGAACAAAAATTAGTTTTCAGAGCTGAATAGGTTTCAAGCTAGGCTAATCATTCTTAGTAAAAAGAATTCTCGTAGTCGTAAATCTGTCATTTTTTATTGAACTAATAATGTTATATTAAATCTTTTTAAGGTAATGTTATTCATAACTTCGGGTCGTCACCAAAGTTCGCTGTTGTCCAAAATTCTTAAATGAAATAATAATAATTTGTCTGCAAAAATTTAAAAACACTTAAACCTAATCTGTAATATTAAGAGCATAATTCACAATCGAGCTGCTCAGAAAAGCATGCAATTGTAGATCTATGCACTGACACAGTGTTTTTTTATCATCTTGATTTGACTTATAAATATATACCTTTCTTTTTGCGTGTGCATTGGAATGTAAGTGATTTTATTACTGAATACTCGCTGCTTCGGATTTAGATAGATTTTTTTCAATAATAAATCACTGCCCAGATTATGCAATCAAGAAAGAAAAACAATGAATACTCAAAATGATTGTTGGCGAAAAAAGATTTCACAGATATGTCACTACGTAACATAAGCATGATTAACACTGAGTAAAAACAGGAACAATAAATGACTATGAATTATCATCAATAAAGAATAGATTATTTTAATGCTGTTTGGGATGACAGTTTATAAAAGGAGGAATTTGATATGAAAATCTCAACATAAGGTTGTACGCAGGCAACAGATATTTATGGCGTAACCAAGTGTAAACAATCACAACAGAGCTAAGAACATGTAAAGACACACAATCTTTGTGCTTTGCCAAGTAAAGCCAATGCAAGATAAAAATGGCAATTGAGGGGACACATAAGATCAAAATCGTGTACGTTTTATGTAAGTGGTACATCAAAAAATGTTTATTAAAACCGTAAAAACTTTATTTAAGTTTTACGGATCCAGAACGCACAGATGCCAAAATGAAAATTAGGCGACTTCACTTAGAACCAATTGATGTGTTCTAAAAATCATTCCATCCTAAAACTCCTCTTTCCCCTTTTCCCCTGCTTCACAGCTTGTATTTTGGTAGAGCAGGTCATTGGCTTTATTTAACTTTCTGGGTTCTTTAATAAAACTATAAAGATATAATTATATATATATTATTATAAGTTGTTAATAAGAAAGAAAAAACATCAAAAAGCAAATAAGTCCATAAAATCTAAATCTAGATTTTTATCTGTCGTGTCCTTTTCGGAAATTAGATCTAAGCTCACTTCCACAGCAGTGGGTCACACAAGCTAAAGACAACCTTTTGAAGACTTCTATAAATATTGTGAGCACAAAATACAAAAAAAAGCGTCCTTGAAATAACAATAATGTTAGAAAACATCAAGCTATACTGTCAGAATTGGAAAAAATAGTTTCTATTGCTTTGATAGGGAAGAGCGGTGGCTAATCTAGTAAGGCAGTTGGCTACCAAGTCAGAGGTCCGAGGTTCGAATCCCAGTCCGAGCTAAGTCATTTTTTCATAGCTCACCTGTGTCCACCGAGGACCAAAAAAGTAACTTGGTCTCTGAAGGCCTGGTGAAAGTAAAGGCCGCGAGGAAAGCAATCGCAAACTATCTCATAATGCCGTATGCCAAGAACAATCAGGACCCTACTCCTGGTTCCCTGATGCTTGGACTAAGCATGGGACCCATTTTACTTTTCATTGCTTTGATAACTACCTTGCGAACAGGACGTTGTGATATCCAGAGTTTCTATGGATGTTGACCATATTAATGGAGTTTTCGAACACAATTTTCCGTCCGTCTAAGTTAATGCAAAGAAGAGATAAACGTTATCTGAAAATAAATTTGAAAGGCGAATGGAAATTTTTCGCAACTATTACGTTTGGGAAATATCCAGCACGGGCATTTGTCGTTTTGGGGTTAGTAAAACATTAAACAATCAATGACAATATTTGGAAGGAAACGGCAGAATTTTGCGAAAGGAGGCACGATCGATACATGTACGAGAGGATACCGTGGACATGAAAAAGTGAATCCGACTTTCAAAATATTTTATTTCTCAGGGAATCGGGTGAAAGCACTAACTAAACGGATCATAAATCTGTAAGTGCTAAAATGAGATAGTTATTTATGAAAACAATAACACTTGATCAACTGGTATCTCTAGCTTTGTAAAATACTGTTTTAAATAATACATTTACCAAAATTCACATATATAAAGAAGTATTTTAAACAAGGTAACAACAATTTTCAGAGTTAAAAAAATAATCACAACCCTGTTTCATCATCTACAGCTGTAGAAGTGGACAACAGCAACACCTCTTTATCAGAATTCATCTGTTTTCCCTCTCTGTGGCTGTGCCTGGGTGCCACAGTTCTGCTGGCAAGCACTGTCCTGATGGACTGACCAGCACCTGGTGCTGACATGGACACGGCATGCAGTGGTGTCCGCTCGGACAGGACTGGACCAGAGTTGAGGTTTGAACTCTCGTCTTTATCCTGCTCTGGGTCATCGCTATCTTCAGGGAAATAGTCCTCGTCCTCTTCGTCGTCAATGTCATTTTCGTCAGGCTCCTCCTCCTGGTCGATCTGTAGAAGCTGGTCAAGCTCGCTGTTGAAGGTTGGGTTGGTCAATCCGTGGATGCACTGGTGGTGTCTCTGTCCGGCAGGAGCGATGGTTACTTCCACATTGGTGGTGTTCTCTGATGACGCATCTGGGTTTGTCTGGACTTCTGATAGAGAAATAGTTTAAAATATGTTGGAGGATTCCGACGGTGTTAAAACTTCTTCATGCAATAATCTTTTGTTCACAAGTATAAATTGTGTTGGACTGTTGAAGTATTTACCGTTTCATCAGTACAATATATAAATAGCCGAAAGGTAGAGAGCCTCTGAGCTTTAGGAGGGAATATTCAATTTAATGCAGTAAATGCTATAAAATTAATCAAAACATTAAAATTTATGTCTTTGAAGAAGCTTTTGAGTAATTATAATTTCTCTCTGCCTCGCTCCTTCTCCCCTTCCCAACCTCTCTCTCTCTCTCTCTCTCTTTCTCTCTTTCTCTCTCTCTTTCTCCTCTCTCCTCTCCCTATCCTTTCTCTTCTCTCTCTCTCTCTCTCTCTCTCTCTCTCTTCCTCGCTCTCTAGTCTCTTTTAAAATCTAAAATTTATAAATAACATTTAACTCAATAGATCCTCCATCTCTTCAGTCTGATTCGATGTAATGAAAAACCGATACAAGCTGGCCAGAGCACACACAGCAGCAGCATGCCCAACTTACTTCTCAAAGGTTGGGGTTTTAACTTGCGCCGCTTACAGCAGCATTTCTCTAGCAAAGCTTTGTAGCCACTGCGATATCTCGCCAGAGCCAGGCTGTAGAGAAGCGGGTTAAGCAAGCCGGGTAGGGAGGTGGCGATGTTGGAGTACATCAGGGTCGGCTCGCTTACCTCCACGCCTGCCTTCTGCAAGGTCAGCATCAACTGAACAGGGGAAAACACGTGCACACAATAATTATGTGACATACGGAGATCAAAATGCTCATTATCAACAATGTGGTTGTTTTAAAACAAAAACACCTCATGAATCTGTGAAGTATAGAAATTCATTTCCTGTAAAGGATTAAGATCTAGAAGCAGCGGGTCGCTGGCTAACCGTATCAAGATGGCCGATTCTAAGCAGTGCTATAACGGATTTATACCATTTGATTAGTCTTGCGGCAACAATGAAATATGCGCCTTGAAAGCCCTTGGAATTTTGCTGGGTGCTGACAATATCATTACAAAATATTGGGGCTCTTTGGCGCAGTAGCTAGCTAACTCGCTCTATAAACTGCAGGTCGCGTCTGTGCCATATTCGAATCGAGTACCGCCGATAAGTTTTATGAAAGCAAAATCCTGACATCATCTAGAATAAAACAGCACAAGCAGTCACAGTTATTCATCGTGCATAAGAACAAAGAAAAAAGGCAAGAAAGCTGTTATCATGCCACGCACTAAATAATAGGAACAGGAGGACTTACATTCGAGCGTATTTTACAAACATGTGTTTGCGAAATTAGGTTTATGTTAAGACAATCCAGTTTCCCATGCCAGGTAACATGGACCGCTACAGACGAGAAACTATTCTCACCATAAGGTAGAAATCGAAGCTCCACTCTCTTGACCCTAAGCCGAAGACTGATTGTCTACCCCTCTTTGCCTTAGGCGTTACAAAGATAATAGAGCTTATCGCTATTATCTTTGGGCGTAGTCAATTTTCATACCACATAGCGGTCTACTCCATATGCCGCCTACAAGTAAGCAATTCCAAAGTCTAGATCTATAGCTTTACAGTTCCTTCTCTCTAAAACTTTTGTTCATAAATAATAAATGACTAAGATAAGTTTTCACTGCGACCACGTGAGAAGCAATATCCTCTCTGTAGCTGAGACTTTACGCTATACATACTGCATTTCATTTTACAAAGTAAATATCAGTGAATGGACATGCACAATGATAAATTAAGAGTGAGAATAATGTTGGAAAGAAAAATAATCGAACTTATCATATTTCGTCCAGCGTTTTTTTTTTTTTTTTTTTTTGTCGCTAATGCACCTTCTGTATACATAAACAGTGGATAGCGAATCCGCCCTAAGATCTGCGGGGAACCCTCTGTCGCGGGATTGAGCCCGTCACTGGCACCCTGGCCTGATGGAGGGTCTGAAAGCCTGTGATCGCCTTGTTGTGGGCAGACTATATTTACAAAAAACAGACTTGTATGCATCTTAAGGTCACTTACTGCAGAAGGTACCCAAGTGAGGACGCCGGCCATCACGATACAGGCCATGCTGTAATGGCGCTTCATGCAATCTAACGCATACAGCTGGCCTAGGTCTGGCACATTCTCCTCCTCGTGATACAGGCGGGTCTTGCGGCGCCGCTCCTGCTTCATGCGTTTGCTCACCTGGTATAAACAGAAAAATGCGGAAAAATAATCAAGGCAAGGATGGCTTCAAAGGATTTCAGAGGCGGGAGATCAAAATCTCGTAAAAATATAAATTTCAATCAAATGCAATACCTGGATGGGGATTAAGGCCCTTCCTTTTTAAGAAATTTATTCCCCTATTTATTTCATGTCTAAATTCGTATATTGAACCTAAATATCAAGTTTTTTTCTTTCATTTTTGAAAGTTTTTTTTTTTTTTAAAAGAGGGCTCGAAATTATATGGTTTTCAAACAATTTAAGTTAAAACCCATATCAAAGCTGTTTTCGATACTTCTGTAATCCTGAATATGAAAAAAAGGAATCTTTAAACTGCGTCTCCCGCCAGAACTTGTTTCCACAAAAAGCACAAAAAAACCCAGCCTTTTCTGTAAACCTGGTGATTTAAAAACCATAATGAGATCGCGCTGTCTTTCTACCTCCTTCTGCTCCGGTAATCTTTTGCCCTTATTTTCTGGAAAATAATTACATGAGCGCTTGAAAATCGTTTGAAGTGTATCATTTTTTCGAAAGGCAATTTGTTTTCAATCGTTTAAAAAAAAAAAATTAATCCAGGTTACTCTAGGATGAACAAAAAAATCGCTTACAAAAGCAATTACATTTTAGGTCCAGGCGAGAAAAGATCAAGCCCCTACGTGTGTCGCGAATACAGTTTTTAAAGCGTTTAATTTTCTAAATGTTTTTTTTTTCAGAATTAAAAAAAATGAAATATTTTCCTCTTGATATTGTTATTACGAAGACAAAATTGCTCAATTGTTCTAGACAATAACGTTTTTTATTTTATTTTTTTTTCCTACACAATACCCACTTGGCCTTTCACTGAAGCTCACTTTGTACATAAACGAAAGTAAAATTTAAGGTTTATTTTTTAACAATACAAAAAACCACCAAAAGATGAATGAACAAGTGCACTGAAAAAAGATTTTTTTAAACTTATCTTGGTATTGACTAAGACGTCATTAGTTTGCTGGACGACTATTTATGTATTCCTAAGGGCGGTAATTTCAACATGGAACTCAACGATTTTGTAATGAACAGTTCAACAAATTGAAGGCAGAAAATGTTTTAAGTTTTTAGATAATGACGATGATAATGTGGCGATGTGAGTAATGACACCTGTCCAATATTCACGATTGAAGGGCACAATATTCACAACAGCTTTGAGTAGATATATTGCATTATAGAATGATATCTAAAACTTTTGTTTTTCTCGATGATTGCTTCCATACACCCACGAATCTTTCCAAAGAATTATTTTTTTCTTTTCAAACATCCCTTTAAAATGGTAGTCTGTTAAAAGCAACATTTTAATTGCCCTTACCTGAAGGCAGACACCAATCCCAGATCCACAACCCAGCACTAAACATACATAGACCATGGTCAGGAACGCTGCAAAGAAAACTCGCTCCTTGGAAGCTTCAGGTACAGGCACCAGCCACGACCTACAGGATTTCTCCCCTTCAGGCATACCGGTAGGTCCCAGTCCTGCAACAGGTAGAGCGGATATTCCCAGCGTCAGTGAGAACAGGAAGAACAAAGTCAGGGAAACATAGTCCTTTTTATGGCACTCGCCGGCACCCAGAATGTTTGATTGTATCTCCGACTTCGAATGATGATCAAGACCTGAATGGCAGGATGAGTGAGATTGTACTGGATTGCCTTCTCTATCATTATTGAAAGCGGGGAATCCCTGGACACTGTTAGTGGTCAGAGAAATATTGGAAGCCTCTGGAATGTTGGAGGCACTGGCGGTTGTGTAAGAGGAATGTGGGTTGAGAATATTTTGATCTCTGCTGACTGTAGAAAAATCCTGCAGTCTTGTATCATAATTATTGTCATTTTTAAATTGTTTCTGCTTTGTGGCTAAACCCTTTTGAGCATCCTCGGTGCCTGTAGTGCGTGGAGTGGATGATTTAATCCATTGTGTGGCCTCTTCATCAGAATCCACGTCAACTAAACTATTTTCGGTGTAATCTAAAACAATTGGATCAACGTTTGCACCCAAAGAGAGTTTTTGAGATCGCTTCACACCATTGGAATGACTGTATCTTTCTCGTTGGGTAACCTGCCGCTGCTGACCTGGCAACAAAAGCTGAGACTGATGTTGATCTTTCTCTCCAACTTCTTCCGCAGGTTCTCTCGTTTGACCACCTTCTTCTTCAGTCTGTGAAATTGCAGCTTGCTGGCCAATGGAGGACATTGCAGAGCTTCCAGAGAGGACCGCCCTATGGCAGGACGGACAGTGGTCAGGCGGTTTCAGATTTGCAAGGCGCCGAACAGCAACATGACAATTCGCACAGATATAGGTGAGCAAGACCAAGGATGAAAGGTTACACCAGGTAGAGGTGACCTGGTATGTGGTACAGGTGGGCGCTCCGCCATACCAACCTCCTGAGAAGTAGGACGCCAGTCCCAAAGGTGTGGGTACAAGAGCTGATAAAGAAAACAATTAAATTGCATTTGTTGAATTTTTTACGAATCAATTAAAAAAAGAAAGAAAATCTTGGCGTAAACTGCGATGACCAAAACCTTGTAGGAAAGATAAAGAGTTGTCTAAAATTAGTTCATCGTGGATTTATCGATACCGAGAATACTTTCATTACAGAAGAACTGAAACATTTATTGTCAACACCTGTCCTAAGGATCCACTACCCTGATACAATACGGAATAAGGAGCCAGGGGAAAAAATAAAATAAAACGACGGCAAGAGGAAGTTGTCACCTAGATAAGACTGTGGAGATTGGTTAAATTGGTATTAAAGAAGCTAAGAACTCAAGGAGAAACTTACCTCATTATACAAGTCATTCTCGGGAATGAAGGAACACCAAAAAGCACATCCAAAGTGGACCTGCAGTCGGACACAAGAGAGATAGGCCACAACCGGACAGAGGTAGAGAGGCAATAGAACAGGCACATGGAGATTTTGTCAGACATGAGAGAGATATAAAACAGCTTGGCAGAGATGGGGGAGAAATAGTCGCAGAAAGAATTTTATTGGGAGGAAAGGTCTGATTGGCGAGCCTATACTTTAGCCTAGAGTAAAAAGTGGCTGATGATCATAGGAATATAAAAGGTTAGAGGCAAATGAATCGTATAGAAAGACATTGGATTATAATGTGGGTTTTTTTTTGTTTCAAATCAAAAAGCGTCGTTGTACCGAAAACTAATTTTTTTTATGAACTTGAATCCATTCATTCTGCCACACGAAAGAAAAAAGTGATTCCATCTACCTAAAAACTGTTTTATTTCGCTTGATTATTTTTAGGTATAAATCATCAAAACTGAACCACTTTTTATTTTTTATTTCGAAAGTTAGTATTGACCTTATGAGGAGAAGTGGCTTATCTGGTAGGGCAGTTGGCTATCACGCCAGAGGTCCTTGGTTCGAATCATAGACCGCGCAAATATTTTTCAGTGCTCTTCTGTGACTAACTAGCACTAAATGGACATGAAACTAAAGGCGATGAGGAAATCAATGACTCAATGCTTCTAAAAACGCCGTTATGCCAAGAACAATCAGGACTCTACTTTTGGTTCCCCGATGTTGGACCAAGCATTGGACCCTCTTTACTTTTAGTATTGACTTACTACATTTGAGAAATATAAAGCCATTGCACAAAAGCATCCAAAACAGTAACTATAAGCCATTGACCTAAGCCAAGAACTTAAACGTTTCAAATATCTTATTCTTAAGCAGGTTTATGCGAGTGCGTTTTGGACTTGTCAGAAGTGGAGGAATGTAAGAGGAGAACAAAAAAAGGGAGAAAGGAAAAAAGAGACTGATAGATAAACTATGAGAGATAGAAAGAGATAGACAGAGAAAGACAGACAGAGAGAAAGAGAAATTTATGGATCAAAATATAGATAATAGATGAGAGCGATTGTCTTTGAAGTGTGTGTGTGTGAGTGTGTGTGTGTGTGAGTGTGTGTGTGGGGGGGGGGGGGGAAAGAAGTTCTTGAAACTTCACCATAAAAGTCTTTGCAGGTCTCAGAACTAGTTTGTAGACTTTTGCCAATGCCTGGGAAAAGAGATTGGGCAGAGAAAGATACAGATAGAGAGAGAGAAAGAGGGAGAGAGAGAGTGTGTGTGTGAGAGAAGAGAAAAAAGGGGAAAGAGTGTACATAAACAGCAAGTTTAGAGAAAGAAGCACAAAGAGATACACAAATGCATCAGGTAAGTACGGACAAGAAAAGAAAGCGAGAGAAGGAAGCAGATAAATAACTGCCTATAATTTTATACGAAGGCCACGAGATAGATATCCATTGATTTATTCATACAAAAGAAAAATAGAGAGAAAGAGGACAGGTAGAACCAGATATATATATATATATATATATATATATATATATATATATATATATATATATATATATATATATATATATATATATATATATATATATAAAGAGAATGAGAGAGCTATAAAGGAAGAGAGAGAGAACTAGAGATAGAAAGAGACAAACACAGAGAGGAAAATAGAGATTGGTACGAGAGGGAGAGAGGTTGGCGGTGAAATAAATTTCAAATAAAATTTACAGAAATCGGGATCGGATTTCGAAAAGTGACCTCGAAAGAATCGGACAACATAATATGACACTCAACATTGTGTAATCTTGATACGCCTCCAGATCAGTTCT
>BLXT01004901.1:99861-116055 GCA_019648995.1 Plakobranchus ocellatus
CTCTGTATTTCTGTTTGTTAGATACACACACACTCTCTCTCTCTGTCTCTCTCATTTCTTCATAAATGTTTGTAAATCACATAACATGAGCCAAAAAAAAATGTACCTCTAACAAAGTTAAGAATGTAATAAAATTTATTCTATCAAAAATATCTCTTTGTGCCTCAGTACAACTTTTTTTCTCATACTCAATTTTTTAAGAACTACATGTGCAGCATCCCACAAAATGAGTTGAGCTGCAGGTCTCCCACACTGAGATCAAATAAAAGTATTCAGAGAAGAAGTGAAAATTTCCAAAGCTTACTTGTACAGGAAATCTATAGCATGTCTGTGGAAAGACCACACAGAGAGGTTAGTAGTTACCCCTCTCTAATTTATAGTTTTCATTGAAATCAGTCATGCAAAACCCAAACTCTGCTCAACTTTGAGGGACTGCTACACAAATGTTCTAGGTTTTAATTAATTAATTCAAATCTACACTTCAAACTTCAGGAAGAAATACTGGTAGTTATTATTTCTTTATTGTATTGATGTAAGAATCTGTTCCATAAAGAAAGTGACAAAAAATGACATGAGTTTCTGCTTTCTTGTGGGACCTTGGCAAGCTCTGAGACAACAAACGTTCAGTAAAATAATTATAACAATCGTTTCATCAATGCCTATCAAAAGTCACAGATAATAAGAAAAATTGTTCTGAGGTCTCATGGTTTGACTTCAAAGTTAAACACTCAGCTACAAAGTGCAAATTAAAAAATTTGCATCTTGGTTGATATTATCACATTTGATCATCCCAGTCAAACGACTCCATAGCAGCAAGATCATCATTTGTAAGGGTCACTTCAGAGCCATCATTGGCCTCAGTCTCTTCTTCAAACCATGCTTCATCAACAGCCTCAAACTCACTAGGTGTATTTTGCTCCACTCTCATCTTTTTTGAGGGAGTTGTCTGAATAAAGTTTGTGATGCTGGCTTGTCTTTTACCTGGCGATGCCTTTATGCTTTTATTGTTTTCTTCTCCACTGTTGCATGAAACTGAAAAGCACACAAAAATTGTTAAAAAACACAAACATTTGTTCGAGTACCCTACTGATGCCCCCTCCCCCTCCCCCCTCCCCCCTCACCCCGGCCTTTGAAGTACCCGCATATTTGAGGCCTGATTTTTAAGCTCCTCTTCTAATGCTGTTGAACACATCCCCTTCTGATATGAAGTCCACAAAGTTTTAATGCACAGAATCATACATAAGAAGCATCTTCACATTTGGACCAATTCAAGCCAAACTTACCCTTAAACACTCCTGACCCACTGACACCAGGCTGATTGTCACTAGCAATCTCTACAGGACCAGTGATCTCAATAAAGTCAGACTTGAACAGAGCCATTATAGTGGTCTGGCTTGGATCCTGATATGAAAACAAAAATCGGAGTATGGACAAAGGTTATTTGATATGAAATGGTCTGCATTGGCTACTACACTTGTACAACACAGAAGAAATAATAGGAAATAAACAAGGCAATGTAAAGCAAAAAGCAAAGAGCAAGTTGTTAAAATATTTAATTTTACTCATGTATGAACTGACCTTTGACTGCAGTAAATGTAGAAGTATTCACTCCTTTATCAAATACACTTTTAATTTTAATAATTTTCTTCCGAAGTATGGATAAGTACAAAGCTTAAATTATTCCTCTTCTACATTTGAAAAATTGATAGATGTGTCACATTTTCAGCCTTTGTGAAGACCTGTAATGTATGAATCAGCTTCTTTGTAGAAAATAGATGAATGAATAGCACATAGTGCTTACAAATTTTGAAGCTATCAGCTGTTGTGTTCACTGCAGTCATACAGTGAGATGGATCCATTAAATTCTCACGGTTTATTTGGTTGAAATATTCTGGAGGATTCTCTTAATTTTGATTAGTTTTTTGTTTCTGTTTCTTGAGTGTTAAAAACCAACAGTTTTAATCTGCATTCTTTGAAGAAAGCAATCTGTGATGGCAGAATTACATCTCTATTGATCAGTTGACAGCTCATTTGAGTGCTGTGTTTGAACGTGTCTAATGCTTGTTGCAAAAGATGATATTATTATAACTTTTGAAGCAGAAAAGAAAGGGAAATTTGACACAATAATTGGCTCTTGCAGTCACTGATAATCAGTTTTTCTTCTGGCCACTGGCACCTGTAGCTTGCATTTAGGACATAAAAAACTACTATTGCTAAATCATCACATTCTCTCCTCATTATTCCATAGTTATTAAGGGAACACTGATAAATATACAATAAACTGAAGCACACTCACAGTCATGATCTTGGTATCAGCATTTGAAAAATTGTCCTTTGTCAATCCTGCCTTTCCCAGCACATCAAGTTTACCCTGAACAAGGGGCCTGAAGAAAATGATATCAGTGTTTCTACTGTCACTGGTTTTACTTGCATGTGTACAGGATAGCAGTTAGCCAAGTGACTTCTGAGTATGTCACTTTGATGTCTGCGCTTGTTTCAACAAATAGGGAGTAATATTGAAAAAGAGAACCCAAGTTATGGAGATGACATTAAACAACTCAAAACAGTAAGAGAGCCCAAATCAGTGAGATAACTTTAGAGATTCCAAAACTCAAATAACTATACAGACCTAAACAGTGAGATGGCTACAAATTAATATTCCAATGCAGAGACATAACCAAAGAGGACACAAAAAATTGAGAGTTTCTAAAGTTCATGTTTACTGAGCATAAATCAATTACAAACATTTTTTTGGGACTGATTTTATGGACAAATGTAATGATATTTCTTTGATCTTTCAATTCAGAAGGCCCTGAAAGTTAAAGAAACGTATGTAAATAATTCTTCTGAACTATTACATTAACAACCACATAAAAAAAACCTACCAAATATAATCATCAGCTGTGCCTTGAGCTACGAGATACTGGACACTGACGGAATCCTTTTGACCTATGCGATGAGCTCGATCTTCTGCCTGAACTAAAATCTACGGCCACAGAAAATAAATAAATATTAAATGCCTGAATGGCTTTTGATTTGTTAAGAAAAAAACAATTCTTTTCTTTTCATTTTATCACAGAAAAACCAAAGCTTTTGATGAGAAAAATTGGATAATGCAATGAATTTACTCAACGTTTTTACCGAAATAATGACTGAATAAAAACAAAAGCATGTATAATTGGTTAGCTGAGAGAGAGAAGGAGTTCAATTTCTAAACCTACCCCTGGATTCCAAAAGAGCTCGGCAAAGACGACAATGTTCGCTGCAGAGAGATTTAGTCCTGCATTGGCAGCAGTGATTGAGAGAATGGCCAGCTTGCAGTCTTCCCTAGTTTGAAATTTTCTGCAAAAGTAATTTCGTTGCTCCGACGTTGTTGAGCCATCGATGCGAATGTAATCAATTTTCCTTGACTGCTGCAAACAAATGATTACACGAGAAAGAATACAAAAGTAAAGCTACTAAATTAGCCTGATAAATCGTAAAAATAAAACTATAAGACCGAATAACCATACGCAAGTTGTAATATATATATATATATATATATATATATATATATATATATATATATATATATATATATATATATATATATAATATATATATATATATATATATATATATTTATATATATAGACTTAAAATACATTTCATAGCTCATGAAATAACTTTCAAAGTTCAAAAGTAAAACAAAGCAAAAAAAAATGTGATAATTTACAGGGTGGTAATTTGAAAACAAGGTAAAGTATTTGTGATTATTTACAAAGTGATAATTTGAAACAAAAAATAACTGAGCTGGTGATTGAAATTTTACCTGAGACTGAATGCAGTCTTCAATTGCATTGAGCATCTCTCGGTGATGAGCAAATATCAAAAACTTTTTATCAGACTCCAGAAGGTCAAGGATATATTCTCTAAAAAAAAAAGAAAAAAAAAGGCAGTTAGTGCATGTCGTACTTTCAATAATAAATAGTACTGATATGGCATCTTTATTCTTTCACTTTAAAAGCACAACATTTTATTTACTGAATGATCCTCATTTCCTTCTCAACACTTACATAAAACTTATTTCTCCTGCTTCTTTCAAAAAAGCCAGATAAGCAGATAGAGAGAGAAAAAAAAAACAACAAATTTATTCTGACCTTATTTATTTTCATATGACAATAACATAAAGACAAACTTGTAAAAATAACGGTTAAAAGAACTTAAATAAATATTCTTATGCCACATTGCCAATGATCAAATTACATGTAAAATATCAAATACCTCACAGCTGACAGCTTTGCTCGGCTGGTTTCTTGGAAATACTGAAGCAAGGCACCTCTTCTTTCAAGACCCTGAATTTATGGTGGATCAGTTTCAAAAAAGCTGATTAGTTCTAGAGTGTACATGCAATTTAATGCCTAATCAAAATGAAAAGTTAATATCGGGTTGAACATTCGTTTTCTCATAGAATATTGTGAAGAACATCATTATTCTTGCATGTTATTTTAATGGATGAAAAATACTAGGTGATATTGAAAAAAAAAAAAAAATTGGCTTTATTTTGTTTTGCATATGCTTAAAATTTAATTGAGCAAGAGCTAATCCAGAGAAATGAATTGTGAATATTTTATACCTTCAAGATATATCAATATATTTCTTACTGCTTTTCAAATTGAATCAAATATTGCATTATGCAAATTTCAAATCATTAATAAATTTTAAAAGTCTATCAAGAACTTTGCATTGGTGAAAAACTGGATAGGGATTACACTTTTTGTTGTGTGTCCAGATGTTAAAACTTAAAACTTTTTCACTCAAAAAAAAAAAAAAAAAAAAATTTTCATGTCAAGAACATGAACTTTAAATTTTCATTTTACAATTCTATTGGATATATCAAACCAACCAGAACTAGTCTTAACATAGAATGATTTTAAAAAAGACAAACATTAAAACATTTTCTGATAAAGACTAAATAAAGATGGAATGTCCGACCATGCTGTTTACTTTCTGCTGCAATAAATTTAAGCTGCCGAACGTCTTTTCTTTATATTTTTCTAATAGTACAATAACATATTGCCCCTGCATCTTCAGGATCACAAAACTTAGTCATTTGTTGCCAAGATTGCTGTGCCTGCATGTTCTATCTTTGACAAAAAAGTGGATAAACCACACATAAAAAATGTTACACATTTTAAAAACAAAACAAATGGATCTACCTTAAGCTTCACTTTATCCATGATCTTTGAAGCTGCTTTGAGGTTTTTATGGTGTTGCACAGATTGGGGATCAAGCACAACCATCTGTCTTGTCTTTGCTGGAAGCTGTGACAGAACATCTTTCTTCTGGCGCCTAGAGTAGAAGTAAACCAATTTTGGCACAAACATTCATAAAAAACAATAACAAAAAGATTTTCTGGTTTTATACTTTGACTTAAGTACCCTGTTCATTTATAAAATGTATATGTTCTTTATTTTTTTCATGAAATGCTTCTATTAAATTAGAAACAACAAAAACATCTTTTTTCTTACTATTAAAAATTCACATACTTTCAAAAAATAAATCACACTTTTTACCTAACCATCACTCGTTTCTCCAACAGCAACTGTAGCTCTAACATGTTTGATGAGCCACTGTAATCCCAACCCCAAGGCAGCTGGTGTAAAAAAAAAAGAGGAGAAAAAGCTGTGCTATAAACACTTTCATTACTGCTGTGATTCACAACTTCATAAAATGTCTTCTCATCAAAATTTGACATATTGTTATTGCCTTTAAGTATGAAATGCCATTAGGAATGATAGCTAAAGCTTCATTATCACCAATGTTATTAAAAATGTCAATTAATTTTCTTCCTCATCATACATTTGGTATCTGAATAATCAAAATCCATATTTGTGATTTTAAAAAATGAGTCTTAATCAATTGCATGTTGCTTGGTACAATTTTTTAGTTTATTTTTGCCCTCTTCTTACAGCCATTTTTGTTTCAGAAACTTAAAACCTAGTACTTGGCACAGAATTACAATATCTTTATCCTGCTTTCATTAATACAAAGTTTATTACGTGCAGTTTCTGGTAGAATCAAAATGCAATGGCTGACTCTTTGATAGGTCCAAGGCAATTTTCCTTCCAGTATTATCATTAATATTGTTGATTAGGGACTTGCCAATGTTTTCACCTGCTTTGCATCACAATAGCGAAGGCCAAAATCATGAAACTTGAACATTAGGGACATGCAAATGTTTTCACCTGCTTTGCATCACAATAGCGAAGGCCAAAATCATGAAACTTGAACATGTGAGGACAAACAGCAACAATCTGACAAAAAAGCTCATTTGGCCGAGATAAAGCTGGTGTGCCAGACAACAGCAAAACTCTTTTGGCACTCTGGGGAAAAAATTGTTAACATAAAAAAGTTAGCTGGACACTGACAAAATATGAGTATGAATTAAAAAGAAACATTTATATCAAACATGTGTGTCTAAATATGCAAGCTAAATAATGGCATATCTTCATCTTCATTTGCCAGGTCTGTTGTAGACATCGGCAATCATGGCCTTCCATTCCTCTCTGCTGTCAGTTCTCCAGATAAATTCATTGTTGGGGGATTCTTTCCTCGTTGCCACGGGAACTAGCTACCCAACTTTTAGTTCACAGAGCAAAATCCCATTAGCACGGGGGTCAGGTTACCGTCAGCCACTGGGCCACAGGACATAAAATTTTACCTGCGCTGCCTAGAATGGCACTGTGGTGTCCGCTTGAAATTTTTCATTTTATGACAAATTTGAAATAGTTAGAACAGGACCTTAATATAGTGGAATCTTTTTTTACTTATGAAGCTAGAAAAAAAGCTGTTTTTTCTGACGAAACTTAAGATATCATGTGTGTTGTTATCATTTACTTGCAAGCGCTTGAAAACAGGCAATTTCGTTCAACTGATAGGGAAAAAACGTGCTCGGGATTTTTCGCAGCTTTCGCCGCTAAAGGCAACATATAGAGAAAAACTAAAGGTTCAGTTTTGGGGTGATTTTCGTTGCCGTGTGTGGTGGTTTTCGGGGCCCTGTTGAATAGCTATTCAGACTGTCTATGTATTTTATGCGTTGTGTTTCTCTGCCTTTGATACCACAAATCTTTCCACACAATATTTGCTTTTCTATTCCATCAGCTCTGTTTATATGCCCAAAAAATTATAGGTGTCTTTTTCTGATGGTTTTGAGTAGAGATCTTTTGTACCCAGCGATTTCCATTACTTCTTCATTTGATTTCCTTTCTATGATATTCTCTTAATTCTTCTGATATACCACATTTCTGCTGCTTCACGTCTTCTTTCGAGGTCTTTTGTCAGCGTCCAGAATTCATATCGGTACAGAAGGATGGACCATATGTAGGCTTTCATAGTGTTGATTTTGGTGCTGAGTCTTATATTTCTGTTGTTGAAGATGGACTTCATCTTGATGAATGTGTCTGTAGACAAAGCGATTCTCTTCTGTATTTCTGTATTGCATCTGGCATCTGGAGTTATTGTGAAGCCCAAGTATTTAAAGGTGCCAATCGCATAAAGGTTAAGTAAAATTTATTTGGTCTGAGCTATGAAAGTTTTTTTTTTCTTTTTGGTCTGCATCTAAAGATGAAGTGAAGAAATGATATGTTCTGAAAGTATTAAATGTTTTCTTCAAGAATTTTCATTTTGCATCTCATTTTTTCTCAAGTCTTGGATCTTTGCAGTAAGATATATGACAGATTGATACCTGGGTTCTCATTTCAATGATAACTTCACAGACCAAAACTATTTAATAGATTCAATTTTTACTCTTTGTGGATGTTTTGTTTGAGTTTTGGTTTTGGTCATAGCCCATATTATTTGTTTCCGTAGATTGAAATTATTCTCTCCTTTCCCAGATGTATACAACATAGCAAGTTTCGTGGCCATTTTTATATTTAAATGCTTTATTTTACAATAAACCCTCCTCCTGTTTGGGTGGCCAGAACAAGCCTTAAGGCCAACTGTAGAAAGAAGGGTTGGCATAGATCTTTAGAAAAGTTCATTGGTTATGAATTTTTCAAACATGACATTAATCTAGAGGAATCTCCCCGACCCTTTAAAGTAAATTTTAAAAATGAAAAATTTTAAACTCACCATGAGCAGAGGCATAGCTGCTTTTGTTCTTACAGTCTTGTAATTCTTTAAAAAATGTGATTCATCCTGAAAAAAATAAAAAAAAAGATTCAAACTACCATGGTGAACACTGTGTAGGCCTCAGAAGTGAGTCACAAACATTTAAAGAATTGCCCTGCCCTTTTTATATAAGCATATTAAAAGTAATCTATAAAAAAGACAAAAAAAAAAGAAAAAGCAAACATCATATGATCACGATACATTGAAAAAACTTTTAAATACTAATTTCTTAACCCAATACCACATCTGAAGAAGAAGAGAATCAACATTTATTACTTTACTATTATTTTTTTTTTGTCAGTAGCTCTTAAAAAGATGATATTATTCCAATTTTTTTCCAAGTTTCTTTGCTTCTTATCAGGCGATATTTCCTAAATTATATTCTTTTTCTTATTTCTCCGACTCTGTAATCCTTAGCCTTCATGAGGAAAGTAAGGGCCACACATTCAAGCCTTTTATTTTTTAATAAAATTCATATCTTGCAAAGATCCTTCCCAAAGTGTTTAAATTTGTGAAAGTTCGAAGTTTGCCAAACCCAGAATCCCTATCTTTCCAATGTTTTTCCTTTCAGAAAGTTCACAAGGGCTTCTTAAAAACTACACCTATTTTACCTTTACTCTGATAAGATGTTCATATCTAACTAGAAGAAAAAAGAAATTCATTTATTACATTCAATTTCATCACACTGTACCATGATGATAATTTTGAACTGCTGTTTTTTTAACTCTTGTGCTTTTTTGGACAGCAAGTCGTAGCTGAGGATGTTGACCAGCCCACAAGTGGCACTTGCTTTGCTTGATTCCACTACATTCACATCACATTGAGGAACATCAGGTAACCATTTACATATTTGCTGATTCAGACAAAAAAGGAAAGGGAATCGAGCATGATTTTTCAAAGTATATTATGCCTATATAAGCCTCAAAGTACATCACAACAATTATCTTTGCCATCAAAATTATCTTCATATGCAAAATGCCACAGCGGTGGCTCCAGTGATCATGAAGGGAATTTCACAAAAATATAAACCAACTGGACTCACAAGTAAACTGTTAAACTATCTGAGATTTATTGTTAAATAAGTTTTTTACAGTCAATTAGGCAGGATTTTTAACTCAGCTCCAACATTGCATTGGTTTGTTTCATAACTTAAAATTTCTACACTTAATGCTTGAGAATGAACTTCCCAGAGAGGGAGATTAAGATAGGGCAAATAGAAACCTGAGGATTAGAAAAAATATGTTTAAACATCCAGCTTGACACAGGAGCAAAGCAATCAGTGATCGTTCCCACAGCTTTGTCTCTCAGAGCCAAACTAATGATTAAATCTTACTTTTGAGAATGTTGCACTTTGAATTGCCCATTTTTATGCGCAAAAAAAATGTGGGGTTTTTTTTCTATCATATCATAAAGGAAAAAAAACAAGAGATAAAACATCTTTCCTACATATTGAATCCCACCTACCTGGGCCCAATCAAAGCGAACAGATGAAGGGGCAACAACAAGCAATGGCCACTCTTCTCTATAATAAGCCGCAACACAAATGGCCTGGAGAGTTTTTCCCAGACCCATATCATCTGCCAACAGTAGTCTTCCTTTACGGTGAATAGCAATGCTGAAAAGAAAAAAGAAATAGATCATGGACTTCAGCTGCGTTGACATAGAATTGTACAACAAAATTGTAAACAAAATAAAAAAATTGATAAAATTATAATTCACTACATTCAGTTAAAGAAAATAAGAAAACAAAGGTAAAAGGGCTGATCAAATACAAGATCCTCTTGTGAAAAAGTATAGGGCATATGGGTCAAAACGTGAATTGCCGTACAGAAAAGCACTAAAAACATGACATTTTGCAAGGAGGGCTCTCTTTACCTCCCCTCCCCCAAGAATGCAAAGAGTTATAAACTGCTAACTGGCCTCATTTACATAGGCCAGCCATAGTGCACAGCCACACAGCGCCTTGCGGGCAGAGTGCCCCTCTCTTCTTAGTGGCCTATAGGTCACTGTGTACGTTATTTTGGTGTTACATTTTGATCTATTTTTAAAACATCGTCTATTTATTCATGCTTTATTTTTCTTAATGCCGTGTTTCACATGAAAGACAAATAGGCAAACTATCAAATTAAAAAAAAAACGCGGTAATAAAAAAAACGGGAGTCACTAATTGCGGTTAGAAGCCTCTTCAAGCCTAAAATCGTGTTACACTTTCGTAACGTACGCGAGATTTCAGTTGGCCAGTAATTGACAGAGCTGACTTTAACCGGCTTTTTCTACATTTTTCAATAGACTCAGTTGAACCTGAGAATCTCGAGTATTGAAAACCTCTTGGGCAAAAGGAAGAAAGGGGTGTTGACAAGCCAGGTAAGTTTGGTGTTCAGATAGTAGAAAATAACGTACACGTGCATAAGTGACGTAACACGACACTTTATTATTCTATAACGTACACATTTGTTTTAGTAGGGTTTTTCTGTCGGACAAAAAAGGTTAAAACAAATATTTCAATGTGACCTCATATTTTCAATAATCAAAAAAAAAAAGCTCGTTAAATCGCGTTTGGACTTAATGAAACTATAGAAGAATGCCGGTATCAGTTTAAAAGTTTTGATCTAAGTAAGTAACACGGACAACGTTCACAATACTCTAGAAAAAAAAATAATTAAAAAAAAATTTGAAATGTGCCGTGTTCGGGGCCGTGTGCTAAACTTCAATAGTTATTTTTATACTTGACCCCTTGTAAGCATTAACATTTTTTTTGTTAATTGGCTCTAAATTGTATACACTGCACTATTGATCAGGTCCTTTTTTCAACGATACTTCTTCCCCAGCTCCCGCATTCCCCGAAAGTAACAAAAAAAAGAGTGAGAGAAACACACACACACACACACACATTTACCCATCCAAAGCATGTAAAAGAAAAGAAAGGCTCCAGTTGGCTTTTTCACTGGCTGACGCTAATCGTAAATTGGTCCCTCAGACTATGTTATTTTTTTTTTTTTTACCGGTGACAAAGACTCTCGTATTTGAAGTACGTAGGTACGATTGTCACAGAGATTATCTTTTTGATGTGCCGCACGACGTGCTTTCTTGTAGTGTCAGTAATGAACAAAGAACAATACAACTAGCTGATCTATATAACAGCGGCGCGCAAACGCTTTATTGTTAGATTTTAAATTTGTACGTTATGGTACAATATTTTCATAGTGATTCATAACTGGCGCTAAGATCTAGATTAAGATCTACAAAATCCAGTTAGTGAGTCTTATTTTTTTCATGATTCTTACATGGTTAATAAAAGAAAAGGTGTTAGGTATGTTCCGATCCAACCAAGTGCTAATTGTGGGAAAAGCATAGGAGTATGTTACATAGCATGAAAACGCTCGTATTTAGATAATGTACGTAGGCCCGATTGTCACGAAGGTCTTTTTTATAATGTGCTTTCATTACGTGCTATAACGAGCTTTCTTGTTGTTTCACTATTGAACAAATACCAATACCACTAGCTGATCTTTTCTTAATTCGACGCCCCATTGTTTTCGACGCGATTTATTGTTAGATTTCAAATGCGCACGTTACGAAACAATGTTTCCTTGGTGATTCATAACTTACTCTAAGAAGTAGATTAAGACCTTCAAGATCCAGTCAGTAAATCATATTATTTCCCCGTTAAATTTATAGTTCTGAAATGAACAATGATAGAAAAGGCGCTAGGTGTTTTCTGATCTAACGTAGAGCTAATTGTGGGAAAAGCAGAGGAGTATGTTATGTGGCACGAAAACGCTCGTACTTGCATAACGTACGAAGGCGTGATTGTCACAAAGGTTTTTTTTTTTTTAAAGATGTGTCGTAACATGAGCTTTCTTGTTCTTTTCATATTGAACAAATACCAATACCATTAGCTGTTTTTTCTTAATTCGACGCGCCAGTGGTGATTTATTGTCAGATGTCAAATGCATGCGTTACGAAACAATGTTTTCTTGGTGATTCATAACTTACGTTAAGATCTCGATTACGATCTACAAGATCCAATACAAACTTTTCGTCGAAATCTCACATTATGCTATATGCAAATGTTTTATAATGTTAAAAGAGGGTTACTTACTTCACACCCTCCCTTTGAAATTCTTTCAGGGTATTTACAAGATCTGCAGATACTGAGCGAAGGTCAGCTTGTGGAACCTGGACATTTTCCTGTTGTTGCTGCCCAAAGATCTCAAGAATGTGTCTTGGTAAACCTTCAATCTCAACATCAGGACGAAAACTGCTCAAACCTTTCACTTGATCAATAAGAAACTATCCATTTATGTACATGGCAAAAGTGAAACTATTAAGATTTTCCAAATCTTGCAATAGGTCTTCATTCAACCACTACTTCAATAAACAAAAACTATTGATATAAATAATTTCAAATTTTATTTACATGAAACAAGTAGAATCAATATGTAATACATTATAGAGCATTAGCAGAACAAAAGCGCTTTAAGTTGAGCTTTATTAAAATTATCTCTATTCAATTGAGGCAGGTAGCAATAAAACTAAAATCATGGCCTGGTCAGACTAACTTTTCCGTCTTTGACAAAGTATTAGAATCAACTTTCTGTTATTTTGATATATTTTTAGCAATTCCATTTCCATTCTTCATGAATTATACTGCATGGATTCTGAAGAATTAATCTTTTTCTCGGTAATATACTATGGCCATTGCATTATTCAGAAAGTTACTGATGAAGAAAACTGTATGTTTTTAACTCAGAAAGTAAGAAAAGCATACAGATACCACAATCTTGGAAACAAATAAATACCTGTGTTGCTCAAATTTGTTTAAAAATAAGTTTTAGTGTATGGGTTTATTTTTTTTTACTATATTGACTGGAGTGGAAGAGACAATTCGATTTTAAAACACTCCAATATTTTTCATTATAACTAAAACTGTGAGGCAAAAATTTAGTGACATCAAGATACATTTATAAATCACTGAAAGCATTAATTGATTTCCATGAAAAACTAAAAGTAGGGCAAAATTAAGAGAAAAAGATACACTGTTTCACAACTCCTGAAAAAATGCTTTTGTCTGCCACTTACTTATCACATCATATTCCTCCAGCTTGAAAGACCATATTTTCTTTGTAGCATCTGAAATAACAACGAAGACCATTTTCTGAACCTAAGAATTATCTATTAACATAGTCTTTTCAAAAACATATTATTTGTATTATTGAAAGCTTCAAACTTAGAAGTTTTTTGTGTTGCTGTTGTATCCATTACAATACAAAATTGAATAAGTGACAGCATGTGAACAACTTTAAAGGGGAATTTTAAAAAAAGTTTAAATTTTTATTGCATTAATCAAGAGTAATAGAAAATCAATAGCAACATCCAATGGCAGAGCATTGGCGGGGGATCTGTGACACTGTGACATGTCAGGTCTCTCGCCAACAGTTTATACTATTTCAAGACTCACATTACATTACTGTTACAAAAAACAGCAAAATAAATTAAAGCCAATGAAAATCCTCACCATAACTCCTGGTTTTCTGCTGCTTGAAAAATTCAATAACAGCACAATGATATCCGACATCCACAGAAAAAGTATCTTGGCTTATTAGCACACATCTTCCCTTCAAACATTGGATTTTTTCTGGGAAAAATTTTTTTGAGGGAACAAGACTTGCACTTTGACTGGAAATTTTATGAGAAGGCTTTGCCTGCTGGGTTCTACTTGCGGTATTTGATTTTGTGGGAAACTGGGAAAACGGTTGAGCATGGCGTACTATTTGCCTTTCATGATTTGTAAAAACTTGATTTTGATTCTGAACTGATGGGTGTCCTATATTGTGCTTTTTCTCCAGAGCTTTTAATCGATTCTCAATAACAGTCTTATCTGTGGTGCTTTTAGCTGTAAATGCTGTTGAGGGCAAAAGGTTTGTGGAGCCATTCTTGTAAGAGAGAGATTTTTCTGCTCTTTTGGCAAGAGCTCTTTGCTTGTTCTCTTCAATCTTTCGTCTTTGCTCTTCAGTCAAACCTGCTGAGCTCATTTTTACTTTCTTTAAAGACTGTTACGTTCCACTTATGACCCAATGTTTTCTCTTCATTTCCTGTAAACAAAAGAAAAAAAGTTATTGTTGTTTTAAAAATAAAATTGGTATTTAATGTATGTATGTATCAAAAAAGAAAATAAAATGCACCACCAGCAGCAGAACAGCAAAACTTGTCTTGAGACTAGTCCAAAATGAGTTAAATGCAAGCTCTGACCATATATGCGATAACTGATAAAAGAAAAAAAAAAGTAAAGATATTGAAATTCTGTGGTAAGATTTGTAATTTTTTTCTTTTTTTTTTAAGTGAAAAGGAATGAAAAAAGAAAATTTAATTCTATATTCACAAAATTTTTATGTTTGGCATTCGACTAACACTGGTCTCAAAATACTTTAATTTAGTTATAATGTTGAAAGAAACTGGCAAAAGACTAAGTGTAATAGAAAAACGAATGACAAATACATGGCATATCAATAGAAATAGAGTGCATGAAATAGACCCGAAATATGCCATGACCATAAGAAAAAGAGTCTCTGTTGTGTGTTTCTCAAATGGGATTTTGATACTGATGAAAAAAGGCATAATTTCAAATCCCTAATAAAATGGTGAAAGAATTGTTGCTTTTACACCTTCAAAAGAAATGAAATAAAAGTACTGACAATCAGTATATTAAATGTAAAATGGACACCAAAATATGGGTATGAAAACGTAACGCATATAAAATATGGTCACTGGTGAACAAAGTAAGTGCTGGACATCCAACGAGGAATCAGAGAAAAAACTGGAAGCAGTAGAGATATGGTTATGATGTCATGGACATAAAAAAAAGTCGAGTGAATCGGTACTGAAAGAAGTTAACTTGACCGATCACTAATTAGAACATAAGGTGGAGATTAAGAACTATTATGATTACTCCTAGCGACATAAAGGTGTAGATTATAGTAATCACTGGAAAAAGTGAATGCAAACACTCTAGGGGAATAACGGTAATCCTTACTGTCTGCGGTGTTTGTTTAGGCCTACCGATAATATTGACGAAATGAAGTGATTTTAGTTGATAAGGTCCACTCTAGAAAAAAAACTCGAGAGATCTTAGGAAATTGTGTTTCATTTTCACATTATCGCATTTGATATCCAAATCGGACGAATCAACTAAAACCCGTTTATTTTCGACAGATTTATCGGTTTCTTATGGACCGCAGATGGTAAGGATTACAGTTATTCCCCTAGAGTGTTTGCATTCACTTTTTCCAGTAACTTTCTAGATCTAATCTAGATCTAGTTTGTCTGGAGAATCATCGCTAAAAAAATGTCTGTTCCAGACAGGATAAAAAAGAATAAATTAAATAATTTATTATATAATAGAGCCTGGCTTAGAATCAGGACCTTGAGAGCAGTAGCAGCACAGGAGGATTATCACTCGGGAAAAAATCCTTCCACGAAAATATTAAAAAAAAATACTTTATTTTGTCTAGCCTTGCCATTTAAATTTCGCTGATTCTAGTGACTGAAAACTCCATGTTATGAAGCCAAAACAATTTCTTAACTTTTTCCTTGAAAACTTACACGTCATAAGTTCGAAACCGAAAGTAGAACACTCGAACAAAATCCAAATATATTATTGAGATAGCATGCAAAGTCCTAAAACAGACATAAATTTAGATCTAGATTTATTTTAGACGTCTATATCTCTGTAGTTCTGATTTATCATGTAGGAGCGGGATCTAGTCCATAATCTAGATCTAGAGGTAACATAATGTTTTTAGGTATACCATGTTTTTATTTACCACCACAGTCTACATTCGGAGACATCTAATATTCTATAGCTAGAGCCCGAGCTAGGCTGGCGAAGCTTGCTCACTGTAAAACATGGAGTGTGGAGGAGAGGATTTGGGCGATATGTCAATATGTCGAGTGCATTGAAAACTACCTATAAAACATGACGCTATTTGTTATAAAAACTGATACTAAATTATTCATTGTTTCATCATTTCTTTTTTTTTT
>BLXT01004901.1:116843-132733 GCA_019648995.1 Plakobranchus ocellatus
TATGCTTTTTTTATGATGTTTCTTACACGGCTGGCTCTATTTCTATGGAAATTAGAAAAAAAAATTATTCTCATACCATCAGCTACAAATGAAATGAAAAGGCAACATTTTAGATCTAGATTTAATATCTAGATCTAGATCTAGACACTGATAACACTTGTTGCCCACCCACTGACGCCAAATAATCGAAATGGCCATCCACTTTAGGAGGAAAACTGATAGGGACCGTAGTGCTCCACCAGTGCCTAATATTCTATAGCTAGAGCCCGAGCTAGGCTGGCGAAGCTTGCTCACTGTAAAAAATGGAGTGTGGAGGAGAGGATTTGGGCGATTTGTCAATATGTCGAGTGCATTGAAAACTACCTATAAAACATGACGCTATTTGTTATAAAAACTGATACTAAATTATTCCTTGTTTCATCATTTCTTTTTTTTTTTTTGTTTCCTCTTTCAAAGGAACAGTTATATAAAAGCTACGGGGTGTACAAAGATTGGGGCCTATAATGCTAAGTGGCTTTCTTCAAGGACAAAAGTTTGTCTGCATTTTGCAGCATTGCCTTTCAGTTTTACTAAATTTATACTCTATCTATTTTCAAATTAAATCTAATAAGCACAAAATCATTTAAGCATTTTTTAAATTCTAAGGCTAGCATTCATGAGAAAAGAATACTTGTGTTCCACAGGGCAATGTTGATATGCTATCCTCCTTATTTTTGCTCAAACAAGACAAGGCTAGGCCCTTACTGGGTCATTGACTTGCATTTAGTGAATTGAGTAAATTGTAAGACGTCTCCTAAGTTTGCAAATAATACAGTGTCCCTTTAACAGTTTTATATGTAGGCCTATAACTTTTGATCGATTGCCAAAAAGTGGACCCCAAAAGTATGTTTTATAAGTTCAATTTTAAAAAAAAATATATGCCTAATAGAAAATCTTTTGTACATAACGATGATAACAGCCCACGTTTTGGCAAACCTCTTTTACTAGTACTTTAGGCCTTAGTGTCACCGGTTATTCACATTATGTGTATGTGTTTATGTGTATTACTAATCAAAAAGGGCAGTGCTTTAGATCTACCTTCTTACCAAAAATGGGTCAATAATTTTGTTCTAATTCTTACAATAAGAATACACACAAAGCATCCACCATTCCTTTTATTTATTCTTCTAGCTCTAAATTATAAGCACTTTAAGAACGCTGCCCCTTTCTCCTCATCTGTCCCTTCTCATATTCATAAGGCCCTATATCACACCAATCATATTATATCAGGAGAGAAGAAATCTGCAAAACTTTTCAAGGATTTCATTAGTTGATAATTACAGAGATCGCACAGTCATCCACGAGATTGATATGTAAATGTTAAGGAGAACTTTGACTTAGAACCAAGTCTGTTTGTAAAGCCAGTATTTGGGCGCCCCACTGTTACCAGGAAGGAGGGGCAAACTGACTCGCCGCACCTCCCAAATTTTCTTCAGTGAAGCCGATATACCAGTGTGATGCGATCTTGAGCTTAAATCATTTTTTTTCCATGAAGATACAATGCTAGGCCTTTAAATTCATTGCATAAATAATGTTTTTACATTTTAATTTACAATCTTTACAATCTTAACTAAAATTGCCAGTGAAAATTTTTCCTGTGTGCCTCCATTTCTTAGATACCTGGAGAATATGAAGCGCATATTCTTGGTTCATAAGTTAAAAAAAAATATAAGGATGATATTATTTTTAAATCAGTTTATATGTTTAAAAGTTGTTATAGATTTAATGTTTTTTTGTTATTATTTTGATCTTTACAATAGGTCCGATTTCTACATATGGCCTATAACTGTTGGTTTGTAAAGTGAAGAAAGCATGGCAGATGTCACAAATGTATTCAAGGCAACAGTGAAGGCTTTAAAATCCAGAAACAAAGCCTTAAGTGAAATGAGCAATGAAGATCCACCAAGCCAGACTACTTCAAAAAGGGAGAAAAGTGACTTTGAATCAAGAGCTAAAGAGCTGGTATGGTTTAATTAATTATGTATAGTGGACATTGATTATAGGTGTCACTTGTCAAACGGAAAAGTTTAATTTTATATTTTCACTACATCATTTGAGTTGTAATTTGTACCTTTAAAGGAAGATATTATTACTGTTTCATGTATAAAATTATTTCTAATGTAAGGCTTGTGAGTAGTGCAGGTTCATTTAAAAAAATGTATATATGCTTAACTTCTTTTCACATTTTCCTTCAGGTCAAAACAATTTCAAGGCTTCGAGATTTTTTGTTGCAACACAGAAAAGAATATGTGAGCTCAGGAAGGTGAAGTAAACCTTGAAAAAAAAATGTTTTAATTTTTTTTTTTTAGGTATAACATTGAGATGCATATCGAAAAGTTACGAGGTTCTGTTTGAATAGATTTCACAAATGAAAATGAGAGCATATATATATATATATTTATATATACCAGTCCAAATCTACCTGAAGTTATACTTTGAACATTTAGAACCATTGATAGCTTAAAGCTTCAGTCTGTGACTTTTGTAAAAATAAAATGGGATGCAGATGTGTTAATGCTGACAAAACATCTTTAAAAAGTTTAAAGTGTATAAAAAAGCATTTTTCTCAAATGTGTTATATGAAATATCAGACTAACTAGAACTGGTCTCAAGGCGTAGATTTCTTAACTTAAATAATTTGATTTTCAGTACATACCAATAATGGATAATACCATTCTCTGTCAAATGTTAAAAAGAGGCAGTTATTTCAAAGTCTCAGAAAGCCATATTGAATAATTTGAATCCAATGCATGCAAAAAAGCAATCTTCCCTGAATACAGTGCATTGTCAGGTTCTGAATTACTAGGGTAAATTGTATTGCCCCTTAGTTTTCGACAGTTGAAAGCTAAGCCATAGCATTCAGCGGACAAAAGGGACCTAAAGCAGAGGTGAAGAATAAAGAGCATCAAAGGAATGAAGCAAGTGTGAAACTGACCAGCTTGGGCCTAGCCTCAGGAAATGTGGATGGAGATGAGAAGGATGCAACTGGTCTAGAAAAGACTGTCTTTAATCCTACCAGATCATAGAATTGGAAGTAAACAATAGATGTTTCCAGTGAAGTATTAATAAGTGTACACGATGTGACGGTAGGGAACTTGAAACGGGATGCACGATTGAAAATAATGTGTTGTCATTTGAAGGAGTGCTGTATTATAGGATTCAGTTTCTAATATCCAAAACTTAAGCTACTTTGTATTAGAGAAAGATCAAATTAGGTATTAACTAAGTGTGGATTGCTGTACTGACACAACTATTATATATCTTTCTCTCTAATTTTCGTTACAGCTTATTATCAATAGGAGGATCAGGTTTATCGGAGTCAGAACGAGACCAGATTGATAATGATGCTCAGGAAATTATGAAGACTTGCAAGCAGACAATTGTCATGTTTAGAGTTGAAGCAGACAGACAGAAGGCTTTGCCTCAAGTCAAAGAGCATAGAAATGCTGTCATGATCCTTATAGAGTCCTACCTTAAAGGTGTGTAACTTCCTTTCCTCTTTTTTCTTTCTATCCTTGATTTTTTTTTTCCAGTTTTTGTTAGTTTTTAATGCTACACTGGGATATTGTATTTTAAGTGTAAACATAATGTTTTGGCCAAAAAAGAAATATAGTAATGTCTACTTAATTCAATTTGTTGGAAAAAACAACTAACATTTTGATTGGTGAAAATTAATAATAATAATATAAATAATAACAATAATAATAATAATAAATGTATTTTTGATAATTTGAAATGGAAACGCCCACATTTTTGTCAAGATTTGTGTCAAACGTGCACTATTTTCTGCAGTGCCCAAGGCTTAACTCTGATTGTTTGGTGAACTTGATAATTGTGATATAGACCAAACTGTTGTCTCAAACCAAAATGAAAGTTGTTCAGCCAGTAGTTACTTAATTCAGAAAATGGATGAACCAAATCGTTCAACTTGTTTTCTTGCTATTATTCAAGAATTTTTAAAGATATTCTTAATGTGAGAATAATCTATTTTGTCTATTGAAGATGAGAATCCATTCTACAATTTTGAAGTATACTTTAAAAATAGTCTTTTTGTGAATTTGCAGAGAAATACTTTGTTTTTCACACTTTTTTTGTAACATAGTTGAATACTGTCATGGCCAAATGAAGTGCCATATCATTCATAGACTTAACAACACCAATACTACACTTCCTTTGGTCACGGTAGTATAGATAAAAATATCTCATGGCCCATTATCCTTAGCCTTTTTAACAAAAGTAAATAACAGTGACTAATAAAAAAAGTTTTTCAAATAGTTATTAAATATTTTTGCATCAAACCTCCACGAGTTTGTAGATAAAGGGATGGGAAAATTATATGACGAGCATTATATGAAAGATTTTGACTTCTACTCCCCTATCACTATCAGCATCATGTGATCATAAAGTGTCAAATATATGTGGCTCCAATCCTTCATTTCAAGCAAAACTGTGGAAAGAGCAATACCAAATCTGTATGCTCGCAAAAGAAAAGTTGAGGGGCTTTACCTCTAGATTAAGTTTAAATAAATATGTACACAGCTTTATCCAGATTTTATGGTGTTTCCCTTTCTTAAGTATTGGACATCACAAGAGTATGATACTAGATGATTACATGTCGCTGAGCTTTGCTTTTCACCGGACTCTGATAAACTTTGATTACTTTTAATGGTAAATTATTTTTATTGCACCTGGATACTTGTAGGGATGCAATGATAGATTTACAAAATACTTTAAAAAAACAGATTTCATTGATGCTTTTTTGGAAGACGCCTAATTCAAAAGATCTTTACAATTATTATGATATTAGTGGGAGAAAGATCAGTTTTATATAGTAAAAAAGTGGATTTAACAACACTCTATTTTTTCAGTCTAGCTTGATTTTTTCCCTTCTATTTAGTAACATACAGCAAGGCAACTGGAGCATATCATTTACTAGGTGCTACGTACATTTTTGCACTAGAACCTGTAAAAAGTTTGTATTGACTCTAAATACAATCTTGTAGACCACTTATATCTTTTCACAGAATTGGGATTGGCATTTCTCTCTGCAAAAGTGAACAGCGTATTGTTCAATGTTTAAATATGTGACGTGTAACTGGTTTGCCCTGATTGCCTGATGTTCATATTATATTCATAAATACACATTCTAAGTGGTTTTTTTTTTCATTTTCTTTGACTTTTATTTTCGTGAGTTCTTGAAATCACTTCTTCATTATTTCTATTGTGCTATCCCAACAGCAATATGCAAGATATACAGTGAGCAAAAAGCTGTGCGAGTAAAACGAGTAGTGGACAAAAAGAAAATGTGAGTGGCTGTTTAATGGAAAAGTGCTTTGCTGTTTTCTAGTTAGGCTTTAAATTATGCATGTATGTGAACTAAGTTTTATATTTTGTTTCGTTTTGTTTTTGTTTCCAATAGAAGTGAAGGGGTTAGTTTTATGTTCATGTGTTTTTTTCCTTTTTATAATAAATTTAAAAAATGTCCCCCTCCCTCCAAAATGAACAAAATTAAAGAAAAAAAAAATTGGCATGAGTTAGAAATATCTTAGCAACTGCTTTTATGGCAAAAAAACAAAAACAACAAAAAGGCAGATGGTCATCGCAAAATTTACACATTTATACAAGATTATGTTATAAATTATACTATAAGAAGTTGTAAGATGGAAGGAAGAAAAAAACAAGTGATTAGCATTTTTGATTGTGTTTGATTTGCCATTGTGGGTATGCTAAGGGATATACATTGTGTAAGTTGCTTCAATATTGGACAAGTTTTTTTAATGCTTTCACATCAGTTTGTTACGGCTTTTTTCCTTTTGCCTTTTTTTTTTCACTAGATCAAAACTGGAACCAGAGAGGAAGCACAGCCAATATACAAGAAAGCAATTAAAAAAAGAATTTGCCAAGGATCATAATTCTACAATGTCTGATAAGGAAAACATTTCTCCAGGTATATATTTTTATTTCACATTTGTGCTATATTTTCATTCTATTTTATAGTGAAAATGAAATAAAAATTACTTATAATGGTGAAGCTTATCTTATAAAATTATTAGAATTTGTTTTGTTCCAACACTCCTCAGTTTTGTGTAACAGAATGCACTGGCAAGCTGAGGAGTCTGGATGAATTATATCCCAAAATGTACCAGTTTGTCATGGATTCCCAATTTTTACCTTGTTTGTGTCTGTTATCGGAATGAAATATTATGCTTAAATTGTACTATAATGCACTTGCATATGTGTGTATATTTGGAAGTAGAAATGTATCTGAGAATATATATATATAAAAAAAAAAAAACACTTGTAGTCCTATGGCTTGCCCATTCATTTTCATTGGACTTTCCTCTGTTGCTCATTAAAGAAAGAAAGATATTCTCCTCTGAGATGTGATTTATTTTTAATTTTACAGACTATTTAAGTAATGAATTTTCAACTTTTTGATTGATAAAGCTTATTTATGTGATGTTATTTGAAAAAAAAGTTGGCCTGATTACATTAATTTCTGCTCTATTAGAGACTGACAGATTGCAGTCAACAAGAGCAGTCATAGAGGAGACACCAGTGGTTGAGAATGAAGATGATCAGATCACACTTGAAGAGGCACAAATGGTACATTTTAATAGAGCGAGTAGCTACTTACTGATAAATATTCAGACCTGTCTTAAAAATCGTCTGACTTCATCTTCTTTCTTGATTCACACTTTAATCCCCCATTAAGTCTGAGACCTAATATAAAAACTATGTGGCTCTCTCATCTTTAATCTTGACTTATTCAAAAAGTTTGCACTCTTTTAGTCATGTACAATACTAAAATTCCACACATTAAATTATTTTTTGGTGTGGGCCTGATTTCAAAGGGTTACTTCACGTATCAATGATAGGCATAACAAACCTCTGAGGGGCTGGCTTCGTGAATAGGGAATTAAAAAATTAATATCTTTATGTGCAGAATTATTTTTTTCAAAGTGACTATTTTCCCGAACACTCGGGAAAATAGGTGCAGTCCTTATTTTCCCAAACTCAAAGGAAAAGGGATCTGCAAGGGGACCCCATGCTTCTAGATTTAACTTCATCAGCTGAGTATGAGTATGAGTAAGCCAGTGTTGTCGTTTTTATTCAGCCTTCACAAGTTACCGATAAAATGAATAGTCGAAGGCCAAGTTTATATTATATTTCACACAATGTATATTAATATCATGCCTGCGACCTCTTCATTTCATTGATAGCTGATGAAGGTAGATCTAAAGCACTGGTGCCCTTTCCATGTGTTTTTACGGCCACATTTTACAAGCAATAACTTATATTGTGCGTTTATCTGTTTTTTGGGAGATTTTTTGTTCCTTTCCTTAAAAGTTGGTATCTGTTTTTAGTAGACACTGTTAAAATTGTCTATATTATCTCAATCTGTCTGTAGACCTATCCCTTTTTGACTCACAGCCCAACGGTCGATCTTTCTAACTGAATTCTCTCTCTCTCTCTCTTTCTTTATAAAATAAAGGGTGCGGGAAAATAAGGTCAGCCATTTTTTTTCCAAAAGAGAAAAGGGTTTAAAGTTATATTTTGAGTGTGTTACTGGTGAATTTTTTTTTGGTAATGACCATTACCTGTAATGTGTTTTCATCTTGACTGTTTAAAAGGTTTCTAGCAAAATAGAAGCAGTGGTTAAATCAGGCCTTGATTTATATGTTTTTCATACACACAGTTTGAGCTGGAAAACAAGACATTATATGAGGAAATGAATAGCATGGTTCAGGAAGTCAGGTAATCATACTTCTCTTTTGTGTCAGAGTGTGTTTTGTTTCTTTTGTTGTTCAAATATCACCATGTTTTTTTTCCCGCGTTGTGGCTTTGTTTTGATTTGTATTGTAGTTTGTACTGATTATTTATAACCATGGCAATCTCTTATGTTTTGTGATTGGTGGAAAGCCATATATGTAGGAAGCTAAGACACAGCTTCGTCCAATATTGATCAAGCTGACTAAAAATTTTGAATGGAATTCCAAAGTCAAAATGCCTAAGCATGACAAGCTGTGGACACTGTGTACGTTATGATTATATAAAGTTTTGTCAAGTGTGAGTAGTGAAGGTATAGGCTTCGATAATTCTTTTCTCATGGATGTCTCAATATTTGATTTTAAAGTAATTCACATTAGGCAGGAAAATAAGAGTGGCACATTCTTACAACACTTCTGACAAAGGTTCACTTCGTAATATTAACTCCTTATCCAGTAGAAAATGTTCCACAACATCCAGCTAGATTTCAGAACTTCAAGGCCAGATTTAGAGTTCCATATCAAAATTGACTTATTCCTTTTTCAGTAACAGTATTCCAAAGTAGCAGCTTTATCATTTACAGACTAGAAATTGTTAGTGCACAAAGCTCGGTTTTTTTTTTCAAAAGTTAAGAGCTTTGATTGTTTTAACTGCTATATTGACAAAAATAATTCAGCCAGCAGCTTTTTAAGCAAATGGGTTGAAGGATAATTCACTATTGCCTTCCAGCCTCAATGTTCCAATTCAGATAGGCAACTCAAAGGGTGGCTGGATGGCAGCAATGCACAGGGAATTTTTTTTTTATGTCTGTTATTTCGGATTGACAATTAAACCCTATCAGGTAGTGTAGGAATGTTTCTCATAGACATTTCATTGTTCTTACCATAAGTAAATAAAAAATGTCATACTCATATTAATTATCTTTCATTTTTGTGTCATGTAATCGTCAGAAGTGGAATTTTGTTGTAACAAAATATTTTTGTGCTTTATAATTATCATTTAAATCTTATCTAATTATTTTCACTTTCAGACAAATTGAGGGGCAAGTTGTGGAAATAGCTAAGCTTCAAGAAATTTTCACTGAAAAAATACTTGAGCAGGTCTGTTGAAATTGTATGAAACTACTGCTAATAAGCATAATTAAACATGGGCTATTAGTATTACACAAAAATGTCATAATTCTTAAGATGCATCACATAAATTTCAAGCACCTCTCAATCTTTTGTCATAGCACACATTGCTGATCAGTCTCAGGGTTTGAGGTTTAATTTTCTAAAAATTGTTGGATCATAATTACAATCAAAGTAAGCTAGCTATACGATAGCTTTTTAAGATATTTTATTTACTTTCAATAACCATATGTTGAAATTGTGTAGGCACCACAGTGAAATATAACTGATTATTTTGTGTTGCCACACATTAAAGTGTCATCAGAAAAAAAAAAAAACAAGAAAGAACTTTTCCAAATAAAATCCTTTTTTCTCCCTCTGCTCTGTTGCCTTAGCCATTATATAGGGAATGATAAAGGGGAAGCGTGGAAACTAATGCATAAGTTTGTTTTGTCTTCACATTGCTATTCTTTGCTGATTATATTTTATTCTTTTTAAGGACCTTTTAAAAGTATTTCGCGTTTGTTTTATCATGTTCTTCCTCTCTGTAGTGTATGGAGGGTCATAAAAAGGCATTATTAGCTTGAGTTTGTATTGGACAACCACAATGGCTATCAAAAGATTTGTATATATAACCCATACCCAAGAATAATAAATCTAGTACAGTGCACACCTGAAAATTGGACATCAAAGAGACCAGGTCACTCGAGTTGAATTAAAAGTAACTAAAATAGTGAGAAAACCAAGTTCAATAGCAAAAAATAAAGGGGGGGGTTAAGTCTTTTGCCATAGTATTCATCATTTCAATTAATAGTGCTAACAAGGTGTTCTACCACACCGCCAGTTATGCGCACATGTGCACACACTCACATACAGAGAGAGAGAGGAGTGCTATTTAACAGGGGATGTCTGCACTGCCATCCTGGCATATTGCAGTGTTAGGTCTAGGCCAGTGAGCGTAGGTCTAAGCCCAGCATAATGCCGCACCTTTCCTCCTCTCTTGCACATACCCCAACCCCCATCTCCATAGTGACTCAACCACCATGAATTATCTGTATCAAGCAGCATATTGATTCTGGCAAGATAGTTCGGATTCATGTGGGATTAATTAAGTGTGAGGATTAAGAGAGATGTTGAATTGTAAGATGTCGAATGACTGTAGTCGCAAAATGAGAACTGATATAAATCAAACATCGATTTAAAAAATAAGGTAAAATAATTTACAAGAACAAAAAATCCCTCATTTTTAAAAGCCTTTAAGAAATCTTTATGCATGAGTACTTTTTGAAACAGGTACGATTCAAAAAATCCCTCATTTTTAAAAGCCTTTAAGAAATCTTTATGCATGAGTACTTTTTGAAACAGGTACGATTTTTTGTTGGAAACACTTTAAGTTATTGCAAAGAAAATAACGGAATGCATTTGGAGACATGCTTGAGAAGTTACCCTTGATGTAAATCTTCGGAAAATTGTGTTCAGTGGCATGATTACCAAAGCTCAAATTTTTATTTGATTTATGAGTTATTACAAATGTAGCAGAAAAGTGTAAAAATCAGTAGATCATTCAGTAGTAGTACAATGAAGAATAGCCTTATAACTTTAGCTTTAAATGAAACAAATTATTTAATTATGGTAAGAGCCTGTCAGAGTGGCTTTAGTTTCCTTTTTAAATTTAATCAAATATTTTGTCCAACAAAAATGTTATATTTCAATACTGCTAGTGTTTACTTGGTTCAGCTATTGTCACATTTAAATATCAATAAATCCTCTTTAATTTTCTACTTTTTTTCAAGGATGTGCAAATTAACACCATATCAAATACTGTAGTGGGAACAACAGAGAACATAAAAGATGCAAATGAGGAAATTCGAGAGGTAAGTTGAGACAAAAAGACAACAGCAACAAAAATCATAATTAGTATATTAGTATAGCATTTCTCTTAATAAGGATTAATATTTTTTTTTTTTTTAGACCATGGTATAAATTCTAGATATATAGTTTAATGTTAGAAAAGATTTTGGATTATGCACACAAACAATATTTAAAAAATGAAGGCAATTTTAGTCAACTATGTACAAATTGTAATTTTATTATAACAAAAATGATTTTATTCAAAAGCAAAATGTTTTTAAAATTTTGGTAAAACAATGACACTCAATACTTTTGGATTATAAAACTGCCTCACTTTTAGTTTATCAGCGTCAATTTAGTGATGGCTTTTGAAATCTAAGTCAGTAAATCAAAGATATAATGTGTTCCTTTTCACATTATTAAGTGGTCATAATGTGACAAGTTGGAAAGCAATATAGCATTTATAAATTTTCTTGTCCTGCGTGTATTCAGAAGTTTTGCCTTAAATTTAGAGTAGAGCAGAGTTGAGCTAGTTTTGATTCCTGATTAAGTTGAGAATAGAGAATACACCCAAATTAGAGCTAGATCTCTGATGGTTGTTTCATTATTTCAATAATCTTGTGTTGTTGTTTCTTTCTTCTCAAATTGTTTTTTGTTTTGTTTTAAATTCTGAATGTTCCTGGGTTTTTTTTTTTTGGTTTTAATTCTGAATGTTCCCTTTCTTTTGTTTTTGAACAATCATCCTGATTGTCTGCTCAGTCATTATGGCAGGTCTGCAGATAATTGATAAAAGAGCTTTGCTCTGTAACAATAATTATCATGAGGTAACACTGGCAATGATTATAGTAATGTTTACTTTAAAAAGTAATAAAAATGGACTGAGAATGCCATTGGAGGGCAGAAAAGGCAACAAATAGTTAAACCACACATAGAACTTTGATTTGAAAGAAAATGTGAAATGCAAAAATGGAAAGGGTAGGCAAAAAATGACAGTGGATATCACATTTTCAGACTGCACATTGGGTGGGCAGAAAAACCTAAAAGTGTTTCTGGGTGTGAGGAATTAGCGTAAACATTTTCACTTATTAAGAGGCATGAGGCCTCTGCCGATGGTGCAAAGTAATCCCCAATCATGGTGACAGCAACCCTGGCTGATTTCTTTTGAAGTTTCCTGCAGGCACTGGGTAAAAGGGAATTTAACAAATTTATATCAGATGTTTTTAAAACAATAAGAATTAGCATTTATCAAAAGTAGCAAAACTACATATAAGATATCAGCTCTAAAACTCGTTATTAAATTTTTGTCAACGAGATCAGCTGATGTAAAACTTTATAAAATATTGTTTGTTTTGTAAAAAAAAAAAGTAGAATATTTTGATCGAAATTATTTTTTTCAAGTTCTCTAGAGAAGATACAATTTGAATTGAGACCAGTGTGAATGAGTAGGAACTTGCTTTTTGAGCTATCTTTTCTTTGAACTTTGCAATAATGGAAACTGTTTATAGTTGTAGTGACATGGAGCCAATTAATTTTTTTTTTTTCAGTTTTTAATCCGCTTTAAAGAAAGGAAAAAGTACTTAAAATTATTTTTTGTTTTTTAATTAAAAGTATTTTATTCAACATCCTCTGTATTAGGACTGGTTTTAAAACACTTTTACTTCTTTCTGTTTCTCAAAACTTACTCACTTCATCCAATTCAGTGTCACTTGTCTCAAGAGATAAAGCTCCTATTAAAATTTGCTTTTTTGGGGGTTTTTTTTCTTTTTTGGTTTATTTGTACCACCTTTGATTAATTGCACACTAAAGGTAAAACCAATTTCTTGTTAACATGTTGGGTTTTTTCCCTCAATTTTTGCAGGCTATAAAGAAAAAGGCTGAGTTTCGAGTGTGGATTTTGTTTTTCCTGCTGGTGTGTTCATTGTCTCTGCTTTTCTTGGATTGGTACAATAATTAGAATGTTAAAATTATTGGCAATTAAAATATTTAAATGCATACTTTTCTGGTGCTACATTTTTTTAGTGTTGTATGTGAGTAATGTTTGCTGACATTAAAGAAATTGCATTGAAATTGTTGCTGCTATCAAGACACTGACTTATCGTTTTTGTAAGGTGAATGTGTTTTTTGGTTTTTGGATTTGAAAAACTTACATGTATTTGGGGGTTTTTTCGTGTGTATGTGTGTGCTTGATGTTCCATATCAAGAGATACATGTATGTAGTCGCATTGGAAAACGCAAACAAAAGTGCAAAAAGCATTTAGCCCCAAATTTTGCAAAACATTAAGGACAAATGCGATCTCTGGAGAGGGGGGTTCTGAGGTGAATTCGGGTCACTGAGTCAAATTTTGACTGCAGGTAGTTTTGTAAAGTTTGTCCAATTTGTAATCATCTGAGGAGTGTTATTAGGCCTAACTTCGGCTAAAAATGTCTTTTATTGCAAATTAAAAATTGCTACATCCAAGAGAGTTTGCCAATTTTCAAGATAATGTATCAAAATTTGCCGTTTATGCAAGCCATGTCGGCCTGCTTACCCTTGAAAAACATAAGCATATTATATACCAATGGAAAGTTTACAACTCAGCCTCCCAATCGATGCCACCAAAAGTACCAAATATGGCCACCCAAATTAAGACAAATATTTCCAAGAGGCGAGCCCCATTTTTAACCATTACCATATTTGGAGCGCTTGTCCCAAGTTCCACGGTTTTTACTACAATGGCGTTGATTTTGCATATGGAGACTTCCAGTTCCTTAGTTTGTACATAACCGTCAGCTCTATGAGCTTTTACCGCTCAATGAAGTTGAAGCGAAGATCTGACGTCACAGCGAGACACAGAGATCACTTGTTCTTATGCTAATTTTTTTACATATTGCTTAGTTGGTTTCTAAGTGAAGGTTTTAGCCAGTCTAGTGCGGGAGTGACCTCCAGTATGAACTAGACATAAGAAAATGGCCGAAGCGAGACGGATAAAGCAGGAAGAGCTTGAGAGGGCTGAAGGAGGACCATCATATGGAGTATGACCATCGCATAATTGGTCAGAAAACCAAAATATTTTTGCTCCGACTTTATCGTCCATTTTCTCAAAATGAGTTTGTTTTTTTTTTTTTTTTTTGATAAATGTTCTTATAACTTTGGTGTTTTGGTTGTTTATATCACTTTTTTGGGGGTCATATATAGCAAATAAACCATTTATAAAAAAAATATATGTATCATTTAAGAAATAAGTAACTCTGAGTGCCGCACTTGCCCTTAAAAAAAGTCTTATCCTAAGAAAAAAGAGTTCTCATAATATATTGCAAAGATGACTCTTTAATCTATTGTGATTTCCCGATGTATTCAACTTCCAAGTTTGGTTGAAATAAGTCTGCAGGATTTTGAATGCCATTTTCTCTGCATTTCTTCAATACTTCATTTTCTTTTTGAAAAAAAAAAATGCCATAACTGAAAAGTACTGAAGTTTGGGTTGAAATGTTCAAAAGGCACTGAGATTTGGCTGAAGAGTGCTTTTCTATGGTATCAAACTTATCGAGGGTTAAAATGGATGTCTGTTTTCCAATGGTATATCACACAATGTATGAATAAACAAAGAGTCAGATTATGCACCCCAATAAGATCAAATGAAAATGATGCTGTCAATAATGTAGAGTATGGCAATGCTATGAAAGTTAAGTAAACAAGCAAAATAAAACTATGGTTTTTTACTCAACTCCTAGCCAAAATTGACATTAATGCTCTAGTTCTTGAGCTTTAAAATTTTGATTTGTATATTCCTTATTCTATAGCATTCGTTATTGCAAACTGCAGAGAACGGCTTTCTATAAATTCTGCGACATGTGATAAAATCCAATAAAACATCTAAGGTCTGAGTGCAAGGGTGTATTTGTTGTTAAGAAAACATTTTCAAACTTGATGCATGATGAACAGGTTCTGTGTAATCAATATGCCGATAGAGACAATAAAGAAGGATCTTTGTATTTTTATACGAGCTCATCTCTTTTTTTTTTTTTCTTTTTTCTAGGTCTCAATAAGATTTTAAAAATTGCGATTCCTAAATTGATCATAATAACATCGTAACTTTTGTCTTTATTAATAAAAAAAAAATTTGTTTGATTAAAATTAAAAAAAAAAAAATAATAATAATAATAGGAAAAAGAAAGGGTGGAGAAAAGGGGAAGAGTGTGAAAAAAAAAAAGGAGGTGAAAGAAGAGATGGAGATCATGATAAATTGAGGACCACGAACACGAGGAGAGAACATGATGCTTTCTTTGGAAATATACTACTTTACTAGATAGAAAAGTGTTTTAACTATATAAAATAACTGTAAACGCATGTACATAGTAAAGTAAAGGTCGTGTGCTTGATCAAAGCATCGGGGGACCACGAGTAGGGTCCTGACTATTCTTGGCATACTGTGCTCCGAAGCAGTTTTACCACGCACACACCCTTACTGCTTTCCTGGCCACCTATACTTTTGCCGGCTCACATAGAGACCTAGCTTGTGATTTCCAGACAGGTCACCGCTCCTCCTGTAAAGACGCAAATATATATATTTGTTATAATCCTGATGTTTAAAAAATAGTTTGCTGCTACAAACATATATTCATGTAAATTACGTATTCTTTAAAATTTTTGTTGTTTTTTTTTTTGTTGGCATTTTAGCAAATTAAATGATTTTGGTAAGAGGCACGTCTATTTTCAGTCGTGCAATACCGGAAGCCAAAAAAAGCAGATTGGTTCGGGAAACACTGGATCGTTTTGTGATTATATACCATGGGAGTTACGACAGACATCTATGTCTATGTTTGGCCGCAACCTGATTCGTTAAAGACGATATAATTATAAATGTAGATAAAACGGAAATATTGAAAACTAGAAGGGCGATTGAGCAGCGCGGGCTATTTTATTCAAGAAAGATGATGATAGTAATATTTTAATTAATTTCCAAACAGTACTGTTTGAAAATGACTAGCCTGAACAGTAAGTTAGTAATATTTAATAAAATACCAATACAACAATAACAGATGTGTTGAATTATTTTGAGACGGCATCATCAAGGAGCCATATCGCAATTAACAACAATTTAACCCTAATTAATAGAAACACTATGCCTCCCTCCACCTCCA
>BLXT01004901.1:137952-149080 GCA_019648995.1 Plakobranchus ocellatus
TACTACTACTACTACTACTACTACTACTACTACTACTACTACTACTACTACTATTACTACTACTACTACTACTACTACGTGTATCGTTATTATTTTATTGTTTTTCTATCGTTATTGCTGTATACATTTCAAGTTGGTGACTCTGTCTGTTCTTTTACAGCCTTTTTTCATCTTCCTCAACCATTGAACCATCACAATTTATCTATGATTTTGAGTGGGTTATTTCTGTATTTTTATCTTACTATTTGAGTAATACCAAAATTAGCAGCAACAGAAATAGTAGCAGCGGCAACAAAAATAACAACAACGACAACACCAGCAACAACAGTGATAGTTATGACACAGCTAAATAAAAAAAAAAAAAGAATTACACAATAGCGTACAATAAAGAAGTTTTTAATAATATGCTCAGATAAAACGAAAGTGATCTTGACCTATGTACAGTCTGAAACCATGAAAACTAAAAGCTATATATTTATTGATTATACAACATGTGCAACTAAATATTATCTCAGATTATTAAGCATTAAACTCTTGAAATTAAAGAGGCAACCGTGGCATATGAAAAGTTAGATGGCAATTGTTTCTTTACACATTCTTTCTTTTCACAGAAGAAGTGAACTTTCATCCACTGAGCTGTCGTAAAAAAATTACAGTAGCAGTCTCGCTCGTTACTCGCAGTCGGTTGCTCAAAATCAACGTAACTCACATTTGACCTACAAGAGACGACAGAAGTTGAGAGAATACACTACTGGGTTAATCATGTTAATGCTTTCTTCACTCACATGAAATCGTGTGGAGATTATCAATTCTGTATAACTATTCCTGCACCCAAACTTATAAGTTAAAATTAGAAAACTAACATTAGCAAATTAACTTTTCTTCCTGGAGACTCATCATTAGGCCTAGATGTATCTCTTGCTGAGGGTGCATGGTGAATGATTGCATCAGATTAATTAAATAATAATAGTAATAATAATAATAATAATAATAATAATAATAATAATAATAATAATAATAATAATAATAATAATAATAATAAACAATTATCATAATAATAAAGAGGAAAAGGACTCGAGGCTTTTGGTGCATCCAAGAAAAAAAAAATGGGAGTATCCTCATCGAAAGTTGAAAGGGATATTTTTCTAGATGCATGTGCAAATGGAGATTGCAACAAAGTTAGCGAGTTCATACTGGAAAATTTTAATGTCAATGCTAAAACAAGTGAAGGCTGGACTGGGCTTCACTTGGCGTCCCATAAAGGTCACGTTGATATTGTAACTATTTTACTAAATTATAAAGCGAGCATTAACATGCAGGATAAGAAAGGCTTTACTGCTCTAATGTATGCTTGCCAGGAAGGTCATGAAAATATTGTCAAGGTGTTGTTAAAACACAAGGCTAGGGATGACATAATTGCACAGGATTTGTTTGACTCGACAGCTTACACATGTGCTGCTTCAAATTATCATTGGGGAGTGTGCAAGTTGTTAGAGAGCCCTTACCATAACCCTAACCAGGCGGAAAAAAGCATTTCAGCCGGTGCTATGATTCAAGTACGGGTATTTCAGGGCGTACAATTTATAGGGCATTGCTGTTTTCATGTGATTAAAATGACGGTGCTGCTCATATTTGGGTCTGCACGAAAGGTCAAAAGATCTGTTGATGACTTTTTAAAATCTAAGTAGATACATTATGCTGTTGACATCCATTTTTGCAACAAAAATGTCAACTAGAAGAAATATTAAACAGGATTTTTGCTCTATTTATCTATCCATTTCATTAAAATTATTTCATTAATGCATCTTTATTTTAGTTTTTTACTTCAATGCTATATCTAGTGACTGAACATGTAGTGTAAAAGAAGGGATCTTAACTTTATATTAGTTGTCATTGCATACTTCTCAATCCTAGATTTTATATTGTTTTTAGTACTTCCTGAGTGGTGATCATGTCCATTTGTAGTTATATTTCGAAAGTAGATGTCCACGCTGACATCTCACCTCATCAAAGTTGCTTTCACCAGAATAAAAAGTTAAAATGAGCTTAATAATCTGCTTTTTTTTTTTTTTTTTTGACAGTTATTATTTGAACTTCCGAACTTACAAACACCAAGATCATATTGTTTAATTTTGCTTTTGAGAAAAACTGGTCGTCATTGTATTAACCTTTACCCTCCATGTCAAGAGAGCAAAAAACACAGTATTCTCCTCATAAATCAGCACCGCACACACACTCATACGTTTCTTCATTATAGCCATAAAAATGTACAAAAAATTTATGCTTTTTCCTACATCCACATATTTTTTTCTAAGTGTTTCTTTGTTATTGTCATTTTTTTTCTGCCTCCTTGTATCTTGTATGTGTGCTCAGAACAAATTATTGATGATATGAAATAATTTCCTACAGATTTTCCACATCATTATTCAAATTTTTTTTTTAATATAAAGTTAAAGAAAATGTTTAATTTTCAGGGTAGATCTAGGCCTACTTAATTTTTTTTTGTAATCCATTCCAAACTAATGATATTGGTAATCCTCTATTGGGAGAGGAAGGGGTGGGGGGGATTTGAAACACCAAAGTGATATGCTTTTGTAAGCTGAAAAAGGAAAAAAAAATAATGACACCATAAAAAATAACACATTAGGAGAGAGTATTAATTATTATTTACCCTACATTTATATAGTTGTGTTGATATTATGTTTTTGTCAGTTTAAATGATTAACTCTGTATTAATATAGAATTACATATGTACATATGAATGTTTTTCATGAAATGTATGTAAAGTGCATTGAGCAGTGATTGTGCTATGGATTTGCGTAATATAGATGTCATATTGTATTAATATTTGTCATGAGAGGTCCACACCATTGCACCGATAAAAGAAATAAGTTCAACTACAGCAATCCATTTATTGCTCTCTTTTAATCCACAAGATATTCAAATGTTGAATGCACACCTTCTCAAAAAGTAGTAACCTTAAAATATGTTTTAAGACTGTGACAAAAACTCATCACCTGAGCTCCAGGCCCTTAAAATGCAAGAAAATCTATTCTCGGGTTACCGGTACCAATCATTGGCAGGTGTTTTAAAAAGCGACCAGTATGTCCGAGAATGTTCACTCATCCTTGTGAGAGTCTTCAAATCCTAAAGAAAACCAGTTGCATGGTATTTCCTTTCAGAATCAGTGACGCAGGAACACATTTTAAAGAATAATAATGAAATTTTAACGGTGATTTTGTTGCACCAGTGTGCATTCTGTAGTCTTCAAACTTTTAACTTCTTTTGGCTGCTGTCTAACGTTCAAATTAAGAAGAATGCACGGTTGGAATCTTTTATACATGTATACGTTAAAGTCATGTAGAGGAGGTAAGTCTTCGTGAGCGGAGGCCTTGCCCAACAGGCCAGAACTCTAACTTACAACCACCATGTTTGCATGTAAATTTTTATTACTTCATGGTCATTCAACATTGTGAAAATGGCAGTTGTTAAGCTACAGTCAATGCTTAATAATTTAATATGCCATCGACGATTATTATTATTATTATTGTTATTGTTTTAAATAATAGGTCAACAAGTGTAATATTACGAGGAGAAGGCCCAAAAATGGTGTACGATTATATTTGAACACTCCCTTATGTCATGGCATTTGACACACTTGTGTGCCTTTTGGCGAAAAACCCCATAAAGTCAGTCCAAAACTGCCTAGTCGAGGTTAACATGGATCATTTTGAAGAAACAGACTTCCATCTTTGTTACAGTGGCTAAAAGTACAAGCAACATCCAAATTTGGGATTGATACATCCTTCAAAAACATACCTGTAATTATAATCAATTTCAAGTGGCAACCAACTCTTAAAACATCTTTATATAGTTCTCTGCAAATTTTTTTTAAAGCCTAATGTAACTGTACATGTATTTTGATTTAGAATGTTATCCCATTATGTAGTATTGAACTTTTCATTACTATAAGTATTGCATGTAGTTTAATATGTAAAAATTTGATAGATTTTTTGATTATGTACTTAATTCTTTAAAAAAACGTCTTATTTCTTATATATGTTTTGTTTCTTGTTTGTTTTTGCTAGTGTTGTTTATTCATCTTTGTTATAGCTGATGAATGCCACTGACAGTGATTTTTTCCCTTTGAAATTACTAACAGATGGGCCAGTCTATATTTGATTCACAATGCAATATTTAACACACATTTTAAATAAAAATACAAGTACATATACTCCTTTTTTAGGACTTCCCATGGCATGCTTATACACTCTTTGGATAGTGATTTTTTAAAACTAATTTTTCCGAAATATTGATAATAATATATTGATTGAAAGATCGAAAATGAGTTTAAAAAACATGAATAAAAAGACGATTGCCTGAGCTGGTTGGCAAATCGTAAAATTTAAAATCTGTTATTCAGTTTTAGATTAAATTTTTGAGCGGAGTATAAAAAAGGCCGAGGTAAAATGGACAGGGGCTGGTTTCACAAAACTAGGTAATAAAACTCTAAATTGCTCAGTGGGACCTACACATGAGAGAGGTGTTGGTATCTTATTCGATGTAACAACGGCAAAAAGTCTGGGGAGTTGGTGTCCAATTTCAGATACGGTAGTTGTAGCTAAATCTGACTGGTAGAAAAATTTCATGACGAAATAGAAAAAGCAAAAGGCTATCTCAAATCCAGGACATCATAATAATAATGGGAGATTTCAATGCAAAAGTTAGGGATGAAAGAGTAGAAGATGTTTTTGAGCCAAGTGGCTTAGGGACTGTAAATGAGCGTGAAAGTAGGCTAATTGAATGGTGCCAAATCAATGATTTTACTATCACAAATACTTGGTATCAAAGCCGTCCTAGGCGACAGTGGACTTGGTAGAGCTCCGGAGATAGAAGTAGAAACTAAGTAGATTACATCCTCATTCAGAAACGATTCCGAAACGCCGTCAAAACATCGAAGTCACTGCCGGGAACCAACTGTGATTCAGACCATATTCCAGTAATGTGTAAATTTCAGATAAAACTTAAGAAGTTAAGAAAGGCAAAGGCTAATCCTCAATTTCAAATGGACTAAAATCTGATAACAAAAACTAAGAGACAAAATTGCTATAGCTGTGCATAACAAATATGAAACTCAAATAATATCCCAGAAGTAGAAGAATTATAATCAGAAATTAAAAATTCACTAACTGAAGTCATAGAGAAAAATGTTCACAAAAAAAGATTTTAAAAAAAGCACAAGAAATGAATAAACAAAGAAATTAAATGGAAGAAAGGCGCAAATAAAAAAAATGTAGAAGCCAAATACAAGTAACTTAAAAGAAACACAAAAATAAAATGCAACGCAGCGAAAGAAGAATGGATCAATCAACAATGTCAGGAAATAGAGCATAAGCTAAATATAGACAGCAAATTCATGCATGCTAAAATTAAGGATGCCAGTGGTAAGAAAATCAAATGCAGTAGCCCTGGCTGCATAAATCAGAAGATGGAACAATGCTAATGGAAAAGAAGGAAACACTAAACAGATGGTCAGAATATGTTGAGGATCTTTTTAAAGATGATAGGGGCAAAAAACCCAAAATAATTAAAAGCATAGAAGTGCCCAACTACCCTTAAAGAAAAGGTAGAAGCAGTAATGAAGAAAATGAAAAATGGAAAAGCCTTAGGACCAGATTATATACCAGTAGAAATGATTAAAGCATTAGATAATTTTTGAATATATCTGACAACAAAACTTCTTAATGCAATATACGATAGTGGTAAAATTCCAGAAGATCTTTGCAAATCTGTTTTTATAGTACTGCCTAAAACATCAGGAGCAACAGAATGTGAATTTCATAAAACAATCAGTTTAATTAGCCATTTTACAAAAAGCCTGTTACGCGTTTTGATGCATAGAATGCGCAATAGTCTAACACGAGAAATACCTTCAAAACAGTTTGACTGTATGCCTGATAAAGGGACTAGAAATGCAATATTCACTCTGTCAATGCTTAAGGAAAAGTGTATAGAAATGCAAAAAGATTTCCACCTCTGTTTCATTGATTATTCTAAGGCCTTTAACAAAGTAAGGCATGTAGAGCTGTTTCGTATGCTAGAAAAGTTAGATATTGATGGGAAAGATCTGAGAGAGTATTTAGAAATCTATACTGAGATCAGACTGCATCTGTAAAAATTGAAGGAGAACATAATGATTTCAAACCCATCAAAAGAAGTGTGATGTTTTTAACCTATATAGTGAAATAATCTTAAGGAATCTTGATGGTATTTCAGGCCTAAAAATAAATGGAGAGAATCTTAACAATCTCAGGTATGCAGATAATACAGTTTTATTAGCAGAGTCTGGCGAACAATTCCAAAAACTTCTAGATACTGCAGTTTTAAAGAGCAAAAGAATGGGCCTGTCTTTGAATGTAAAGAAAACGGAATGTATGGTCCTCTCAAGGAAATCCTCTAACCCCAAGTGCAATCTCGTAAGCAAAGGCGAACAAATCAAAAAAGTTACAAAATTCAAATATCTAGGCTACCTGATAACATCAGATGGCAGATGCTCAAGTGAAATAAGTAAAAAAACAGCCATGGCCAAAGATACATTCCAAAAAATGAAACCAGTTCTCGCAAATAGAAACATAAATATGAAAACCAAAATAAGGGTAATTAAATCATAAATATGTATGGCCAGTGCTTTTGTATGGTAGTGAATATTGGACAATAAACAAAGAAATAGAGAAAAAATTAGAAGCAGTAGAGGTGTGGTTTATCAGAAGGATGATGAGGATATCATGGACAGAAAAAAATCAAATGAATTGGTACTAAAAGAGACTAATCTTGAGCGATCACTATTAAAACCATTAGACAGAGGCAACTACAGTTTTAAGCCATATTTGCCGACACAAGGGTTTAGAACACTTAGCAATCACTGGAAAAATTGAAGGCAAACGCAATAGAGGTAAACAGAGAATAATTTTTATTGAAAACTTAAGCCATGGGCAATAGGCAAGGGTAGCAATAACAACTTTATAACGTTAACTGAGATAGGGTTGGGTGGAGGAACATGATCGCCAATGTTTGTTCCAGACAAGGCACCTGATGATGACAATATTTGTATATACCCGTATATATATATATATCTCCTATATATATATATATATATATATATATATAGATAGATAGATAGATAGATAGATAGATAGATAGATAGATAGATAGATATACAATGCACATGTGTTTATTCATCAAATATTTAAGATTTCTAATTTATTTTGGCCATTGACACATGAAGGAAATTAAGTAATATTTATATATTCTATGAACAACAAAGTACAAGCCTTGGAAGTGGATCTGGGCTTTTTTGTTATTTCGTTTTGTTATTGTTTTTTTTTTTTTTAACTTTTCGTTCACGGCAATGAGTGATCACCATAGCCTTATCTACAGCTTCCTTCACTAATGGTTCCACCAAGAGCCAAAAAAGAAAAGGACAAAAATATTTGTGGATAGGTCTCACTGCAATACAAATATGTGTTTGTTATTTTCAGACGAGGATAATGGTGCGCCAACATGTGCCACGTCATCGTCATGGCTGGATAAAGTGCACCTTACGTGTCTATAAAAATAGTTCAGGGGAGTTTCCCCAAATAAAAAAAAACCAAAGAAATAAATAAACGAAAAAATAAGAAGAATATGTCATTATGCTTTTAAAGTTTTATACTTGGAAATGGGTCAAAGAGCTTGGTCAACAGCGGGAACACGCCCTCTGCTTTGCACCGTATCTAGCTCAACAAATGACTCACGAGAACAGTGTGGAAAGGGGAGAGGGGAAAAAAAGGAAAAAAGATGCCTATGGCTCCCATGCTATAATTGACCAGAATCTTTTCTTTCAAAATGAAATAAAGAAAATTTACATCTACCTCTGCTGCTGTACTGCCGTAAAGTTAGAGAGCAAGCCACACACTAACTAATTCATCGTACATCAGAGAAAGTCAAAGTGAAGTCTAGGGCGAAAGCAGTATTGTTTCGCTAGGAGGATACAAACAAAGACACTAAAAATCAACTCAATAGATGGAGGTAATTTATTTCGACAAGCTGGGTCCGAGAAAGGCGCCAGCAATAAGTAACATTACTCCTGACAGGTTAGACATATCGCAAAAGCACATAAGAACATGAGAAAAACAAATAACACTATATTATCTACATTCGATTCGTTCATCAAACTCACATCCGCCAGCTTTCTTTCAATTCAGCGGAGAACAAAATTTCAAGACTGCAACAAAGCAAACAACAAAGTCAACGTAAAATGAAAAAAATGAATCGTATGGCAGCAGGAGTAAAGGGGTTGAAACCATTCCCAAAAGCAAACGTCAAAATGCAGTGATTCGGATACAAAAAACACACAAATAAACAAAACCAGCGCGCATTGTTTAAGCAAGCAAGGAATTTAAGCATTAAGGAAACAAAAAAAAAAGCTGCTGACATGCATATGAAAGAAAATAAAAGACACAGATTCCCAACACAGTGATTATCCTGTAATTCGATACCTCACAGCATAGGGCCTAGCCCAGTCAAACCTTAGCACTGGTAACACTAACAGTCGGCAACACGGGTTGACTCGAACATTAAGGAAGGATTTAAAAAAAAAGGGGGGGGGGGTGGAGATTTCACAATCAACATCTTAAACTGCAGAAAGAAAAAAATAAAAGCATGATAGACGAAAAAAGAATAATAATAACGCACAGTGTATTAAACAAAATACTTTTAAATAAAGAAACACACGTAATATGACTTAAGCAATGTTTAAATCACTCTGCACGAAGCATTTGATGTTAAATCATCTAATCAAAGAACTAAATGTAAAGATCCACATAACCATTTAATAAAATAGTTACATGTTCTTAATCCTTCACGTTGCTTTCTTTTCTCTCCTTGTCTACAGCGATGTTAAAAATGTGCGATAATTATGGGGCCATATTATAAACTGAAACTGTCAAAATATACTTTTTCCTTGATTCATCCTTTATTCTTGCCTTGATAAATCGCAGCTCGTCGACAAAATTTTAAGTTGTTACAAGTCACTGTTAAGCACACAGCTTAACCCTATCCCTGTAAGGCAAAAACCATGTATTCGCCTACAAAGTGGGTCAATTCTGACGCGGTGACTAAATGTGTATTGGGTCAAGTAAATTATATTATTTTTACAAGGTGGATCATTTTTTACTCAGTAATGGAACAGCACATTAAAGATGTTTAATGCAGGGTCATTGACGATTAATTATGAGATGTATGTCTTTATTTAACTTTTTAAAGGTTTTAAACGTTAAATTTTATTATTCTTAGAAAGGTATTATGCTTTGCCATGACATATAAAAAGTAGATTGTACGGTGTCACAAAAGAAGTACATTGCGCAACTGTGAAAGAGCTTTTTTATAGTATTGCCATGAAACAGGGGCAATGAGTTTTTTTTTGTTTTGTTTTGTTTGTTTGCAATGAATACTGGAGAACAGTTCACCAAGCTAGAACATGAATCAGATGATTGAAAAATCAAACAAGTATATGTATATCAAAAGTTGCTGCAAACAGTGCAGACAGTAGAAACTTTCTTCATACAGCGCTCTTGGAAACAGGGATGCCTGACTTTTCACAGAAAACAATATTTTCAAATTCTTCTTGGCTGGGCATCGTCCAAATCTCTGTCTCTTCTTTCGACCTGCTTCAATGGCATTTTCACCTGATCTTCTTTCACCTCTTGCACCTCTTTAAAAACATCCTAGCTGTTGCTCCAGAGTCTGCTTACTGTCTTTATAGGTTTTGTGATGCTATTTTTCTGAGCAATTGTTGGTATGTCAGGGCTCTGGCAATGTCTGCCGGAAAAAAACGACAATTGCTGATTTGGTAAGCTTGTGGAAATTCGCACCTGAATAATATTGCTGCAGCGATATTGGCCAGATCAAGCATATTGAAGAAGATAGCCATAGGCCATCTCCTTGTGTGCCTCTTTGTGGAAATAAAATAGGCCATGAGATCTATGCTGTCGACACCCAATTTGGTTGAATTGTAAAAATGCACTATTATTACTGTTGCTGTCGTTTACCCCCAAACATTCACCATGGCATCATTAGGCAGTGTACAAAAAGGATGGCCTTTTTTCTTTACACCAAACCTGGAACTAGCTAAAGTTTTTCCCTTTCTGAAGGCAAACTTAGTTTGTTCTGTTCTGTCTTCTTTGGGTTTTGAATTCTTCTTGTATAAATCTTTTATTCCAGGGTTAGCTTCTGTTTCTCCAACATGTCACAAAACTCAAGATCTGTGAAAAACTGTCTAATGTCAAGTTTCTTCCACTTGTGAAAGACGGTTCACTCAGTTCAAGAGCCATTTTCCTGCCCACGCATACTTGAGGGTTTTGGCCAATCTTTCCCAAGCAAAATTTGAACCAAGAGGATAATTACGTGTGTACCTAATCATGTTACGTTTGGTGTAAAGGAGAGAAATTCTTCTCACATGTTCTTCTTGAGACTGGCTTTGTATGACAGGTCCCACTTTAGTAAGTGGGCCCAACATATTCTTCATCAAAATATTCAGAAGAAAGCTCCTCTAAAGGTAGCCTTTCATTACCTTTTGGTCTAAAAAAAAGTATACCAGTAGCTGATGTCTCCCTCATCACTGTCGTCACCAAACTAATGATCATAGATATCATCCTCTGTGCTAGGAAAATCATCTGTGTTGTCAACTTCAGGAGTTTTAAATATGTTTCTATCCATTTCAAAAAGATTCACAGTTTGTGCTATGGTTCAAAGAGATTGTCGTAGTGTCCTTTAGACTTAGAGCTTCATGTGTGCTGTGAAAGTGAAAGTACAGCAAGAAAGAATGAAAGGAGCCATGCATTGTACTTGTAGGTAAAGAGAGATCAGTCCACAATAATTAGGGAAAGATATTATAATAGTTATTATAATAAACAATATAAGTGGTGTTTATGGACAAGTTGTGCAAACTTGTTCACACTTCAAAACTTAGAGAGGTGCTGCGACTCTTAATATTTATATGATTAAGCCTGTTCTTATTTTGTAAAATGTTTAAGAGGAAAAAAAAACTATGTTGAAATAACTGTCTAATCTGCATTTTTTTTTTTTTTTT
>BLXT01004901.1:172274-187401 GCA_019648995.1 Plakobranchus ocellatus
AGAAACAAAAAAAAAAAAAAAAAGGCCTAAAGACAGTCTAGAAAATGAAAAGAAAATAAATATTCTGATGCTATTCTTTCCGATTTTACCTGCTTTTTACTTCAGACACACACACATATAGATCTACTTATTTGAATATATATATTGTTTTGTCTTCACCCCTAAAATAATTTTTAAAAAAAGGGGGGAAAAAACCCTCAGTAACTTTTGAGTGTGTAAGACTAACAATCTACACACAATGTAAAACAGAAAAAAAAAAAAAGATTCTCATACAATTTTAATCATGGGTAGCAAATGGAATGTTCGTATTGTGTAAAATATACATATATGGTTGATGTAATGATGATCTCTCAACATAGTTGCTGTAACAATGACACTGTTTAGAGTACACACAAAACAACAATCACAAACTTAATCATTGAAGAAGAAAACAAAACAAAAAGTCACAAGACTATTAAATATCTATTTGAAGTATAAAAATACAAAAGATAGGGGCCAACTGTTTATACATGGCCAACATTTGACATTACCAATCAGTTTTATACTTTTTACCTACAGAGTCTGCACGAGCAATTAATTTTTTTTTGCAATTTTTTTTTTGGGCAAAGTAAAGGCTATTCAGATTCTGCTTCATCCTGTTTTTGCCTATTAGCATCTTCTTTATGACTGCCCAGTATGCCTGACATGGAGCATGTGAGGCTTTTCACTGATTTGCCCTCTGCTAACATCACAAAATAATCGGCCAACCGCACTACAATCTTGTCCAAAGCCAGCACCTGACAGTCACAGACTTTGCTAGCTAGATCTAGCAACCAAAGATAACTTGTATGCCTTTCAGAGGTCAGTTTGCTTTGTAGATGAACCAATTTGTAGTGGAAAAACTTTGGCTGTGATTTGGAAACTTTATGAAGCAGTTTGGCATAACTTTGCGTCATATCAATCTCTGAAAGAATAAAGCAAAAAACAAACTGTATAAAGCAGTTGAGAATACCTTTGGATCATGTTAATCTTGAAAACATAAAACAAAAAACTACATAAAGCTGTTCAGCATACCCTTGGATCATATTAACCTCTGAAAAAGATAAAACAAAGAAAGAAAAGAAAAGTCCGTATGTTACTATCTAACATGTTGCATTCATTAATAACTTAAATAAAGCTCATTTACAATATTCAATAGACATATGCATTTTGTCTTGTGAGGACTGATTTCACAATAAAGATACAGATACATGTATTTAAATTTTTAAGAGCCATAGATTATAACAACAAAAAAACAAATTTTCAATAGATAAATATTTCTTTTTTTCTCAGGAGACTAATTTCATAATAAAGATGCATGTGTTTAAATTTTCATCAGCCATAGGTATATTTACAACATTTTAAAAAAAGGTATATTTCAATTTCTTTTTATGTCCTGTAATTTCTAGTAATATTGATGTGGAATAAATATTCTATTGAAAAAATAAAACTTCTCCACTAAGATTATTTATCTCATCTGATAATATATTAGGCCTATTTTAGTACGCCAAGTTTCACAAGCATACATCTGTACAGAGTCGCTTGCATCACTTATTGTGACTGAGCAGCTTAAAATGTTTTTGATAAAATGGAGAAAGAGATCTAATCCTTTTTATAGCCCCCTAGCAAATCACGACAGACGGATGAGCCAGAGATCTAGGGTGGCACAAATAGTTCTGAGCAGCATGAAGTGCTCAAATTCAGAGATTAGCTTTAACAAAATTGCAAAATATGAAAGTATTTGATAGTCTACAGTAGGCTTATCTGAGTGGATTCAATACATTTAGAAAATCAGTGGAATATAACTGAAATTAGATCTAATTAGGTTTACCAATGTTTGTCTGCACTTTTAAAAACAGATTTGCGTTTTTCCAAACCATTGTAAAATCCTCTACTACCTTATGTTCTATGTCACAAAGAGCTGAAACTCACCTAGAGATTCTAATTTTTCCTGGAAGAGAGAGAAGTCTGCTACATGGCACATTGTGCTTCCTCTAAATTCTGTTTTTTTCCTTCTCCAATACTCCTCTGTAAAGGCATTTTCAGCTGCAACAAAATAGAGTGTTAATAATATTTGACCACAAGATAAAATTATTTAAAATATAGTCAAATTCTTAAATATCAGGTTCAATGTGTCAAAATTAAAAACATGGCACAAAAAATTGCAATAATATAAAAGTTCAACTCTATTTGTAAATTGCTATACACCAACAAATTCTTATGTAATAGCCAGTTACCCACATGGAGAATATATTTTTGCAAATTCCTATGTCTTAGAATAATAGATCACCCCATATTAACAGAAAAAAAAAAAAAGTACACGCTCATATATCACAAAGATGAAAAAATAAGCTGCACCTTTTCAAAGAGCTGGATAAGTTTTACACCCATGAAGATTTTCTGGAATAGCTTGCTTAATTATTCTAAAGTGAATATTGTGCGCTTGTATACCCAAATCTAAATGTTTACCTTGTTAAAAAATATTGCCACTCATTTTAATTTCCTCTTCAAATAATTTTCCATTTTCTAATGTAGAAATCAGGCATGAAATTAGTGTAACAAGGTATCCCTGGTTTTTAAAAAAATAAATTATTTTTTCTGATCATTAGTAAATGAAATGAAAATTTTCTCAATTTCGTTAACATAAATCCTTTCTTCTCCCCTGAATATAAAAAAAAGTGTAATGTGCTAATGCATAAATTGGTGCTCCTTTTTTTTTATATTATAGACATTAATGCAGAACAGTTTTAAATTTTGCTTATAATACATGACAATTGCTAGTCCCAAAGGTTGCAGGGATGCACCATCTCTGATTTCTATTAAAAAAATAAAAGTTGCAAAAGCTCCTTCTAGCTTATAGAGTTAGTGCTAATATATTGGAGATAAAAGCAGTTAACATTTTGAGCTACCAAATGGTGATCTGGGTGGGAAATAAAAAGGGAAAAAACTTTGTGCAACTTCTGGTGAGGCATGATAGACACATAAGAGCCATTAATCTTTTGCTTTTACTTTTAATTGTGGGACAAAAAAATACAAGAAAGATACTGAAGGAGCCTAAAATATTTAGATCTACAAAAACATCACTGTTTCACTTATATTAATATGCTGAGTTGATGTTTCTGTTTTTCTATATTACTATTTTTTAAAAATCAAAACATTGCAGATCATTTTTGATGACACAAAATAAACTAAATACCTGAAGTACATGTGCCTTTACCCCTTAGGCTGCTGTCTGTGATTGCTGCTGCTAGAGGCTTTGCCAATGCATTCCGGAACTCTGGGTCAAATCCTCGCACTGCGCATTTGATAAAATAAGCATTCAGATATATGAGTATTTTTTTTCCAATTGTTATAAAAGTTGCTATTGGAATAACTAGTAGGAAAAAAATGATTCATTCTATTGGGCTTAAAGTCCCCATTTATCTTTTTTTGCTTTCAGAAGATGCACCTTTTTATCCCAAGTTACTCAGTTGTTGAAACTCATACACTTTTAATTTAATTAAGTTGTTATGAACTCTGTTTACATTATGGTATTATAGAATTGCATGATTTTACAAACACTACAACTGATGCAAAAAAATCCATATTTTGAAGCAAAGCACCTGTGCAAAGAACTAAATTTTGAATTTGTATAAATGTGAGAGTAAAAATCACAAGATAATACACAAATTAACATAACAATATGAAAGAGGGAATAACTATTCAATCTCATCAATTTCAATGCATTTAAAAATTAGTAAACTTAATGAATAGTTTGATGTACATAAGAATAAGAAACTGTACTAAAACAAAACCTAAAACAAAAAAAGTGTTTTTTCCTTCCCTTTTCCCCACAAACCTTGACGGCCTGTCCTTGTAAGGTTAAACTTTATACTAAATCGTCTATTGGCTATGTTTGATTTTTTGTAGGATTCCAGAAGCTCATCCAAGTGTTCTAACTTACTCGAGGACCTGCAAAATATAATGCATGCACAAATACATCTATATAAGATTGAAAGTTGAACGTTTTTAGTAGAGTATTAAGTCATTAAAGATATGATAGTCACACGCACATAACTTTTAAACACTAAAGATCTTACATCTTCATTGAGTGAAATTTACCAAGGAGTAGTTTTGTGTTTGTAAATCTTTTCCAAGCATTTTCACATAAAGATGTCAAACTCAGTTAAGAAAAAAAAATTAATTGACGATGATAGAAATGTACATCTCAAAGGAAATCGAGTCAACAAAGCATTTAGAAACAAAAAAGATGCCTCCATTGCAAACCAATGTGATGTCAAGCCCCAAGCAAACATCAAATCGCCAGATCTAATTTAAACCATAAAATGAACAAATCAAAGCTAATTGTCATTACATGAAATTCGCTTACGCTTATTTTTCTGTACTGTGCAAAAAAAAGAAAAAAGGCAAATTTTAAAAAACATCCATTTGTATACATCTGCCACAACCAGATCACTACTGCTATTCAAAGAATTTGACTTTTGGTAGTTTTGAGTCTTCATTTCCGTATTTTACAACGCATTTCAGTCGTAATGATTACATTAACTAAGAAAGACACGATTTTAGTGCTTCAATTATTTGGTTCTCATTTCAAGAGTAAATTAATAAAATCAGTACAATTTGAAGACTTCATATAATTATGGTGCCTGACAAGACTAGAGACATTTTGTGAATCAATTATGTGGTAAATTTGTTTATGTCATTATGATAATATCAGAGCTCCCTTAGCTCTTCTTCATTTACAAATATACAAGATACAGCAAAATCCAGTTAAATGTATCTAAAATGAATGCACACACTGATTTGAGTGATAGCTTAGCAGTATAATAGATGACAGTATCATCGGTCTACTCCACATCTTGAAATCTGTAGCCTTTACCATTGAAGTGGGTGTGATAACCACTTGTTGAAGGGGACACTCAGGAGGAATCTTTGCACTTCTCAATCTTAATGTAAGCAACTGTGCTCTTGGTTAAAAAAAAAAAAAAGGTGAGGGCTTGTGTGTAGTGTGTGTGTCTAGGGCTGAATGAGAGAGACTCTTCCTGTACATAAGGGCTGGGCTTGCATGGATGGATGGATGGAGAGAGGTTTCAGGCTATGGAGCTGGTTTGGAGGAAGCGCAGTTGAGGTCATGCAGTGAAATTGCTTACAGTCAGGCATTAATCTGTCTCTAAATGTATAGCCAATGATTCATTGTTGATTTTATTAACAATCAAACAAAGGACCAAACAACAATAAGAACAATGAAACGATAATTTAGGATTATAATTACTTATTGTACATGGTTTGTTCAGATAAGGGAAAGAAGTTGAATTTTTTTTTTCAATGTAAAAAGGAAGTCTCCTGATCCATTGTCACTACTTTTTATAAAGATACACATCTCTTAAACACACACTTGAAAAGCATATTAAGTAGCCTGAATTTAACTGATAATACTGTACAATAAATAGAGAACAAGAAACACACACACACCCACACCCATAGTAGTGCACTGCTCACAACACTGAGCCTGCTCCTTATGGATTACACTGCTAGTTTGAATACAGGCAACAATACACTGTTTACATATCAATTATCAAAAATAGAAAAGTAAACAAATTTTTTTGGTGGAAAAAAAAAGCAACAGCAACAACAAAAAAAACCCACGTGAGAACAGCTTAGATGTATCAGGCATGGGAATTGCTTATGTAAAAAAACATGGAAACCAGGCCAGAGTCCTCAGGGCTGCCAAGGTCCAGGTGAGGTGCATGGGCAACACCATCTTGAGGGAGTCCAAACAATTCTGCACAAATTTAAAGCATTTTGGAAGTCTCTCCTGGCAGCTAGCAGCAGAATTTACTATTGTCTAAAATGTTTAAAAATCCAGTTTTCACTTTTAATGTTGTTCCCTGGACGTTTTTTCCACTGAGCGGTTAAAATTTCTGTGCAGAATTTTTTTTAATTTTCCAAGGAACCTGCGTTTCCACATACAATTTCCATGCCTGATTTAAGATTCTAATGGATGCGTGCAAAACACCTATAAACTTAAATTATTATTGATAACAAGAAATAAGACTGATATTAAAAATTAAAAAGCTTTGTTTTTACTTTGATTTCATTAGCAAATGATGAGGAATAAATAAAGGTAAAACCTTATGTTTTAATATTAATTTTTTTCTTTGTTCAATGAAAAATCATGCTTGTGACTATTTTATTTTACTAGTATGTAAATTGGCATTGAACTCTAAACAGAAAAAAAAAGAATTTGTGCTAGGTAATGCTGTAAAATAATATCAAGATTTTTAATGAAAACCAACAGTAAGGGTGCAATTAGCTGCCACAGACATTTGGATTTTGAGAGTTCTTTACTCGATTACAAGCACAAAGCCTCACTCTTTCTTCACCCTCTTCTCTTCAGTTACTGATTGTTTCTATAGAGCAAAACTTTTTACAGATTGCATTCTTAATTTTCTATATGTAAACAAATTTTTAAAAGCTAAAAAAAAATGTAATAAGTAAGTCTGTAATTTACCTCTCTTTTTGTGGACTGCTGCACATTTAAATTTACTATCAAGAGCTAATCACCATAAACAAATTTAACTTAAATTCCACGGTAAAAACACTAATTTGTAATGCTTGTTTTCTACTTTGAAAACATCAGGACTCAAATAATTATGTTTCAGATCATAAATTGTATGCCATGACTAAAATAACTTACATATCTGATGTGAGTTCTTGGTATGCATCAAACTGATGGTTTTGCTTTGATAGCCAGAACTTCTTCCATTCACTCCAAATAAATAGCTTTGGTTCTAAAAAGAAAAAAAAGGAAATGTCCCATGAAGGTGTAATTTAGGAGACAGCGATCATAATGTTGCCAAGACCAGTCAGAACTCAAAGAATAGACTTTTCTTTATGTAACTGTAAAGCATGGCTTTACTAAATAAAAAGATATGACATCGTGATCGTTCTATTCCCATACCCCAATCTCATCAGAACCCATGTACATTTTCCCAATTTGCTAAAATAAAATAGGCCTATGCATTTTGAATTAAAGCTTTTATTAACATTGATGGTTTTTGTATGGCAATATAAGGATTTAATTAAGAAAAAACTGATCAGGAAAAAAGACTAGAAAGAAAAGAGATTTTAATAACAGTCTGATCCATTTTGGTTTATTATTTCAGTAGGGATAAAAATATATACAGGCAGGTTAAAATTTAGATGAGGAAGAGATTGCAAGAACCATTACAATGCTTTTTTAACTCAATATTTTTGCCTGTGCATTACATGGGATCAATGATTTTCTCTAGGAGTCAATCCCATTTTTTATTTATGACTTCTACTTTGTCTACCACTTCAGTGAATACCTCTCCATAGAAACATCTTAGCTTTGCTCTTTTATAGAGATGAGGGAAAGGAGCTGCTTAATCAATTATAATAATTAAATGTAAATCTAAATCTATCACCACAACAAAAAGTAAGAAATGGCTAGGCCTATACTTAATCAGTGTAGATCTAGATCTATAGCTGATAGGTCCAGAGATTGTTGAGAAAAAGTAGATCTAGTGGCTTTTGCTGATATGGATATAGTATATAGATCTTATTCTTGTGAAGAAGAAAATGATGATGAAGATAGATTTACATCATGGATTAATTTTATTGGCGAGTTATATATATTTGACACAGTGCAAAACTTACCTATTTCATTCCTTCAGTCTTAATAGATTAAAAACAAAGCCACAATGTGATTATTTTTTTTCTTTAATTTTTCTGATCAGGAAGCCTAGCATGACAAATTTTTTCCTGGCATAAAAATTGTCAAAACTTAAAAACCCTTTAAAATAAAGCTTTTGAGGCATAGTATTTAATTTTGTTTTGTTACAAAGATCTGTTTTAGATTATGGCCAAATTCCATGTAGATCAATCTATTAGAAAACTCACGGGAAATTTTTAAAAAACATCCCCAAAAAGCTGGTACTTAGAAATTGTGAAAAGCCCAGGTTTGAGTGAGATAAAAGCATGAATGTGCTTTGTTTGATTATTCAGAGCAGGCCAATATTTCCAGTTTAGAAATTAAAACCACACACACAAAAAATAAAAAAAAAACTTACCGAGCTTAAAGATAGCATGGAGTCGCTCAGAGAGATCAGACAACTTGCTGGTTGGTGGAAACATTGAAATTTATGAGCAGAAACATAGCAAAGAAGCATAGAAAAATGAGATAACGACTAGCAAAAAAACCCCCCCCAAAAATCACACACACAAAAAAAATCTCTGTTCTTCTTTTGACTGTACACTTATTATCCTTCACAATGAAGGTCATTCCACAAATTTTCAAATTTGCGTCAAAGGAAATGATTGATTTGTGTAATATGGGTATGAAATATTCTGCATGACTTGATGAATTTAAGTCAGTAGCTTTCTGCTTGGTTGTAATCTAATCTTCCAAGCCCATCCTTGTCTTTTTGCTTTCATCCACTGACATGCCTGCTACAAGCTAAAAATTCTTTAATTGGCTGAATATGTGAAGAGTCACACTGAGAATCATTCAAACAGAGGAGGAAATTTTCTTTAAAGGAAGCAAGCCAAAAGTAAGGCTTTTACTTTTTCCCCTTATATAAGACTACTGAAAATTTTTTGAAAACAATTTTGGATAAGTCCAAGTCATAAACAAATGGAATATTCAAACCTAACAATACATACAACCTAAAACTGCATTTTGAACTATTTAAGAATACAATGGAAATAAACATGTTGAATCTCATCCGAATATAAATGTGAAAAAATTATAAACCCAAAAAGTGTTTGAGTCCTATTTAAATTTAATTGGCTGATATTCCTGGTTTCCTTGTTTTTGTGGTATGAAAAAAAAATTGCAAAGAAATATACAGACAGCAGAATTTCCTTAAACCAGAAATCAAATGGCTAAACTGTAATAATTGATTAAACCAAAAAGTTTGGCAAGAATGCTACAAATTTTTTTTCTATTTTATACCCCTCTATTAACAAAAATTCTTCTCAAACCAAGGGAAAAATTTTGAAGTCCAACAAACTTGGGTTTACAATAATTCCACTGTAGTTAACAAAGCATTGAAAAGAAACAATAAACTTATCTATAAGTCATTTTTCCAAAAGTAAATGTTTGTAAAATTTGACAAATAAGGACTGATCCCCCGAAAAAAAAAAAAAAAAAGGACAAGAATCAAAGGAAAAGAGCATACTTTTCTGTTTTATCGTCCAAACCAAAGATGATTTTTAAGGCCAACACAATGTAGCCAACAGCAACAATCTCAACTGGTTTATAAGATGTTTTACGAGACTTCCAAGTGAACGGAATTCTTTTTATAAGGCGCTTTACAAACCAACAAAACTCATCTGTAAGCAAAGAAACAGAATTCTTCAGCAAGTCGGAGGTGTAAATAAGCAAACTGCATAAACTTACAATAAATTTGTACTGTAAGCATAAAAAATGTAATACGTATACAAACACTATTACAATCATACGATAATTGAGCTAAAGTCCAATGATACAACATCTTAGGCTTTGATTCTGAGCAGTCTATAGCAATGAGAAGATTTGTTTTAAAGGCAGCAGGCTCTAAAAATCTACATGGGTCTATTTTCAGCTATGACATGTTTAAAAAAAAGTAACTTAAAAATATATAGCTTGCCTTTCAAAATAAGCCAAAAGGCATGAAACACATATGAGGTTGACATTTTGATTATGATTTACCTAGACCTAGGCTGTGCTATTGTATGCTTCATTAAGAGAAATGGCAGAAAAACTTACTGCTTATAAATCTGGGAGATTATTGAAAACAGGAACTGGTCATGACATACACATTCTAATCTAAATTGCAAAAGACTAAATATATAATATTGATTTTCAATGTCACAAACACATAGCATTATTAAATAGGGCTCCCTTGTGATAATAAAGTCCTATATATGATTGTATGGTAGTGATACTTGGTAGGTGATTTTCATGCACTATTAAAGTTTGGAATCTTTAAACTCAAAACTGTCCAAAAATGTGCAAAAAGCACTGAACATTATGAGCTTTGCAATAAATGGTGAAAACTGAATGCAGATATGTGTTTATGTTCTAAGCAATCAACATAACTTTTTAAAAAAAATTGCAAAGAAGGAAAAATAAACTAACATTTTTTTTTTTGCTATCGAAATTGTCTTATGGGACATTTGAATCATTAAAATTGATCTCAAAACAAATCAATGATCAATCATGATTATCATATTTCAGGGATGCCTGTGGTCTTTGAAAAAAAAAGCAGAAAAACATACTAAGAAACAGTTTTCTCAAAGCTGAGGTCAAAAGTATGATTGACTTTTAAGTCATAAAAATAAGGTAAAAAGTAGGAAATCTGATTTAAATCAGAAAACTGGCATCCCTGATATTTTAGAGGTTCAATAAATACTGTAGTCAATTCAATCATCCACCTTAAAAAAAAAAATATATATATACATTAATATAAAAACAAACGAGCACCTTTGCTTCAAGCATAATTTAACAAAGGAGTTCTCTACTTTTCTGGCAAGCTGAAAAGTTGAATTTGAGTATGTAAAGAACATGAGGCACCAGATCCAAGACTGATTTTTTTATACAATAACCAATAAATACAAGTTTACCTGGCAAGCAAAGGTCTCCAATAAAGCGAGTGGCAACGGCATTGAGATCAGGCTGTGGTATATCAGTAAGATTTAGGTAAGTCCTCAGTTTTTTCATCTCATGAATAAGGCTGACTGTAGTAAAATGTTCCTGAATCGAAAGTTTTAAGACATGGAAAAACATTAAATTAAAAGCAGACTTTATGGTAAAAAGCTTTTAGAAAACAGACATCTTCAGACCTACCCTAATGACTTTGACATGGCACAAACTATTTTTGAAAAAAAAAAAAGGGTCTGATCTAAGAATAACCAATGACCAGAATTGCCACTTGTCTTTTTTGCTGTGCACAGGTTAGCATTCTTCCCTTTGCTTTTGAATGGTCGGTTTGTTTACCAAGACGACAATATGGCTTGAATGCTAAGCGGTGCTGGCAAAGCTCAGGGCATTTTTGGGGTGAAATTAAGTGCACTAACTCACTTTGCAATGAAGAATGTACAGGCAAATCCTTCTTTCACTTTTCCAAAGAATGAAGAGAGGTGACTTTAAAAATATTTGTTATTATAATAAATAATCTAGATTCTATCGCACTCTAGATCCACAGATTTTAAATATAGGCCTAAATTAGATTAGTTTGTAGCTTCTAGAATATAAATCTAGGTAAACCATTGATTGAGTGATCATCTTAGATCTAAAACTCAATTATGAAAGAATCTAGATTAGGTCTAGATCTAAACTTATTAACCCTAGATTCTTGGATTATTTAGATTCTAGATTTCGAACGAGAATAAGATCAGCAGTTTAGGTCGTAGAGAAGACTAGACCTAGATTAGGTCCATGTAGATTAGATTCTAAGATCATATCTACGTCAGGTTGATGCATCAGACAGATCTTACGAATAAAAATAAAGATAATGGTTTGAAAATCAATGCTATTGGGCTCTTTTCAAATTTAACAATTGAAACACATTGCATGATCAATGTAAAAGGGCCCTTTGAACCTTGAAACACGTCGCATGTATTAATATATGTTACAAAACTTGTACAAAAATTAATACTGCATTAAGTGATAAAAAATATTCTATTTTCTCAGGGTTCATAAAGACCGACAAATCAACTTATACTTTGTTCTAGAGTCAACTTCATCTAGAACGTTAAGTTCACTTTCCCACCCAATGAGTCTATGCGCATAGTGTCAATCATCTTCAGTCGAGGCAACAAAAAAAAAGGCGCAAAACCAGTACTTCACCACTCAAACCACTCCCTATAATCCAGTATTTCTTTGATACTTCCATTGCATCATCAACAAACATAGCAAAACTAAGGCACAATTAACCTAGCAAAACATTTCTCTCATATTTCTTAACTGATTCAGACCCCAAGGGAAAAACGATTTCTCAATCCAGCCCATTTTGAAAGCGCATTACAGGACAAGTTGTTTCTGTTTTTATGTGAGGACATGGCTCAAACAAATAAAAGCCCCATAGTGTTGCATACAAATTTTTACAGAAATGAATGAAGAACACAACTACATGTATGTTGTGTAGGTGAAATAATTTTCAGCAAATCTCTAATCTGATTTAAAAAAAAAAAAAATACACCAATTTTTTTCCACTCAACTCAAATTCAAGCGCTAGCACGCACTCCAAGGTACTTATCTTGTGTAATATCTAAAGGTCTAACATCATGTCCATATGTACAAAAAATTTAACAAAATTGAGCAAAAACTTTTTTTTTTTAATGATTTTTTATAATGAGCTCCATCCTTACTTGAAACACGTGTCCAAAATAGTATCTATGGATGTAGATTTACAATTAGAACTAGGTCTACATCCTGCTTTATCTGTAGGTATAGATCTAAAACTGGGTCTAGATGCAGCACTTGTAGAATTAAATCGAGAGCTGCTATCGGCAGACTTAGCTTATACATCTTATTCTTCATCTAGTCTTTTTCTCTTACATTATAACTAAGTCTAGACCCGGGGGCCACAGGCTGATTGATATCACCCCCACTATCTTTCTTACTATCACTACTACCGTTGTGTAATGGATCAACACTATCCTCAGAACCATTTGATTCATAACCATCACAAGAATAATCTACCATTTGGCTAAAACAAAAATCTAATGCCTTCTCTGTAGTCATTCTACAATGGTATGGATTTGATTCAACTCTAAATTATCTAGTATCAACAATACGATATGAAAATGAAAGTCAAAAGGAAGTGTATAGTGTACCCAACTGGTCTTACCAAAAAAACATAGTTTCGCATTTTTGTATTCTATATTTGCATCGAAATGCCGACCTGGTGACAGCGGCTTAAGGGACTGAATCAGTTAAGAGATGATGATGACATAAGATTGATTTTTTTTTCCTCAATTACAGGATGGTTTGATTTGAATGAAGTCACACATTAATTTGAAAACAAAAAATTATCAATACTTATTGGTATAAAGATATATGTGAGGTTGTCTACAGAAACCTGTCCCTTGTCGGTAAATGTCAATTTGAGCTAGAGCCTGAAAAGCATGATGAGGAGGTACCAGGTCAATTTTGAGTCATTGATAAAAATAGACTCTTGAACTTTTCTAAAATGTTTTTTTTTTCACAACTTTTATGTGAAAAACAAACTTTAAATATTTTAAAAATAATTTTTTTGACAGGTAGGTGAAGCAAAAATTTACCGGAAATCGTCAAAAATAGCCGATTTATTTCTTTTTTCTCGTGCGGATGTTCCATACCTATCCTATCATGCCATATGCTGTTGTTTACATCTTTTTCTCTACTTTCCATCGTGCGCATGAATAGAAAAAGAATTTAACAAGGTCAAAGTAGTGCGCATCTTAGAATCTTAGACTAGAAGTAATTCACGTGTGCTAGCTAATCATCGCTGTTTTTAAGCTCTATTTCCCTACTTTTTGAACAACATACAATCAAAAGCTTTTAACACCATAAAGTTCAACATTTTTTAAAATTATAAATATACAAATACTTAAAGTTTTTTCTTTAATTTCGGATGTTTTATTAATAAAGCAACATACCCTAGTCTGGTTGTCAAGTAGATTGTTACAATAGTTTCAAGATGGCAAACAAAGCTAGATCTAGACAAATTGCCAAACTCTTTATATTAAATGATTTGGGAGATTTAGGTCTGCCTAATTTGTCGTCTGACGATAATTTAAGAAATGTTATAGAAGATTACTTCTTAGAAAGACCTCTGCAGTCATCTGACTCACAGGAAGGCAGTGATTCAGAAGGGGAAGAGGAGGAAAGCAAGATGACACTTCTTGAGCCCCACACCCATACTTCCATCCAAGCAAGTCTAGCCTCAGAAGGCAAAACATGCATTGTTTTAGATAATCTAAGTTATGATTGAGTAAATCTCAGAGAATGTAACATTTATGAAAGCTTGTAGCGTTCAAAATTTATAGAATTAGTTGATCTTTCTCTAGGTTTCAAGAACTCCAATACGCCTAGATCTAGATCCAGCTAGCCTGATTCAAGATTCTAGATCTAGATCTAGTTGCAAAATATAGACTTTAGGCCTCCATTTCCAAAAGCATTTTAACTCATTAGTTAAATTTAGTTAAAGACTAGAATTGAATAGCTATAAAGTTTAAAAAATGCCTGTATACCTTAATAAGAAAGGAAAAATTATGTATAAACTTTAAACGCGATTTTCTCAGTTTCTACTTTTTTGTGTTTTGTATCTTTAAACTACCATAACTCAGCTTCTAGATAAGATATCAACAAAATTTAAACTGCATTATATTCAGTAACATCTCAGCCAAATATAACCCCAAAATCTCAAAATTTTTGGTCGGCAACATGTGACAGGTTTTTGCAGGCCACCACACATATTAATAGACAGCTGCAAATATCCTCACCACAGAAAATAAGAGAGAATCATTATTAGAGAGGACCATATCTTCAGGCAGTAGATGGCTTGTTGATAAAAAAGGAATTTTGCCTTCATATGCCCATCTGTGGAAAAAAAAAATCCGAATTTAAACATAAGCATTAGGACTAGCAAAGTCAATCATTACGATTGTAATATTTAAGTATGCATTTTTTTAAAACAAATGATATACATGACGAAGCTTGCCTTTGATAATTACACGCTACTTTGGCCTCATCAGAACAATAACATAATAATTACAAGAATCATAAGCTAAACAGACACAAGCTAAAAAATAGATAGCCTCACCTTACAACATCTACTGGTAGGATGTCTGAATTTGTTAACATCAGACCAATGTAACAAAATGCAATAGTTTTTTTTATGTCCATCCACTCTGGGGAATCCTTTACCTGAAAATTGAGGAAAAATAATTTTTTTCTTGTTATGTTTTGTTTTCAAAACCTATTTCCTTTTATCGTTTCCTATGAAATCCCATTTTATTTGAATTTTTATTGAAAGACATAGAGGAAAAACCCTAAGAATTAAAGAGAATGCTGGAGAGTACAGCAAAAATGAGAATGGAAGAAAAACAGAGAGAGAGA
>BLXT01004901.1:356075-366338 GCA_019648995.1 Plakobranchus ocellatus
TTATTATTATTATTATTATCATTATTATTATTATTATTATTATTATTATTATTATTATTATTATTATTATTATTATTATAAGAGTCTTCTCTTGCCACGCTAGTTACTTATATAGCCATTGTAAATAACTGTCTCTGACCAGAGAAGCATATTTACTGGAGGCGAGGCAAGCACAATCCCCCCAGCACAAGCACCAAATTCTACCCAACCGCACCATCCGCGGAAGTGGAAATAGTGTCCTATGCCTTGATGTCTTACCTCCAGTTTTCACGGATTCAAGCAGGGAAGATTGCTATGTGGCTTATCCACCAGAGGAACTCATTCGGCAGGTTTTCTTCCACGCAGGTAAGATGTCAGTGCAAAGAATTTTAACGGTAACTTATATTTAGTATTGCTAAGACAACTATTAGGTCAGAGAATTTTTCGAACATGAGAATTATTAGGTATCGAATGCGACAATTTCTTCGATGTTCTTTTTATACACTTACTGTATGATTATTTGAAATATTTTCATGAACTTCGAGCGCTTGAAATTGTTCATAACTATAACCTTTTGCCATTCTACAGTCTTCACCTCTTTTCCACATTAAAGATGTTTTGCTTAAGTACCCCCTTTTTCAATAGGATACTGTGGTAGCACTTGACGCCCTGTCTCAGTTTGCGGCCTCAGCTTATTCTCAAGATTCCGCCGATCTGAAGATGAAGGTTATGTTCAATAGCACTGCTGTACTATCGAGTGTTGAGTTTAACGTGTCTGGGGGTGAGAACAATACCAGGCTCCTGTTACAGAGCACACCAATCCCTGCCCTACCCAGCACACTTCACATCTCGACCAGCGGAACTGGCTGTGCTCTTATCCAGGTTAGTCAGAGAAAAAAATGTAGCATGAAACGTGACTTAATCAGGGCTGGTAAGGTTAAACTAAGCAACGAAAAACGACGAAATAATGCTTTTCTAGTTCCTACAAACATCATTACTTTTAATATGACATTTTGATTTCTCAACTCACAGTCTGGTAAATATCAGGGGAGGCAAATGGAAACTTATTAACCTTCTAAATCATCATTTCCCATCTACAACCTCCCACCTCTAAGCTCACACTTCTCATCCCCTATCTCTATCTCCCATGTCGCATCATCTGCCATCTCCCACCTCTCCTATCCTCCTTCCTACATCTTTCTTTTGATACCTCCTGTTTTTCATCTAACATCTCCAGTCTCCCACCTCAAAACTTTTCATGGCCTTTTCCCCGCCGAAGTCCATCCTTAAATCTTCCAACGCTAACATCCTAATCCCTGTTTGAAAGTCCCACCGCCCGTCTGTTACTTCCCATTTATCACCTCTCGTCTCCACATCCCGACTTCCATATCGCGCCTCCTGCTTCCCACTTCCCACGTCTAGCCTTCTATCTTCCATACACTTAATTAATGTATACTCAATGTTGCACTTGTGTGTGTGTATGTGTGTGACCTTTCCCTTTTGCAATTTAGCCCACAGTTTGTTTTTTCAAATGCTGTGCAGATTTCACCATGCATATGTTGTATGTATTCTGTGCAGGCCAACGTACGCTACAACATGCCAGCGAAAGTGCACGTGAAACAGAAGAAACCTAGCTACACGTTGAAATTTTTAGTACAGCCGCATGGATTTCATAGATATAAATGTCACTACAGGACTCTGGTCATTTCATTTAGGTGAGACCAGAGTTTTCCTCCTTCCCTTTCATTCCGTCTCATTTTTTTCCACAACATATCAGCACGATCCAGATAAGTAAGTCCACGGGAACCTACTCATTAGAATTAGATGAGACCATAGCTTTTCTCTTACCCCTCATCCTCCCTTCTTGCCTGTATCAATTCCCCATTCCCCAGATCTTATCAGCATGATCAAGACGGAAGTGACCAACGTTCTCTCTACATTAGAGTTGAGTGAAGCCACACGTTTTTCTGTTTCCCTCAGCCTGACTTGAATCCTCGCCTCTCTGTTCACCAGCCTGCATCAGCATGGACTAGATAATTAGGATCACAGGACTCTATACATTAGAGTTCAGTGAGATCATAAGCTCGTCTTTCTCCTCGTCCCATTTTCTTCCGCAAGGCCAAGATACTTCATTTTCAGCACTTTTTGAAAAAGAGTAAGTTATGAACATTTATAATATAAGCAACCAATCGAAAAAGAAGAAAGTCAACTAAGAAAGAGAAAGAGAGAGGGGAGAAACAGAGAGAAATAGGGAGAAAGCGAGACAAAGAGAGTGAGGAAGGTTTAGTAAGTCAATCAAAAAAGTGAGTCAAACAGAGAGTGAGATAGAGAGGTAATTGATTCATTGATTGAGTGAACGTCCGGACATTCAACGTAAATGTGCCGGATAGAAAGCGGTCGCAAGCAAAGCAAAACATTTGTTCCTCATTTTGTTCAATGTAGCTTTGGATGAACCATTATAGCGTTCCGCAGCCTAGTCATCACCACTTCCCAATCTTTGCATGCTACCTCTTCCCTTTCCTGGAGGTCTTAACCCAGGAAATAGAGCACTTCGTGGAGTTTGTTTACTCCATCAGCATCCTATTTTCTTGCCAAACGGTTTGGGTGTTTGAGTTTCGTCAAGGGTTTCAGATAGGACCAAAACATGAATGTTTGTGACGATTCGGCGCTGATTAAACGTTTTGTTGGCTGCTCACGTGAGCAGAAGTCCAGAAGATTGAGATATGAACACAGGAATCAAATTTCGTTATTAAAAATTTTGTTTTGAATTGAGTGCAAGACTGTCAGGCTATCGCTGCAAGTAACGAAGTTTCAAATGACCAGACAGTCGTTTCATCTCTATGAGCATGAGGGATATGCCCTGAAGCTCAGCACTGAGGATTGACGACCCATGAATCACATTTATGCTTTAAAAATGGTATATGGGAATACAAATCTAGCCAATGATAAAGACTGTCTATTCCAAAACTCCGCCTCGCCTTTCAATGTGACCTGGAGAGAGAGAGTTGGTGAAAGAAAGAAGACAAAGAAAGAAAAAAAAACAGGAAGCGCGGAAGGAGAAAAATAGGAAGGAAGAGTGACGTCAAGGAAGGTGATCATGATGATGATGATGATGATGATGATGATGATGATGATGATGATGGACAAATGTCTTTCTAAGCAAGTTTCGATTTTGATGAATAATTCTTTAAAGATAAATAATGCTTTTTCCAATGTCCATGTATTTACCCTCAAGTCACGCAAGGGTCACCGGTTCAATAAAGGTATGGGACTGCTCACAGTGCGAATGGTCACAGGCTGGTCACCCACACCTAGTTCTCTTAAAAAGGTATAGGACATAATTATAGCATTCACACTGCCTATTTTCTTAGCTTCTAGAGTTTCATATTATTTGATTTTATCTCTAGTGTCAAAACAAGAACACATTTTAAGCTTTGGTTGCCAGCCTTCATAGAAAGAATATGTAAGATTTTTACATTAGTTTTTCTTCAGAATTTCATTCAAAGGTGTACGAAATATCAACGGCTAGGAACATTTTATAGATAGTTGCTGATTTACAATATGGTTCAGTAGATCGAGTTTTCATTCCATTGTTCTGGCGCTCCGTCATGTTTTCCAACTTGGTAAATACAAATTAAAAAACATTAACAATCGTCCAATTTTAGTCTTATTAGTTCTGAAGTTCCCATTTGTTATAGTTAAGATTGTTTTATCTGATTTCTCAATTAAAAGACAAATAAACGTGCAAATCCGTAATAAACCTTTTTTCTGCAATTTTAAATATAAACCTACAAAAACTAATATAATGCACGGATAATGATTATTTCAAACTTTATTAAATAGCTAACTAACTCACCGACTCACCAAAGAACTTATTCATCAACTAACTCTAGCTTAATAGAGTTGCCTCAGCGTAACACATTGACTGAGTTTTGTATTTCCTATCTGTGACCCTTAGCTGAAATATATCTCCATCAATGGCGGCATCATGAGAATTGAGTATGTCGAAGAGGAGGGAGTGCTCCATATTTGCTTCCACAAGGTTTGTTTCATTGTTCAGTTTTTGTCAAATAGTCAATGCCTTATTGTAAAGAGATAATTTTAGGCGCCCTTGATCCAACATGTTTGTTTTAATGTATGGCTAGAATTTATGTAAAAAAAAAAAAAATGAAAACTTTAGTATTTGGGCTCGCTGCATACGCTGGGTCAATTTGTTGATTGTTTTGTTAAGATTTGTTGAGTCTTCATTTTCAGGTTCCTTGTCTAGAACAGACATTGGGGATCATGTTTCTCCACTCAAACTTATTCTCAATTTACCTATAACGTTGTTGTAGCCATCCTTGCCTATTGCCCATGTCTTAAGACTTTCAATTAAAGTTATTCTCTGCCTACCTCTACTGCATTTGCCTTCAATCATTCCAATGATTTGCTAAGTGTTCTAAACTCTTGCATCGAAAAATGTCGCCTAACAACTGCAGTTGCCTGTGTGTTATGGTTTTAATTAGTAAGTGCTCAAGATTCGCCTCTTTCAGTATCAAATCATTGTAATTTTTTTGTCCATGCTATCCTTATCATTAATCTGATGAACAACATCTCTACTGTTTCTTGTTTTTTTTTTTTTTCTTTGTTTCTTTGTTTATTGTCCAATAATCACTACCATATAAAAGCACTGACCATACATATGTTTTAAATGATCCTTAATATGGTTTTCATACTTATGTTTCTGTTTGTCGGTATTGGTTTCATTTTTTTGGAATTTATCTTTAGTCATGGGTATGCTTTTATCTATTTCACTGTATATCTGCCATCTGAAGTTATTTTGAGTACATAAAATATTCTTTTTGCTTGACCGCAGTTTAAGGCGTACACTAAAAGTTTCTCTGTGGATGTTGTGCAAGACCAGGACCTGAGAGTTTTCAGCCCAAAGATGGCAGAAGTGCGTGCAGTCCAGTACTATGAAACTGATGAGTTCCCACACTTCTGCTTCTGCTCACGACAAAGTTTTCATTCTAGACGAGAAAAAACTAAATGCGAAACACAAAAAATTCCAATAAATATCAATTTCCAAATCATTAAACAAACTTTCATGCCTACATTCAATATTGCAAAGCAGCTAGAGTACGCCTTCTGGGGTCAGAGGTCAGATCAAGCGCTTAAAGAAAACCGATCCAACATTCTAAATAAGCTGCGTGACTTTTAAATTGGGCTGCTAAAACAGAGATGCTCAATAAGACTTAACCATAGTTATTGTGGCGAGTGTCAGAATGGCTCTCAATAGCTACTGGCGTCACCTGGATGTGATTGCCATATTAGTTTCCTCCCATGACCATCAGACGCAATGAGAGGTTGCAGCTTCTGCATTCTTTAGATGGGAGTTTTAGCGCGTATATCAAACGAAAGGAAACAAATTAACCTTCACCTCGACGAGCGTAAGCGTTTTCCAAGGATTGAATGCTAATATCGTGCTGGGGAACCAAGTGCCTTACAAACATTGATATTGGCTCGAGGCTGCAAGAAGAGGTTCTGAGGCTATAAGATACGAGAAACAGATAAGAATTAATCCTGCCAAAATGAATGTATTATAAGTTATGCCAACATTTCTCAAGTATGAGTGGTCATGAAATACCCTCATATAAAATTAGTGTATGAGTTTGTTACTTTTTTCTGATACAGCCGCTAACCTCAGTCTTTTGGGCCAAACATGATTTTTTAACGATATTTATGTTTTTTACTTCATCGTGGCTTTGTATTTCCACAGCAGGACATGTTCTTGTCACTTTACAATCAGTGTTTGCTGCGCTGCACCCTAATTCGCTATTACATTACACACAGAGATAAAAAGTCTTATGGCATCAACACCTCGATTGGCTTATCAATAAGGCCAATTTTCGTTGCTTTGCGATCAGGGCAAGCGCTGAAAGTAAATCGGATCGCCTTAAAGTTATTGGCAACAGGAATGGATATATAGAGTTTTTAAAAAAATTAAACTCTTTGAAATCTTACATGTGAACGCAAGTTTGCTATGAAATGTTTTGTAGGCCGAGCGATGATTATCGCAACATTATGTTGTAAGGGTCCATGGTAATGATGACACAAACGTAACGATTATGGTTATAACGATTATGTCAATGAAGATGATGTTGATGATGATGATGATGATGATGATGATGATGATGATGATGATGATGATGATGATNNGGAGGAGGAGGAGGAGGAGGAGGAAGAGGAGGAGGAGGAGGAGGAGGACGAGGAGCAGAAGGAGGAGGAGGACGAGGACGACGACGAGGGGAAGGATGAAGACGGAGAGGAGAAGGAGGAGAAGGAGAGTGAGGAGGAGGAGGAGAATGAGGAGGAGGAAAAGAAGGAGGAGGATGAGGAGGATGGTGATGCTGATCATCGGTAAGATTTTAAGGAAAACATAGTGATTTTAAACCCACCAAAAGAGATGTGAGGCAGGGATGTGTAATGTCTCCTGATTTTTTTAACTTATATAATGAAATGATCCTAAGGAATCTTGATGGTATTTCAGGCTTAAATATAAATGGAGAGAATCTTAATAATCTCAGGTATGCAGATGATAATGTTTTGATAGCAGAATCTGGCAAGCAAATCCAAAAACGTCTAAATACTGTAGTTTTAGAGAGCGAAAGAATGGGGCTGTCCATGAATGTAAAGAAAACCGAATGTATGGTCATCTCAAAGAAATTCTCTAACCCCAAGTGCAATCTCGTTAGCAAAGGCGAAAAAATCAAACAAGTTACAAAATTCAAATATCTAGGTTACCTTATAACATCAGATGGCAGATAAACAAGTGAAATAAGTAAATGGCCAAAGATACATTTTAAAAAATATAACCAATACTGGCAAATAGAAACATAAGTATGACAACCAAAATAAGGGTATTTAACAAATATGCATGATCAGTACTTGTGTATGGAAGTGAGTGTTGGACAATAAACAAATAAACAGAACAAAAACTAGAAGCAGTAAAGATGTAGTTTATCAAAAGAATGATGAGGATATCATGGACAGAAAAAAGTCAAATGAAGTGTTTCTGAAAGAGGCTAATCTTGAGTGATCACTAATTAAAACCATTAGACAGAGGCAATTTCAGTTTTTAGGCCATATTTTCCGATATAAGGGTTTAGAACACTTAGCAATCACTGGAAAGATTGAAGGCAAACGCAGTAGAGGTAGACAGAGAATAACTTTTATTGAAAATCTTAAGTCATGGGTAATAAGCAAGGGTAGCAATAAAAACTTTATAAGGTTAACTGAGAATAGATATGAGTGGAGGAACATGATCTCCAATATCTGTTCCAGACATGGTACCTGATGATGATGATGATGAACACTCAAACTGTGTGATCCATTATTTTCCCATCATGCCCCACCTTCATCTGCATCACATTGCCCATAATATCGTTTACCGCACCACCACCACCACCATCCTTATTATCATCATCATCATCTTAACATCATCATCATCATCTTAACATCATCATCATCATCATCATCATCATCATCATCATCATCATCATCATCATCATCATCATCATCATCATCATCATCATTGTCATGGTTGGATGTAGAAGAAAGTGAGAGGTGCATGAAAATATTTTATTAAGTGTCAATGGTACCAACCATGCGCTTTATTACAGCATATGTATGAAAGTTGGATCGCCTGAAAATAATGTCGAATAAGCATTAGCCTTCACTCTCGAGAAAGAGTAGGAGAATTCACTCACTGTGACGCTTTTGCGTGCAGTGTAACGTGAGTAGGCGAGACTAGGCCTAATTATTGAGGCAAGCGAGAGACCAACAGTTAGAGTAGAGATTTGGACGGCTGAGGGTGAACGTCAAAAAAAAGCAGCTCTGTTTTCTTAGCATAGAAACAAACCCTAGACTCCAGATTTACAGAGTTTCAATCCGAAGCGATTGAACACGCGCTGTCACATCTACCCGAGTCTAGACAATGTTTGTTATAGCCAAGATATAGTTAAGAAATAACGAAGAAATAGCCAGGAAATATTAGACCCAGAAAGAAATCTCAGCCAAAACTTTAGAACGACAACTACTCTAATCCTGGTATAATTAGCAATTTTTTTTGTATTTTTGAAACTGTCAACGCCGTTTATGTTTATGTGATGCAATAAAGCACGGAGAATTTTATGCAGTCGAATTTGCCTTTTCCCTGAGCGTGTCCCTGTCGTGACAATCATCATGATTCACTGTCTCCGAAACTATCTTGTTAGTATATCATTGAAAGTTATATTATTTTATACTTAGAGCACAAAGGTTTAAATTAAAATCAAAACGAGGCAAAAAATTGCCCTCCAAGACACAGTGTATTGAAAAGTTTCATTTAACTTTGATAGATAGGTCAAGGTTAAAAGAAGAGCAGCATGAAAAACGTAGCAGTGAGGCTAAAATGTCAACCATAAGTGGCCTTACGTTGGTGATCTTCACACAGGATATAATGTTTTACCCTTCAGTTGCATTTGGGACGCTTTATCGTAAAGGTCTCCAAATTAATAGTGAAGTATTGGCATCTGGTAATCGGGGAGCAGTCCGGGAGTGGATCGAGAGAAAAACTATATTCATAAATAGCCCAATCATGGCCTGAAGAAAAAAATATTTGCAAGAAATTTGTCCCTGAGCTACGGTCTCAAATTATATTATGTCCGAAAGTGGAAAGTGGAAACAAGAATATTTACCAACGGCAATTTAGCCCCACTTCGTCACAATATACAGATCATTTTTATTGGTGTGCAGGTGAATAGCATAAATAATAATAATATATATATGAATAAATCATCGTTAATTTATAATTTGAGCCTTGCCCAAAAGATACAACATTAGTTTGTCTCAACTGAGCATGTTGCTTCTATGAATCCCTATGCACGCTCTGCGTCGTCTACTTCTAATCGTTCCAATCAGCATAAATTTCTAATTACTCTCAGATCTTTTCCATCGATTTCTAATTAATTTTTCTAGCATACAAAACAGCTCTACATGTCTTACTTTGTCAAAAGCTTTAGAATAATCAATGAAACAGAGATGGAGATCTTTTTGCATTTCTTTACATCTTTCCATAAGCATTGATCGAGTGAATATTGCATTTCTAGTCCCTTTATTGGGCATAAAACCAAACTGTTTTGGGGATATTTCTGGTCTTATACTCTTGCGTATTTTATGCATCAAAACGCGTAACAGGGTTTTGTTTGAATGTTACAGTTTCATTTTTATCTCATTTTCGAAAAAACTTCGTGTAAGTAATGACCTCCTGTAGATATCTACACTTTAATTTTAATATAAACGGCAAATAAGAATAGTCTCTGCATGTGCAGTGGACCCGTGTGGAAATCCCAAAGGATGCGAAATGGCCTAATTTGAATGTAAACGCTCTGTTGATTGAAACCCAGGCATGGCCTTGCAAGGTGGCTTGCGAAAATCTTTGATTTTTCTTGTACATGTATGCTAGGCGAATAGGCCTATAAGTTTTAACTTAACAATCTTCTCTTGACATACTATGCTGTTTTTGAAGGGTTATGAATTTGTAAATTGATTTTTGTAGTACGCATTATTTATATTTTCTGTGATAGTCAAAATGTATGCTAAGAAACAATCTGAGAGGCCCCTTTTGAGTGAGCTCGATTGAAATTTTTTGAAAGTTAGAAGTTAATTATGCCATTTGCGGTGCACGATGTGCGGCGAAGTTTAAAGGCATTGAACTTGTTACTTTCTTAGTCTGTCATTAATATTTCAGTCTTGACAATTGAATGCTTAAAAACTTTTTGTAATCTGTGCATTTCCAGGTTTGACCACAGTCAAGTATTATAAGATCAAAACTACGTGTGGAAGTGAGGCAGAGACACTGGACGAGAAAAAAGGTTAAATCTATAAAAAGTAAACGTTGAAGATGGTGAAGGAAAAGATTAATAATAATATTGAAAGTTTTATATTATATGTTATATTAATTGAATAAGTAACGCTTCAAATCCCGAGTGTTGGTAGATAATTTTTTTTCAAAGATCTGAATGTAGGCCTATAGAGTTATTTCCATTTGCCAATCATTTTACAGAGCAACAAAGATAATATGGTTTAAAGTCTTATTCAAACTGGCCCCGACATTCTTGATGGCTTAGACAGTTATGTAAAACATTTATACAATGGCGTATCTTCCCTATCCAGGTAACCGGGCAACTAAAGTCACTATTCGGCAATCGTTATCGGTAAGATTTTAATGAGTAAGAATATGTGATAATCCTGCCCATAAATGTA
>BLXT01004901.1:382983-396438 GCA_019648995.1 Plakobranchus ocellatus
CACGTAATATTTCGCCGTGTAGGGTTTCCCGCCACAAACACAAAGTGGGTCACGGAAATCTCGGCTGTTGTTCACTTTGAACTTTTCACTCGATTCTAAGGTCAGTTGTATCTGCAAGGCCGTGGATAAAATTACTAAATGAAAGTATTGGGCCTTGGAATCTGAATAATTTGTTTTTACCTGTTCCCTTAATTTCATAGCTGTCATCATGTCTGTATTGTGTACACTCTTTAGGTGTGTCACCATGTTTTTTAATGCAAGTAAAAACGATCGTATTGTATTATATTAACGCATTCAGTTTTCATGAAATGAATGAATGACATCCTTCTTTGCAGTTTTAATACATAAGCGCGCGCGCGTGTGTGTGCAGTGCGTGTGTCCTGATCTCGAGGTTTCAGCCACTGGTTCATCGTGACTTTTAGATGCACCTCATAGTGGAGAAAAGAGGAAATATGTTTTACTTTGTATTGCCTTTGCTAGTTGAAGATTAAAGACTGTAGAACAGATTCAGAACTCATTATTCGAAAATCTAGTATCACTTTTCATTTTTTGTATTGACAAATTCTGAAATAAGTTCTTTGCTCTTTGTTTGTTGAAACTATATGCAATAGATCTGAAGCCGGTTGTGATCTTTTGGGCAAGGACTATTGTGAAACTTTAGTTTTTAATATTGGTACATGTGGATATCGTAAGAAATGTTGTTTTTATTGGAACCAAATCCTTTTTCATAAAACTGAGCGTTGACAGAGTTTCTGATCACTATTGGATTACTTATGTCAAGTATGGAATAATTGTTCTGTGAAGGCTTAATCTGCTAACATTATCCTTTTTGCTCACAAACGATCTTGTGTGACAGCCAGAAATATGCCGACCTCAAAGTGATTTCTTATTCATGCACAAACATCTCTGCTTTTTTTTGCTGCATATCCTGCAATGCTGACACTACACTTTTTTTCGGATACATCTATTCTTCAAAGGTGTTATCGCTGAAAGATTTCAATTATAATTGCGAACTGAGCCAAGACTTTACTGTTATAGTAGCCGAGAGACAATTTGAGCACAGTGATTGATTGTAAATGACCTCTTCGAACAATAACCTTGATTTGCAAGCTCAGTTTATCAATTCAAAATTATTCGCTTATTGTTGGTCTTTTCATGTGCAGTCAATTATAAATAGGTCTCTCGAAAGAATGAGCTACATTAAGGATATCTTCCTGAGTTATCTGCTTTGATTATTGATATTATCATTTCACCACATTAATTTATATTGAAATTGGTATCTGACTATCACAAATAAGCATAATTTGTGCTGCTCAACCTGATCTTTAGTTGCTCTAATCAATCTCTGTTTCTCTTCACGCGTGTATCATTAAGAAATACGGATGTAGCAGGATCTAGCAGTAGATCTCTTAATCGGCTTTATTTCTTGTGAATGTGATTCATAACATCAGTATAAACTCAGTACTGATCTACAAGCTTGCAGACATTGCTTTCAAGATACGGATACTAGAAGCAGGATAGCTTTTAAAATCTATAACGGCTGTTCTCACTCATGGCGGTCGATATTTTTTCGTCAATTTCCTAATTGATAGCGGCCAGGTTTTATTTTTTGTATGAAATATGGAGACCCCTTGCCCTTAAAACTACTTATATATTAAACAAATGTATCCATCCATTTTATCATTGACATTTATTGTTACACAATGATTTTTAAAAAATCGATTCTTAAACACTAAACAAAAATTATAACCAATTCGAATCCATCCATGTCTTATCAAATAATAGGAACCAACCTGACTCAAGCTGCAATGATTTGCAGTTGGCCCTGTTTAAATTGAGCTCGAAGCTCAACAGTGAAAAAAAAGATCTTTGTCGCGACAGGTAAATGTTAAGAAATTTCCTGTTTAAAGAAGACATATCTAACACATCTTTGTTAGAGAAGGAAAAAGAGGAGGGGATGAGAAAGGGTAGTGGCTGTTTGAGGATAGAAAGACATACTAACGCTAGCAATGCATGACAAGGATCAATGCGAAATGTGAAACACACTGGACGTTGTGCCCAGGGATCCACTCCAGTATTACCGGGATGCAAACCCGATGCAGTGTAATATGCACTGTGACCCTCACTGCCAGGCGCTTTTTTCCTCTCGCGGCCGCATACGGCATGTTGAAACTTAGGAAGAAAGGTTTGAAGGTGTTCAGAGAAGTCCCCTCTGACATGCCGAAGCCTTTTTTCTGGCTGACACACAAAGCTTTGGCTGACCAGATAGTGGCCATGTCCGGTGCTTTCTCTTTAAACGTGAAATCTCCGTCAAAACGTGAGTACCTATGATGGGGAGCTCTGGAAAAGCAATAAACAAAACATCACCCTAGATACACAGATATGTGATATAAATATATATATGTATGTATGTATGTATATATATATATATATATATATATATATATATATATATATATATATATATATATATATTACATATCGAGGCAAATGTGTTAATTTTTTATATGCTACCTCGATCATTTGATATCCAACATGTAATTATTACTTTTATGGCGAAGTTTGGTTTTCTCTTCGCTTTTTTTTTCACTTTAAGAGTTGTTTACCCAAATATATACGGGTCCTCTTTATCCTCCTGTTCAGGAAAAGTCTAATCATCTTCATTCTCTTTTTGATACAGAGCTTTTGTACTGGCATTAGTTTCGCTCACTTTCTGTCTGAATTAATCATTTCTCATGTGAACATTTCCCACTGTTAGACTGTATCATTTACCATATTGTCTACAGTAATCAACAATACTGATTGTTTTTGATACAGGCCATAATCCATTTGCTACCACTTTGACTTCTCAGCCCTTCCCAATTTGCAAGCCGTTGGGGGATTCGAAATAATAACAGAAAATTCCAATCGCACCTCAGGGCGAGAAAATAAACCAATGGGCTCCTGGGCCACGAATACCCTTATCACAACTGCTTTGTGACTTTCGTTTACAATCGAGGCAAACTAAAAAACAAACACAAAAAAAGACCATTTAAATTGGTTTGTTTAATAAACGAATGGTATGTTTTATATTTCATGAAGGTTTATTGATGGTAGAGCTAAGGTGAAGTGATTGGTTCCATTACAGCAATTAAAGAGAAGCAGTTGGTGTTTACAGAAAGCAGTAAGAAAGCAAAGCGGTGAAGAATAAGTAGATTTTCTCTACCAATGCTATATTCGTTATAAATTATGATATCTTGATTAATGTCTGCTGCAGGATTTTGAACACATTATTTCTAAAGGTTTTTCTATAAACCTGACAGCCTATGCATTGGTAAAACACTCTAAGATTTAATAAAAAAAAATTAAATGCTATTACAAGAAAATGTTCAGTACCGTCGAAAGCGGGACTGGAAAGGGTGACAGGAATTATTATGGATCTTCTAATTCAAATTGAATATTGCATAATTCACTTCTCGTAAGGGAAGCGACAAGTGGTTTTTTTTCGCTGCTTACTTGGTTACTTGCTTACTTGGAGGCTTTGTCTATCCACTGCAGGATGTAGCCCTCTGCAGATGTCATCCCTTTCCTCCGATCTTGTGCCTTCCTCTGCCATTGTGGGCCTGCTGCTTTCCTGATGTCATCCATCCATCTTACTTCTGGTCTGCCCCTGTCTCTTCTTCCTGATCTTGGTTGCCATTCTATGCATCTTTTAGTCCATCTATTATCTTTTTCTCTAGCAATCTGTCCTGCCCACCTGCATTTTTGTTTTTGAATGTATTGGACTACATCGATCACCTGGGTCTTTTTTCTTATCTCTGTTGGTATTCTTTAAGTTTGATGTTTAGCATCTTTCTTTCCATAGCTCTTTTTTGCTGTTTTGTAGTTTGTGGCACAGTTGCTTGTTTAGTGTCCATGTTTGACACCCATATGTCATTGTTGGAATGATCACATATTTTTCTTTTTAGTGTAATAGAAAAAGTTGTATCTTGGAGAATTTCCCGATATTTTCCAAAATGTATACCATGCCTTTCTTATCCTCGTTATTATTTCTTCATTGGTTCTGGTTTTCATTTTTGTTTTCTGGCCCAGATATGTGTATTTTGTGACAAGCTCTACATTCTCGTTGTCTGTTACTATGGGTCTTTCTGTTATGTAATTTGTCATGTATTTGGTTTTCCCTTTATGAATTTTCAATTTTATTTCTTTTACTTTCACTATTTAGTCTCTCTAGGTGTTCCTCCATTTCTTCTTCTTTCTCTGTACATAGGGCTTCAGCATCTGCGAATCTCAGATCTCTTAGATATTCCCCGTCTATGTTGATGCCATATTTTAGATCTGCTTCTTTAAATACTTGTTCGATGAATGTTATGAATAACTTCCGTGATATTTGATCGCCTCGTCTTACTCCTCTCTGGATTTCAAATGCGTCTGATATTTGATTATCAACATGTATTCTTGCTGTAGCTCCTTTGTATATGTTTTCTATCATGGTTACATAGTTTTCGTTGATCTTTACCTTCCTTAATGCTTGAACTATTGTCGTATGTTCCACCGAGTCGAAAGTTTTCTCATAGTCTATAAATCCAAGGCATAGTGGTAAGTTATACTCATTGCATTTCTTTATTAATTGATTTAAAGCTTGGAGATGATCAGTTGTGCAAAAGTCTTTTCTAAAACCTGCCCTTTCTCTTGGTTGGTTTTCATCAAGAATTCTTTCCATTCTTTTTTGTAGGAGTCTTATGGATATTTTGTAGGAATGTGATAGAAGACTCATTGGACGGTAATTTTTTATGTCTTTTGGGTCCCCTTTTTTGTGTATTATAATTACTTTTGCTTCTTTCCAGCATATGGGTATTTCTTTACTTTTGAGGACCTCGTTGTACACCTTTGACGTGTATTTAATTACTTGTGATCCTCATATTTTCATAACATCACTTGTAATGCCATTATTTCCTGGCGCTTTTTTCTTCTTCATTTCATCCAACGTCTCTTTTACTTCTTCTTCTAAGAACGGTAATATTTCTACTTTGTCAGGACTTGATGTTAAAGTCGTTGGTTGGTCTGGAGTTGTCTGTTCATAGAGTTTTCCGTAAAACGTTTGGCAGATTGTTATTATTTCATCTCTATCTGTTGTGATTTCTCCGTTTTCTTTTATCATGCAGGATATTTTTTTTTTCTGGCTCCTCCTTTATATGCTTCTTTTGGACCTTCCATTCACAATAATAATCTCTATTTCTTTTCTTTTCCTACGTTGTCTCGCCTTTTCTTTTCTTTTTTGACCAACTTGTTTAGTTATGTGTATTCAATCTTTTCAGCAGTTGTTTTTTTCCCTCTTTTTTCTTGATTGTTTTGCGCTTTTCATCTAACCTCTCTATTTCCATGTCTTCCTCTAATTTCCCATGTGGTTTGTCTTTTCCATTCTTTCCAAACCTTTCTGCCTCTTCTTCCATTATTTTATGAAAAGTTTCTATTGTAGGTTTGTTTTCCTCAAGAGTGTTGAATCTGTTTGAAATCTCCAGCTGGAACTGTTCCTTATGCATCTCCAGTATTTCTGTGTTTATCTTTATTGGCCTCTTTCTTTAAATTCTTCTTAGTCTTTCCAGTCTTGAATTTATTACTATTCTTTCTCTGACCATTCTATGGTCACTGCCTATATCTATTTTGGTGATAACACCACAGCCCTTTCTCATGAATATCTCTCATGTTTTCCGCTGCTTGCATATTTATAACTATCTTTATTGCAGAAGTTTAGATACAATCAAGTATTTCATTAATTCACTGTTTGCGTGATGAAACCTTTTCCCTTCTTCTTTCTCTCACACAATGCATGACCCGGCACCAAACAGACCGCGGTGTAGGCGAGTAGGTCGAATGATCATTGGTTAAATCGGCTACCACCATTAATCGCTTTTAATCTCCTCTCTGTTTATCTCTGACCATTCATCCCAAATGGCTTGTCATCATTGGGTAGTGTTGCTTGTCGTGGATGGGTTCTGATCATAAGAAAAACTTTCGTCAGAATCGAATTGGACGACACAAACCAGGGAATTTTACAAAAACGATGCTTTCAAAGTCGTTGAAAACCAAAGCTCAACAGATCCTGTTCATACGTAAGAGTTAACTGCTCGTACCATAGTTACACTATGTATAACATTACAACCCACCTGACATGATTTAAAAAACATCTAGTTCGCTTCTTTAACTTTTGAGAAAGAAATTGTGCACTGTTGCGATTGAACACGCCTAAACATAAGGCCATAAATATGGAGGTATATGAATTATCTGGTTCCTTTTTTTCTTAACTATGTCAATGTAATAGCTCAGCGAGATAAAACAACCATCATTGTTTGGGTAGATAGCTGTGCAATTCAATATTCTTGACCCGATTGGTAAAATACGAAAGTCACTTTTTTTAACCATGTTACCCCTTCATGTCATCAGACAGTGATCAAGCCAGTATTTAGGTTGTATTAAGGCGGCGTAAATGTTTTATTCATAGTCTGACTTCTGCTATGTCAAAATTTGTTGGACTTTACATCTAGACTGAGCGATTACAGCTTGAAAAACTCAGGATCATATTCTACACGATCGTGACATCGCAGGAAAATACTCTCTGAAAATTACAGTATTCAGTCTTCTGAAGAAAATCCCGACTGTTCATCAAGATCTCAATCAAGAGGTATTGCAGAGTAAATGAAAGTGACATCGGAGATTGATGCGTCCGCCCAGATGAACCACTCTAGTAGAGCTAGCAGGCCTGGTGACTATACCGGTACTCAATAAGCATGACTGATTGCAGTTGTTAGGTACACAAGGATGTTTACCCACCCCTTTCTCTTTTCATAACATAAAGAACAAACAAAAAAACCCACAAAAAAAGGAATCATAGACAGGTCATTATCTCTTGATTCTTGTCTGGTTGCTATGCTGCATGTAATAAACATGAGTGTAACTTTTCGCTTTCTTTTTCACCAAAGAGCAATGAATGAAAGTTATATCTTATATATTCGAACAGTCCTCAGCCATTGATATACATAAAGGGAAAGGTAAGGAACCAAAAATGTATAAAATGCAAAGAAGATAACTCTCGGCTACGCAGGTTGCAAAACATATACACACACAAGCACACACACATAAATATATGCTCGGCGGTTTTGCTTCCAGCAGCGGAATGACAGTTTGTTTGATGGTATAAAGGAGAATGACGAGTATTTCATTTTTATTAGAGACTTGAAAACAACATACTCAGATACCAGGCAATTATTACTATAAGCTGATGAATGAAGAAAATTTCATGTGCTAAAACTGTTTGTTGCGCTTTCTGAAAAATGTGCTTCACAAGCATTACGGGATCATTTTGTCGCTTATGCTTAAGCTTTCGATGGAGCTGAAGCTACAGCATTTGACCAGAGCCATTTCTTCATATATTTCGAATGTCACACACTGCTATTCCCCAGAGAATTATTACCGTGAAGGATTTACACAACGAGAGGCATGTCAAATAAACAGACTGCAATAAGTGAGATCTGACACGGGACGCGGCGGTGGATGGGGTACACGAGGCAACGTTTGATATATCGACATAGGAACACACGTCTGACGTTCTCCTCCAATGGGCGTGAGCCGCGAAGGTCATTTTCAAAGCGAGGCGTACTTTCACACACTTGAATGTTCATAATTTTTCACACCGCAACCAAACAGGTGTAGAGGAAGCAAGACCAATGTTTGCTATAAAGGAGCAGGAGAAAGAGGCGATCCAAAGTAAAGTTCAAAATGAAAAAAAAAGTAGATTATTTTTCCCGTTGTCACCACAAGCATTTCGTCCGTACAGTATAATCATGAGAAATAAGTTTAGACTGTCACCACAAATACAAGTGCCCACCTTATATGACACAGCTAACTTTGAGCGAGCTTTAGATCAACAGCTGGGTATGTTATATGATTCTGTAACTGAGCTGAACAGGACAAATGGTGAGATAAGCTGAGTTGAATCTGTCTCAGCTGCAGAATAACATGAGTGCCTGTATCTCTGACAAACCAATGCAGGCTATGTACACTCAAGCTGCGACAAAATAGTTTATGTGGCCCACACCACGTGATGCATTCACGTGCCGTGTTCGGATCCAGTGCAATGCTTATTGAGTCAAATTATTGAGTTCAAATAATCAAATGGAAATTTAAGCTGTAGATTTAAAAAGCGCTCTTGGCCAATTTCCTACAAGTAATATAAAAATACCTGCTAGTTTATCTTTGCTGTTTGATTATTAAATAAGAAACTGAATAGAACAAAAACTAGAAAGTTTGAGTAATGATATACACTACTCTCCTAGATGTGTATATTCACCAAAAACAATATTTGGAACATAAATCTCGAATCAAACAGTCAACACGTACAAAAAAACCAATAAATGAATTTGTGAATAAAATGCTAGTGTAGCCAGGCAAATTTTCTTGAGTCCAGGTACCATAGCAAGATGAACAGCCTACCCAGAGCCGATAAAAGTCCAAAACCAGGTCTCGCCGAGTATAGCCCCGAAATTAATTTCTTCTCTTTTGAACGTCGGTATCCCTCTCTTCCATGCGAAAACGGCTGCCAGGGAAAACAAAAGAAAAAGTCCATTCAGTGAGTTAATTCGATATGAAATAAATTTGTGAGGTAATATAAGCATCCAACATTTTTTTTCTTGGAAATAGATGTCTCTGCTGAGTGCCTAAAGTCAGGAAAAAATGACAACAATAAAAAATAAATAACATAAAGTACAAAATCAACCATTCAATACACAAGCAAGATGATGAAAAAAAGTTAGCTCTCAAATATCTATCATAAAACATAAACACATGTTCCTCTTGCTGCCTAGACACTTGGTCTTTCATAAGATCAGAAGTTGTTCGAGTTGTTTGAGACATAAAAACCTTCACACGATCTCACATTGCCTAAGTGATCCCTAGTCATGTGGCACGTTCAACAGAGATATAATATCACTGCATTCTCCGTATTACTAGTTGCATGTCCGATACTCTAGTCTCTCTTTTGTGTCTCTAGTCAAAGGATTTCTCTCTAATCCAAAAAAGTGTGTCTATGTCCCTCTCCAGTCCAGTCTCTGTGCAACTAGTACAGAGGCGGTGTCTCCAGCCCGCCTCTGAAAATCTAGTCTACTACGTCACTCTCTGTCCAGCCTCTGTGAATCTAATTATACCGGTGTGTCTGTAGCCTGCCCTTTTGTCTCTAGTCTAACTCATGTGTCTCTAGGCGCACCCTGTGTCTCTAGTCAAGCCCTTCAGTCAGATCTCCTGTCTCTAATCTTACTCCAGTTTCTCTAGTCCTCGCCCCTGTGTTTTCGTTCCGGACAATGTGTCTCTAGTGTGGGCCCTATGTCGTTTTGTACAGCCCCTGTGCCTCTATTCAAGTCCCTATGTCTCTAGTTGTGGCACCTGTGTCTCGAATCTGGTACCTGTGTTTCTTGTCCAGCCACAGTGTGTCTAGTCTAGCACCTGTGTCTCTAGTCTGGCACCTTTGAGTCTAGTCTGGCACCTGTGTCTCTTCTCCAGTCTCTTTGTCTCTAGTCCAGCCCCTGTGTCTTTAGTTTGGCACCTGTGTCTCTAGTCCAGTTCCTGTATTTCTAATCCAGTCCTTGTGTCTCTAGTCTGGCACCTGTGTATCTATTCCAATCCTTATGTCTCCAGTCTGGTACCTGTGTCTCTAGTCGAGTCCCTGTGCCTTTAGTCTGGCACATGTGTCTCTAGTCTGGCACTTGAGTGTCCAGTCTAGTCTCTGTGTCTCTGGTCCAGTCCCTCTGTCTTTAGTCTGGAACCTATGTCTCCAGTCTGGCACCTGCACCTCTTGTTTGGACTGTGTCTTTAATCATCTCTTGTGTCTCTGTTCCGGCCCCCATTTTTTTCGTCCTGCCCATTTGTCTCATGCCAGTTATTATACGTTAATTCTGGCCCCCGTTTCTCTAGTATCTCCTCTGTGTCTTCAGCCAAGACCTTTTTTTTTGTAGTCAGACCTCCTTTCTCTAGTCCAACCCGGACATTCTAGTCCCACCTCTGGCACCTGTATCTTTAGGCCAGTCCCTGTGTTTCTAGCCCAGTCCCTGTGCCCCTGGTCCAGCCCCTGTGTCTCGAGTCCAGCCGCTATGTCTCTAATCCAGTCCCTGTTTCTTAAGGCCAGCCTGTGTGTTTCTTGTGCAGCCCCTGTATCTCTAGTCTGGCACCTGTGTGTCTACTCCAGTTCCTGTGACTTTAATCTAGCCCCTGTGTCTCGATTCGAGTCCCTGGGTCTCCAGTCTAGCCCCTAGTGTCTCGAGTCCAGCCCCTGTGACTCTAGTCTAGCCCCTGTGTGTTTCGTCCAGCCCCTGTGTCTCTAGTCCAGCCCCTGTGCCTCTTGTCCAGCCTCTTTATCTTTCGTCCAGCCCCTGTGTCCCTAGACCAGCCCCTGAGTCTCTAGTCTAGCCCCTGTGTCTCTCATCCAGCTTCTGGTTTCAACTGTAGCCCCTGTGTCTCTAGTCTAGCCCCAGTGTCCCTAGTTTAGCCCCTGTGTCTTTAGTCCAGCCCCTGTGTCTTTCGTCCAGCTCCGGTGTCTCTAGACCAGCTCCTGTGTCTCTAGTCCAGCCTCTGTGTCTCTAGTCTAGCTCCTGTGGCTCTATTCTAGCCCCCGTGTCTCTAGTCCAGCCCCTGTGTTCCTTGTCTAGCCCCTGTGTCTCAACTCCAGCCCCAGTGTCCCTAGTCTAGCCCCTATGTCTCTAATGTAGCCCCTGTGTCTCTAGTCCAGCCCCTGTGTCTCTAGTCAACCCCTGTGACTCTTGTCTAGCTCCTGTCTCAACTGTAGCCCCTGTGTCTCTAGTCTAGCCCCTGTATCTCAACCCCAGATCCTGTGTCTCTAGTCTAGCCACTGTGACTCTAGTTAGCCCCTGTGTTTCTAGTCTAGCCCCAGTGTCTCTGGTCCAGCCCCTGTGTCTCTAGTCTAGCCCCTGAGTCTCTTGTCCAGCTTCCGTGTCTCTTGTCTAGCCCCTGTGACTCTAGTCTAGCCCCTGTGCCTCTTGTCCAGCCCCTGTGTCTCTAGTCTAGCCCCTGTTTGTCTAGTCTGGCACCTGTGTCTCAACACCAGCCCCAGTGTCCCTAGCCTGGCACCTGAATCTCTAGTTTGATATTTCTGTTACTAATTTAGCCCTTGTGTTTCTCGATCTGCCTTCCACCCTTGTGTATCTAGTTATCACCGTGTCTTTGTTTCCGTGTCCCTTTGTAGCACCTTTGTTTCCAGTCCTTCACTATGGCTTCAGTTCAGTCAGTTGTTTTTTTTTCTAGTCTGGCAACAAGTCTCCAGTTCCGGGTATGTTGTTTCTAATCTGTCCCTGTTTCTTCAGTCCAGCCCATTTGTCTGTAGTCTGGCTCCTATGCCTCTGCATCTAGTCTAGTCCCTGTGATCTCAAGTCAAGCCCTCAAGCCAATAGTACACCTCTAATTAAAACACTTTATTTCGATTTTTGTCCAGTCTACATGGCTCTACTCCGATCCCATATTCTTCTGCTCCTGTCCCCATGTCTTTAGTAAAACTCATCACTTTTAAGGCTAGCCCTATTTCGTCTAGACAACCCCAATGTTAAAGTTCAGTCTCACGTATCTAACCCAGCTCTAAATCCAGGCGCAGTGTATCATGTCCAACTTATTTTCCTAAACTACAAAAAACTCTCTAATCCAGCCCTAATGTGTTAGTCTAGCCACTATGTCTCTAGTCCGGCCACTATGTCTTTAGTTCAGCCTTTGTCCATAGCGAAGTTTCTATGTGTCTAACCCAGCTCTAGTGTATTTGTCCAATCCCTATGTCTCCTAGTCAAGCCTATATATCTTATGCTCAGCCCCCTGTCTCTACGCCAGCACCTATGTCTCTAGTCCAGCCTTCCTGTTTCTTCACCAACAATTTACTTCCTTGTAGTTACTCCATTTCTAACTCAGCCCTTATGTCTCGAGTGAACTCATCTTTCTTAGTTTAGGCCTTGTACCTTTCATTCTTGTCTTGTCCTGTGCTCTGACTCAGTGGTCAGAATATCCATGCATCTCCATTTAAGCTTGTATTTTCTTGTCGAGCCCCTATGTCTATTGTTAATCTCAGATGTCTTTAGTTCAGTGTCTGCTTCTCCAGTCTATTTGCTGTCTCTAGAGTGGACTCTTTCTGTCTTATCCAAGCACTCTGTATATCTAATGAAGACTCCGTGTCTTTTGTCCAGCAACGGGAGGTCTTGGACCCAAACAGACAGGATACAGGGAGGGCTAGCTGGGGTAGTGGGAGCTGTCCCACTGGTCATCCGAAGGATAGTCCCGCACAGGAGGTCCTGAATCCGAATGGACTAGATCCTCCATACCAACCACAAAGGATGGTCAATCCGAATGGCTTAGACCCGCCACGCCAATTAAAAAAGCTGGTCAACCCCAACGGATTGGACCCGCCGGACCGACTGAAACTGAGAGAGAAATTGGATCTGGCGGCGTCTGAGGGGATCACCGGAATGCAAAATCAGCAGATCGCATCGGGTGGTGAGCAATCCATTATCTGCACCGGAGTACGGAATGTGCAAGGTCAAGAAGTTGTTCCCGCGTCGATTCCGTCTTCAACCAAGCTTGTGTATATCTAGTAAAGATTCCGTGTCTCTTGTCCAGTTTCAAACGGTCCACTGTTTGAGGCCGTATGTCTCTATTTGACGCCCCACCGGTTTATTATTAAGTCAATGTGTCTTTAATCAAGTCTACGTGTCTTTATCTGCTTTCGCGACGAGTCTTTACTCTTTAGTCAAGTCCACATGTCTATAGGCGACTCTACATATTTGTAGATGATTTCAAATGTCTCCTATCTAACTTCTGCAAGTCCTGTTCACGCTTTGGGTTTTAGTCGTTTTAAACTAGTCGATTTCCTGTGTTCTTATTGAATTCCCGAGTCTTTAGTTTTACGTACGATGTTATTCTTTTAGGGGGAATTTCCACGATCTCGATTCCACAAAAAGGATGTTAAAATTTGCAGTTTATGTTGATACCAAATGAAAAAGAACATCGAAATGATTTTCTTCGGTCTCAATCAATTGCTACTTTAAGCTACTAATTTTCTACAATCTATAGCAGTAAGTATGTAAGTATATATAATTTTGACTTGAATAAAAATTTTGAAATATTGTTACCCTAATGCGATAGCTTAGATTTATATCAAAAGCAAAATGTTCAGATCAGTCACGATAACCTCTGCAACAAATCACAAACCATTTCAGTTCACCAATATTGCGAATTCGACTACTTTTATCTTAAGACAATTATTTGTAAAATATAATTTAAAGAATTTCGCAACAGAAATAGTTTTCAAACTCAGACTTACGGTAATATGACTGAAGTTTACGGCACGGCCGTGTTTCTAGGCGAAGGTCAGTCAGGACTAGATAGCCGGGGCGCTAAGAAAATGGAATACAGACACGTTAAATGATATGAACTCAT
>BLXT01004901.1:433308-444220 GCA_019648995.1 Plakobranchus ocellatus
ATATATATATATATATATATATATATATATATATATATATATATATATATATACAATATATAATTATATACATATACATATATATTGGTTTTGGTTTCCTACTCTTTTAAAGGTTATAATATTCATTAGAGCTGCTCAGCAATATAACATTATTAGTTAAGAAAGAATTAACGATTGCCTAAAAATTTTTAACTCTTCCTAAGTATATCTCAACTAATATTCGGATGCACTGAGACTGATTGTAGTTAGTGGGAAACTATTTCGAATGCCAATGCTAGCATTTCAGTCGATACAATTATTTTTTTTTACATGTCCTCTTTATTATTGTAATATTTAAAAATTTAACTCACTGTTTGTTGTATGCGCGACATATTTCAAGTCCTAAGATGAAAGCCCATACGAAGAGAACGTTTCGGGGTGTCATTTTCTGTAGCTAGTTTTTTGTTCTCCAGTCTGAGATCAAAGTGATATTGTCCAATAAGTGTTAATTTGATGCTTTATTCAGGAATCAGTAGAGAGTGTTCTATCAAGCTGTGTGTGGTGTGTGAAACAGCGTGAAAAAGTTTGCTGCGAAGTTGTGTACTGCTCAACTGATGAGCATTAAGTAAAGAGAGAGATACTGCCTTTCTTAAACTTTGCTGGATCGGTGTGTGATGATCTACCCTTGTCTAACCGCCCTCACTCCCGCTCTCTCTCTCTCTCTCTCTCTCTCTCTCTCTTTCTCTCTCTCTCTCTCTCTCTTTCTCTCTCTCTCTCTCCCCCCTCTCTCTCTCTTTCTCGCTATCTTTCTCTGCCTTCTTTTTCTCTCTCCTCTCTTCCCCCCTCTCTCTTTCTCTCTCACTTTTCCTTCTCTCTCACTCTCTATCTTTCTCCCTCCTCTTTCAAATCATGCTTCTCTTATTGGGACATAATTTCTGTTGTTTTGTTCAGAATCATAGATTTTACGGTATAATAACTGTATATGACTATATGATGACTGTATGTGACTGTATACTGTCAAGAAATGATCTTATAATGTATGTACGTGACAACTCTCCATCAGATTTACTCTCATTTGTTCTATCTCCATTTTTTTTCCTTTGGGGGTGAAATTTGTTTTATGAATAGGACAAGACTTTTTTCTAAACTTGAAATATAGATTTGTCTCCGTCCAGTACAGCGTTTTCCAGGACTAGATTGTTCTAAATCCTCCTGTTTTGTCTTTTATAAGTCTTCATTCATTCTTACTTCATACGAGCCAATTAGAGAATACTATGCTCCTAATTCAGCTAGAGTGGATTTGTTCTATGTCCTGGGCGCGTCAATATTTTTGGTTCTTGTTTGTTTAAGTCCGCTGACCAATAAAATTGCCGAATTGAAATAGGCCTACTTTTGTTCGAGGCTTATCACAATCAAAATGGCGGCAATGTTTGCAGTGAAATGGGTGAAAATGAAATGTCTAACCTTCTGCAAGTGTTTATTTTTCATTTGACGTATAAACTCAATTTATAATGTGATGCATATTTTAGCCTGATAACTCGGAAACAACAAAGATCTAGACAATTTTCACTGACAGGCGAAGCTGATTTTCTTCCATTCTAAATCACCATCAGGCAATCAAGAGACTTGATCATTGACACTAGCTCATGTTTGTCGTCATTCCAGTACATTATATACGAAGAATTTTATGCAAAGTTTATTAGTTCTTTTATGCTTTAAGTCCACACAAATATCTAGGTCGCCTATCTATTGAAAGGAAAATCAATGACCCTGACTTTAGATTTGAATATAAATTCTAGAATCTAGTCTCTAAATTAGATCTAAGTTACATAAAAATCTGAGTTTTATGATATAATTTAGACGTGTACAACGTTATCCACAAGCAGAATTCTAGAATTACACAACATGCGAATGTGATTCTTTGAAAACAAAATGATGAATCACTTATAATTTTCAATCTTAACAAAGAAAAGCCGTTTTCTTTGTAGATATAATCAATTTGATATCAAATGAGCGAATTCTTTTTTAAGCTCTGACTAGTAATTTGTATAGAAAAACTGTAAATACTTTTTGCAGATCTGACCGGACCGTTGCTATACTATATGACACTCTGCATGCGGTATGAAACATGGGCAATGTCCTCCCCTCTCCTGAAGACTTTGATCCTCCGCAGAACGAAAAAGGGTTTTTCCAAGTCAAAACAGAGCCAGCAGAATTTGCATCAATGTAAAAATTAAGTTTATGATTATAACTCTATGTTAACTTGTATACATTTTTTGGCCCTTTTTGAAAAATGTGTGTGCAAATGATCATTTGAAGAAGGATTTTATTTGAATAAATTCATCTAAGTTTTTATTTCTTATGTTTATTAATGAGGATATAGCAGAAACAGTAACTTGGTTTTTGTATTCTAATATAGCTGTTGAATTGTTGACATGATTGTTTTAAAATATGCAGCTTAGTTTTTCCCTAGGCAAATTATAATCTAAGAAAAGTCCTGTGATAATTTCATTCAAGCACTTTCTTGTCTTCAACTCTCTAACAAAATGGGAGGGCTTGCATCAATGCAAGATTAGGAATGATAAGTTGATTTGTTTTATAGTAATACTTTCTTATTGCAAGGCAGTGACTGTCCCAGCAACGTAATTTATGTTTTGAGCATTTTTTGAGGGGAAAGAAGAACTATTTATAAGCAAAACATTTAATTTTCACATTCATAGTTATTATTTGAGCTTAAAAAGTTATAATGAATTTGTTCTTGGATTTCATTAAGTTTGCTTATATTGTACTGATGTTATTCAAAGCTCAAACCACAATGTGGGAGGAGCATCTGACCCTTCTACTCAACAATCTGGCTCGCCGTATAAAGTCTCTAGTCTACATACCAAAGCAGCAAGCCCTTGTTTTCACATATTTGCATGTTTTCAACCATTATTCTGTGACAGCTCCATGAGAATGGGGGTGAAGTAGACTTATTCTTGTAAGCAATTCATTGAACAATTTATGAAAATAACTCTGTCCTTAGATTACAAAAAACAAACAATATTCTTATAATAATTTTTAAATCAATGTAGATTAAAATGTATGGGTGTGATTGGTAAGTAAATATTTACTGCCTGCCGACCACGGTAATTCGCGCAACAGTAATTATAAAAAGAAAATCAAATGGTCTGTATTGCGTTTGCGCTGTGCAGCTGACTTCAGATTATCTTTTTTTTTTGTCAACAGTAGATGGATTTACTTTGATGTACCTTTAGAGTTAACACGTAAATAATTTTCAGGTAATAGTATATCGTAAGCAGCTAAAGCTGTTGCAAGTCAGCCAATCATCTCAACAAATAAAAAATGTATAATACTGAACGTGATATTCCCCTCTGCTGTAGATTTATTTTTTGTCTTTGTCACTAAACCCGAAGTGGTTTCTGCGTTTGGTCATGAAATCTTTCTCTCTTTATTTCATTTTCCTCTTTGATGACTGAGTTATGATGATTTTTTACAAGCAACTTAATACTGTAATTAGAGTTTCCCCTTAACCATTTGACAAATTTAAAATCAACATGGTGATAAAGCCTAAAATCACCTTGCTATCGATACGAATACAATTTGTTTTAGTCTTACCTAGATACTTTCTCATCGAAATGAGTCTTTAGATCTAGAATGAAGCTGAAGCTTATACTTTTAGAATGAAAAACAAAATTCTAATTCCAACTTGATTTAAAACTTACAGCTACAGAAGTTAGAATACCATTACCTATCTTAACAAAACCTGATTTAAACTTAGTAAACAAGTTCTGAAATTTGATTGCAATAAGGATTGATGTTAGAACAAGAAAGCACTAAAAGCTAGAGAGCTATAGCGAGGACATTTTGCTCTGTCTTCAGTTGGAGCTTTCGACAACTGAAAAGTGGAGTTAGAAAACTGGAATATTGACTTTGCAAGGTAGTGAGAGAACTGTTTCTGCCAATAAAATATACTTTTTGGTTCAAGGTCTGAAAAAAGTATAACCCCAACACTAAAAATTTAAAAACTAAAAATCTGATCACAAACTTTCAAACTCGATGTCCTTTTATAGAGATAGAACTCAAAAGAATTGAGGTGGCATCTTGCCGTCTTCCTCTAACCTCATTTCCAAAAGCTTGAGATTATTTTCTCTCCCTCTCTCTCTTTCTCTCTCTCTCTCTCTCTCTCTCTCTCTCACTCTCTCTTCTTTCTGACGCAGCTATTACAACCTCTATCTTTCCCACACAAATATAAACAGGCATATTTACCTTTAAATCATAAAATGAAAAAGGACACAAAACCAACGTTGTTAATGCTTCGTCCAATGTCTCCTCTCGATGTCACAATCGTTTCAGTGTGGTCGTGTGTGGTCATGGCAGCTTAAAGCCAGGTCAACTTTTTCAGCTTACATGGAGATTCTCCATGACAATTCAGGTATATAATAATCTTAGCTATTCGTTAATACCTTAACATTTCTAAAGAGGCATCAAGCAGTGGTAAGAGAATGGTCAACTGTTGCAGGTTGACGATGATATGGACAATTTTACCTTACCGCTTGGGACAACACAATGTTTTCTGATCACTGCGCTTTTAAGCAACACTAGAATTGTCATCTGAGCCGTATTTGAGCGAGAGATGAACCATGCAACTGCGCACTCATCTTGATGATAAAGCATCCACTAGAAATCTTCGCTAAAAATTTCTGGCTCACTCTTCATTCATATTCATCCTTCCCAAGCGCAGAGATCCTGCTTCATTCGTTTTTTATTCATAGTTTATGATTGCACTCTCTCTTCATATAAAACTTCTCTTTTGTCTTGAGAACTGCCAGCGATTTATGGTCCATCCAATGTGATCCGGTCTTTTCGCTTTCACTGAGACTGGTGGGCTAGAAAACGACACAAGGGGTTTTCGGCAGGTTTCAAGGTGAGAGCACAGACAGCTTCGCCACCAGCCGCCCTCTATCTTGTGCATCTGTTTTGAATCGATATTTAAAGTAAATATGGAAGTAAAGCCTCCTTGGCATGAAGTATTGCTACTCCACTTCACGTTTTATAATCATTGGTTTGATTTCATCCTCTATACTTCTATTTATTGAGTACATTGAGTACATGTCCTCCACAAGCATCGACTTTAAGTCGTGAGCGACGAGCACAAATTACTCCTATTGATCTGTAGGAGATTTCTTATCAGATTTCTATCTGACGCATCTAACACAATACAGCAGGACTGTGTGAAATAAGACGTATCATAATATTTTCTTTGGCGCACTGAGGATTTTTTGCACAATCTCATTATTTTAATTCGGAGACGCAAGATAATTATTTATCTAATCTTAACCTAATTTTACGGCGATTTTAACCATATTATTTTCAAATAAATAAAAAGATTGAGAAGCGTACCAAGAGAGGTGAACCAAGTCATTAAACATCTGCTCTACTTATGGGCTGTCCCTGAATTCGTAGGGGAAACGTCCTGCCTTTTATTAGTTCGACCTTTTAAATCTCGTTTTGAAGAAATGAACATTGCAAGCTCACATGATATGAATTGACCAAAAATATTATAAGTAAACAAGGCCAAATCACAAAATCAGCCGTATCGAGTCTTGATCTAGACTCAATTCACTGCAATCCATCGTCCCATGGAGATAGATTTTGCATTTCCATAGACCTTTTCTAATCATCAAAAGTGAATATTTTGAGTTCCTAGTCCCTTTATAAGGCAAAAGTCAAACTATTTTGCAAATATTTCTTTGGTTCTTAACTATTGCGTATTCCCTGCATAAAAACACTCAACAAGTTTTATTTTCTAAAATGGCTCCTAAAACTGATTGTTCCATGAAGTTAGCTAAACTTTTATTATATTTTGCAACAAAAGTCTTCAGGAAGGATTAGGCATCTCTATCCGAATCCGTTATCAATAAATAATAATAAGAGCACGAGAAAAAGAAATTAATGTATTGTAATTTACGAATGAATAAAGGGTGGAAAATATTATTTAGCTAGAACATGTAAAGTCTATGTTAGAGATCCTGAAAGCCAAGACATTTACAATAAAAACCAACACAAACAGATGCAGGGTTTGATTGATCCCCAACACCACTGTCACATTTTAAACAAAATTATTTTCCATTTATATAAACATCTAAATTAAATTAAGCCACATTGTGTATATATATGTGGACATCGATTTCTTCAATGGAATCTTTGCGAATCGATAATGCCCGTACCTCCTAAATCATGTTCTGAAAGGTTATTATAAAGATATAATTTGTAAAAAGCTTTAAGGTTTATCTTTATATTCAATTTTCATATCTTCCTTGCCATCTTCCTTTCTCTCTCTCTTTCTCTCTCTCTCTCTCTCTCTCTCTCTCTCTCTCTCTCTCTCTCTCTCTCTCTCTCTCTCTCTCTCTCTCTCCCTCTCTTTCTTCTTTCTGTTCCTATCTGTCTGCATGTCAATATTTTTTTTTGCATTTATATCTGTCTTTCTCTATCTGTCATGTATGTCTGTTTGTCTATCTAGGTCTCTGTCACTCTCTTTCAGATTGTAGAAGTGGAAGCGTCAATGATTTAAAACCCCTCATGAGTTCTAGAAGACAGTCCTATCAGGAAATGAAAAATAAAGTGCCATCCTTTCTATTCTTACAAATGTGCAAAAGTTTTTCTTTTTTTTTCTAATTCGTTTTGTATCTTTCAAGGCAATATCCTTCCGAGACTAAAATTGCGTTTTCTTAATAAGGCTTGAGTTGTCTGGGCAACTTCATCTGGAGAGTTCATTTTATTTTTAATATCGATAATACGTAATGAAATTTAAGCGGGTCACTTTGCTTAAGCGGCCCACATTTTAGTCCTTTTTATTTGAGAGATGGACGCTGCTGTTTTAAAGATGAGATTTAATTTATTTCAAAACTCAAAGCAATGCCTAATTAAGATACTTCTATGGGACAATGGTCAAACTCATATCTTTTTCAAACTCATATGCTGCGACAAGAAATACATAGAAATATAAGAAAGGAAAGGCCACTTCGACAAAATTATGAATCAAAAAGAAAAAAAAACCCAGGTGATTGAAGTTTTAGATTAAGCGTTTCGCCTCATTCTGATACGATATGATTGCCTTTCGCGCTTCTAGTTAAGCGTTTCGTTTAATGCTCTATATTAAGATGGCAATATGGACATTTTTTATGAACATCATCAGTTATTATTTTTTATTTTAAAAAATGGCATTTTCACAGCAAAACTACTAACTAAAAAAAATGTTTTTTTTTTTTTTTTTTTAAATATTTTTGCGACCTTTCACCCTAGCGATCATTATCTTTAAAACCTATTGTCAAATGGTTCGGGGCAACCTCTAATTGCACTTTCATTATGACTCAGTCATAAAAGAGGAAAATGAAATAAAAGAAAAGGATTACGTGACCAAAGAAAATAAATTTGCATTTAGTGACAAAGACCAAAAAATTGCAGCAGAGGGAAATCTCACGTTCAGAGGCAGACAAATTAAATCATTGAGATGTTTAGGTTATTTGCAACAGCTTTAGCTGCATACAATCGAAACTACCTGGTAAATCAAGTAAATATTCCTTCACAAATAACGCCCATACATTTTCATATACTTAAATTTTAAATTAATGTAAGAACATTCATTGTTTATTTTAGGACAGAGTTATTTTTCCAAAATAATTCAACCAATTGCTCACTGGAATAAGCTTACTTGGCTCATTACAATAGAGCTGTGGCAGAGTAAAATTGAAAAGGTGGAAATAACGGCATGTTGCTTGGTATATCGACTAGACGCTTTTTAAATATGGCCAGGTTGTTAAGTAGAAGAATGAGATTCTCCACCCATATTGCTGTTTGAGCTTGAAAACTCTCTGTGACTATGTTTGCAAATTCACCAGATGTAATTAAATCCAAGACCAAAATCATTAATTCTTCTTAAGCTTAAACTATAACCACAAATATAAAAAAGATGCTTTGTCTATAAAAAAAAAAGGATGTCTTGTTAAAATATATTAAAACATAAATGTACACCTCTTGGACAGTCACTCGTTTGCAGTAAAACAATATTACATGAAAGACCAACATGTCATTCCTAAATCCTGCATTGGTGCAAGCCCTACCATCTTGTAGAGAGTTGAACACAAGAACCTGATTGAGCAAAATTTTCACCGGACGTTTCTTAGATTATCATTTGAGTGGGGGAAAATTAAACCGCATATTTTAAAATGACCATATTAGCAATTCAACAGGTGTATTAGAATCCAACAACAAAGTTACTGTTTCTTCATTGATGAGCGTAAGAAATAAAAACTTATAGAAAAGTCTTCAAATAAACGTCTTCTTGAAATGATCATTTGCACACACATTCTTCTGCAAGTGCCAAAAAATTACAATTAAACAAGTGCATTAGAATCCGAAAACAAAATTACTCTTTCTGCTAAATCTCCAAATATAAACAAAAGATTTGAAAAACTTAGATATAGTGTTCACAAAATAATTCCTTTTTAAACTACCATTTGCATGCACATTCTCCTCAGGGTGTACAAAAGCATTTAATAACATAGAGATATTCTCCAAACTTCTATTCCTAAGTTGATGCAAATCGTGTTGGCTCTGATTTTGACTTAGACAAAGATCTCAAGAGAGGGAAGGAAAGTGGGCCTGCTCATGAGTGGATAATTAGAATAGTATATATGTGTGTGTCACAGGGAACAAAGAGAGAGAGAGAGAGAGAGGGAGAGAGAGAGAGAGAGGGAGAGAGAGAGAGAGAGAGGGGGGGGGATTGGAGAGGAGAGGAAGACAGTTAAATAACAGTACAAAATCTTGTGCAAGGTTTCCTTCAGTATCTAGCGCCTATTTAACTGATGGGTGATGTATGTAAAAAAAAAACAACAGTGAACACCTTTATTCCCTTCTCAGGTAACCCAAGGCATATTTGAGAAAAAAAAAAGAGAAAAAAACACTATAAAATTCATTATATATTACTAACCTTCGTACAAGGATGGGAACAAATTAAAAGGAATAGTTCAGCGACTTCTTGAGAACTAGACCTAGATTGACATAGGCAATTTGCCTTTGTCTTGTAGTTAGCACAGTCTGACTTTGTAAAGAAAATGATAAATAAAAATAGAGGGAAAGCTTGCTTAGTATTTGAAAAATAATAAGAAAAATAGAACTACCACTACAGCAATCATTAATAGAAGGTAAAATATACGGCTGATGTATATTATTCTGTTGTAGAATGTTGGATGTACAGCAAATCAATTATGTCCAATATTCTGCTATAGAACATTTTATGTATAGCAAATCACTTCAGCATATCATTCCTTTGTGCAAAATACGATGAGATACATCTTTCATAGCACTTCAGATGTAAGGAAAATCACGTTTTCACTGCTTAAATTGAATTTGAGACATGCATCAAATCTGAGTAACATTTGCGCGTACACAGTCAAATATGCAAATTATCTCGTCACTTTTCATCATCGTGCAGTCACGTACAAGCATTATGCACTCGAATACAGACATTATACAGTCTCTTACATTCAAATATATAGTCATGCGTTGCGTTTTAAATGGCATTATTCATATAGTCATTATACAGTCAATACAGATATTACACAATGTCATGTAAACATAAAACAGTCACATAGAGACAGTATATGGTCACATCTTGTCAGTATTCAGTCACATAAAGACATTATACAGTCAGATCTTGTCAGTATACGGTCACATAAAGACACTATACAGTCACATAGAGACATTATAAGGTCACACATGGACATTCAACCCCATCATAGAATCATATACAGTCAATATAACTATGATTCTCAAAAAAAAGAGGAGAAACCATGTTGTTCATTTCCAATTAAGAGAGGCTTTATTTGGATGAGGAGGTAGAGAGTGAGAGAGGTTAAAAGAGAGAGTGAGTGTGTGTTAGAATAGACAAGAGTGAGAGACACAACGAAAGAGAGAAAGAGAGAGAGAAGGAAAGGGAGAAAGAGAGAGACTGAGGGAGAGAGAGAGTGAGAGAGAGAATGGGAGTGAGGGCGGTTAAGCAGGGGTAGAGCACCAGACACCGAGTCGGCAAAGTTAAAGAAGACAACATCTCTCTTTTTACTTAGTGCTCACCAGTTGAGCAGTACACAACTTCGCAGTAAACTCTTCAATGCTGTTTCTCACACCGACACACATCTTTATAGGACACTTTCTACTTATTCCTGAATAAGGCAGCAAGTTAACACTTTTTGGACATCAGTTTGATCTCAGACTTTCGAAAAAGAACAAGCTATAAAGGATGTCGCCCCGAAACTTACTTTTTGTAGTGGCTTTGATCTTAGCACTTGAGCTATGTGACGCGTACAACAATGAGTGAGTAAAAATTGGACTTTAGTAATTTTGTGTCAATGAAATTTTGAAATAGTTGTGTTTTCATTTGTGTCATTGTTGCGCGTTCTTACATAGACTGATACTCTCGCACTGGCTGACCAGACAATTATATAATCTCCCGCTAACTATAAACAATCTCGGTCCATCAAACTCTGGTTAGGTTGAGATGTAACTAAGAAAAAATTACAATTCTTTAGGCACTCGTTCATTCTTTCTTAATAAAAAGTCTTATACTCTTGAGTAGTTCTAATGAATATTGTAATCTTTTAAAGAATAGGAAAGTTAAACTATGTACGGACTTTGATTGTTTAGCACAACATATCAATATTTAAATCAGTCATATTGAAATCAACAGATGATTCTGAATATTTCGCCTAGATTATCTTAAGATTCACATGAAACAAAATGTTCTACTACACTTGATTAAAATATCTGGTCAACCAATCTAAACCAAAATTATATTTACCCAAAGTATAATTCAGTCACTCCTCTCTCTCTCTCTCTCTCTCTCTCTCTCTCTCTCTCTCTCTCTCTCTCTCTT
>BLXT01004901.1:449019-459497 GCA_019648995.1 Plakobranchus ocellatus
AAATAAGAGAAAATTTTCAATCACTTTCTTTGAAATTTGCTAGTAACTAATCTTTCTGGCCTCGGTGAGATCCTCAGGTCTTCTTCATTGCAAGAAATTCCCGGTGCCGCCACCTGGCAATTATGAGGTAAGACTGACCAACACCACGGGCAACCATCATGAACCGATAAAAGTTGGAGTGCGAGACGACAAAATCATCATAATACAGACACAGAAACAGATCTACAAACCTGGTGAAAAAGGTGAACAGCTGGTTGCCTATATACAAACACAAAATCACATAATATATATAGTGGGCAAAATATTTAATTACATTTGTATGTATAATCGTAGTAAAAGTGTACATGGAGCCTGGTTCGTTATAGCTTTGCTCATTAGCTGAATAGTTGAACGACCGAATGATTGAAAGCTTAGCAGGACACTTAAATGAAATAAATAAAGCTAGGGCTTGTATGACAGAAAATGAACGAAAAATTGAGATTTTAAAACTGTTCTTGTAATTACAGCGAAAGTTTAAAAAGGTATTTTGCGAAGTAAGTGACTTATAATGTCTAGACCACGTTGATAAGATGATAGTTTCACCCATGGTGATTACGCCTTATTTTTATAGAGACTGTTCTATGCAAGGAAAAAATAAAGACTCACTGTGGTTAGATCAGGCCTAACCTGTTATTGATGTCGAGATCAACATAATCTCTGTGACCCATGCTCTGAAAGTACATACGATGTTGGGATACATGTTATGGATGTGTGCAGATTTTGGGGGATTATACCAATATTGAGTAAAAGCGGAGAAGAAAGCAACGACAATTACCTAAAGAACCAGGACCCTACTCCTGGTTAACCGATGCTTGGAACAAGCATAGGACTAATAATTGTAATTCTACCTCGGGCTATTGAAATTCACAAAATGAGGACACTTATTATCGATGTTTATTAGATGTTAGAGATACATCTAATTGAAAATATATACTTTATTGGCATTTGAGGATATAGTTTGTGACGGCACATACAAAGAGGCAATGTGTGCGACACGCTATCAAGAACGTTGCCATACGCTATAGAAATTATATAAAAACTTGTGGATGTTTTTGACGCATTTAGGACGTATTAAATGTTTGCATAGATTGTGCTAGTCTTTTTTATTACGATAATCAGACTTACAAATCACTTTCTTCTTCATGCACATTATTTGGAACTCGATTATTCCGAAAAATAATCAATACTCACCATAAATTTTGCTATTCCTTTTCGTTACGGTAATCAGACTTATAAATCACTCTCATCCACATGCACATTATTTGGGGCTCGATTATTCCAAAAAAATAATCAATAGTTACTATCTTAAGAATTTCAAGTACGTATTTGTCACACTTCCTTTCACAGTGAAGTTCAAAGTCCTAACATTGTTGTCTTCTTTGAAGCCGATACCGAGTCAGGTTTGTTTAGATCATTTCCAATAATTCGTGTATCTTATTTTGTTTTTTTACAAAATTTCGTTTGCCTTCTATTGTATTTGAATTGTCTTTCACAAATATCTCGTTTGCCTTGTTCAATTACACTATTGCCCTGTGCGAAATATCTCATTTGCCCTTTATAATGATTACTTTGTATTTCACTAATATCTCATTTGCCCTTTATAATGATCAATTTGTCTTTCACAAATATCTCAGTTGCCCTTTATAATGATTAATTTGTCTTTCACAAATATCTCGTTTGCCCTTTAAAATTATCTCATTTGCCCTTCGTGAAAATTGTATTTACCTTTTACACAAAAACCATATCATACGATTTACAAACCTCATTTTCTCATTACAAACCACTTCATTCACCCTTTGAAAGATCTTCATATATCCTTTACATGAGCATCATTTGCTTTTTTTTTTTTTTAAAAAAAAGGCCTGCTTTATCTTATTCAGGTATAATTTGATCCATATTCGAGAACATGTGTGTATTTTTTTATTTAAAAAACATCAATTGCTTTTACACATTTTGTAGCTACCGCCTGTACTATGTAGCCTGAATAAGGGGCAATGAGATAAAGAGATTTACTCTACCCAGTTCTGTACAAAACAATCATATTTGCCTCAAAACAAGTATACATGGATTACGGCAGATTCCGAATCAAATTACCAAATAATTAATGGCAATGTAGCTCGAGAGGCTACCGTCAATTGCTTAAGATGATAACTCGTTGTATCGACCAGGCTACACTTGAAAGTGACTTTATAAAACACAGCAGGCACAGTTTCGTCAAGCTACGACATTGATTTTCCCCATGGCGATCTACTTCTTGTCTAGTATAGTCACTCTTCCCAAGTCTTCTATCGAGTTCCGCGAAGCCCATTAGTTCTTCAGCGTTCTTTGGATTTTTGAGGAATCGATTTCATTTTATGTATGTAGGAATCGATTAATGGTTGACGCGTACGCGTAAAGGCCTACCACCTGAGAATGCGGCCCAACGAAAACCAAAAGCTTGAGTTCAAGTAATCGATCTAACAGACTTATTTCACCTGAAATGCAGGACTAAATAATGTGATAAATTTGTCACTAAACATTCAGTCATTTTTTCTTGAAATTAAATATAGAATTTATCAGTTCTTTAAAGAGTTATTTTTACAACCCCCATTTAACTTCCATATTTAATGCCATCTTTTGTTCTACTATTTAACAGATTTATTCTGTTGACATCAGGAACAACTATCTTTTGATGGTCAAACGATATTTGAATTTGACCACCAAAGGTGAGTGCAGGATTTGAGCAACATTGTCATGACTCTGTGAATTTTTCTACGTAGATATCTTATTATAATGGAGCTAAGCTCAAGCGAATAATGCCTATGCAAAATTTATGTGGGATGACAGTAAAATCCACCAAATATATGTATATATATATAAAATACATATTTAAGTTACTATAGATCATGCCATTTTATGTGGGCATATTTTGCTTTACGGATTTACTAAACGACATTTGGAACCCTATTTAAACTTCATTAAGCATACGAAACACAATATTCAGGTAAAAATTGTAATTACAATAAAAATACGAAACTTTGTACCCCGCAAATTAATGCTAAGGGAAAAAATAGCATTAAATATTTGGTGCGCACATTTTGGTTTGTTGAGAATATTATCTCTGAGTGAAATGATAAATCTATGCAATGGGTTTGGCTAGACTATTCAATTACATGCATAATGTAACGTTTGTGACAGATGTCCCTTACAAAATTGTTACTTCTCTTGAGAATAATGCACATAAAAATATAACGACATTCCATAACAACAAAGATCGGTCGAGTAACTTGTATACAAAGCCACTCACACTTCTCTCTGCTATCTTACAAGATTCTCGTTGCTACCATCATCTATTGCCCATGAGGTAAGACTTCTAGTAATAGCTATTATCCGTCAGCCTCTACTGCATTTGCTTTCAATCTTTCCTATTATTGCTAAATGTTCCAAATCCTTGTGTTGGCAAATGTGTCCTTAAAATTTTAGCTGCCTCCTTCTTGTGGTTTTCATTAAAGATACCTCTAGATAAGCTTCTTTCAGTACCACTCATTCAATTTTTCTCCGTCCTGGATATCCTCATTAATTTTGCGATAAACCAGACTTCTATAAGTTAAAGTTTACTCTCTGTTTCCTCGTTCATTGTCCAATCGTCATTGCTATATATGAAGTAACGACCATAAGTTTATTTTCATTCCTCTTATTTTAATTTCCATACTTATGTTTCTGTTTATTAGTATTGGTTTCGTTTTGTTTTTTTTTTGTTTTTTTTTTTTTTGGAATATGTCCTAGGCCATGGCTAATTATTTGCTAAGTTCACTTGTGCCATGATTGTCAATGCTATAACATATGCATTAACCACGAAGGCAGACAATATTCGGCCAGATGTTTTCCAAAATCATATTTTTGTTCTTAGTGTAGACTTAAGTGTAAACTTTAAAACTTGACATGAAAATTGAATCACTGATTTCTCGGTTACACTATTTATCACACCCTCTTAATCGCTCTCAATCTGTTTCTCTCTCTCTCTCTCTCTCTCTCTCTCTCTCTCTCTCTCTCTATCTATCTATCTATCTATCTATCTATCTATCTACCTATCTACTTATCTATCTATCTATCTAACTATCTATCTATCTCTCTATCTTTCTCTATTTCTCTGTGTCTCTCTATCTATCTATCTCTCTCTCTTTCTTTCTTTCCCTCTCTCTCATTCTTTCTTTCCATCTTTCTTTGTCTCTTTCTTTGTCTCTCTCTTTTTCTCTCTCTTCATCTCATCTTCGTCATTCTTTCTCTACATTTTCCTCTCCCCTTTTTCTGTTTCTTTTTCTCCTTCCTTCAAATCTCTCAACTCCTTTTTCTCAGGCTCTCTTTACCTTCCTTAATTATCTCAAACCAAAAGGGGAAACTATTTGTGCGACACTAATTGTGCACAATTTTAATTCATACTAGTCTTACTAAAATTATATATATATATATATATATATATATATATATATATATATATACATATGATATATGTGTGTATGTGCGGGTAATTTTATAGTTGTTTATTTATATTTTTTTACGTTATCCAGGTATCTTATTACTTGAGTTCCAACTTGATAAAAAAGCCAAACCGGGATTTTGGAGGATTATAGTCAACCTGGATAATAAAGTAAAAGCATCAGCAAAAATCACTGTGAAAGAATATTGTAAGTTTCTCTTGAACATTCAGAACTCTTGGGCATGAGCAAAGCAAAACCTAATCATTCAAAAACGTTCAAGTTAAGCAGCAGAGGACAATAAGTTTTAAATACAATGAAATAAAATCCTTCTTTTGTGCCTCGTTAAAAAGAATAAAAAAGGGCATGTTACCTGACGTGTTTTTACGCAGAAAGCTTTCTTTCAGCCATGACGTGTTTGTGCAGGACTTATGAAATGCTTGATAAATAAATACAAAAGTCGAAAAATGAGAAACATGAAATACAACAAGTTTTGCTGAAACGAAGAAATACTGTATCTTTTCATTCCATTTGTACCTCGAATGTTGCACCTAGTGCAATTGTCACAAATGAGCTTTACCTGTGACTAGTAACTCTTTTAACTAGGATACAGAACAGAAATCACTCCAAGTCTTTTTCATTTATATAAATGAGGAACAGTTTCATAACAATATTATAACTTTCCAAGACTCTATAGATCTATAAAATCACTAACACCAGCGGTCTATCTTTTAGCCGTCTTCTCAACAATCTCTAAAGTGTCCTTTAATATCACCGCCTACAGCTTCCAGAAAACACTATTATTTAATACTCAAATTGAAGACCAGAATAAGGCAAACAATTCACGCCAGAAAAGTCTAGAACTCGCCATCTCATAAATAAAAGGTTAGTTAAAAAATGACCAACCAAAATACTAACATTTATTGTTTCAAGCCAATCGGTCTCTAAAGTTTGAAACTGACAATTTCCTATACAGATTTTTTTTTGTTGCTCTTTCAAAAGCATGCTAGACCTCTCTTAATATAAAGAGAAAAATAATGGATCTATTAACCTAAATTGGGCCTGATTTATAATTTGACTAAAGATTACATGTAAGCAAAATTAGATCAACAGCTCAACAGTTCCGAGTCTAGATCTGGAGGCAACATTCTAACCTGCACACATCTAATTTTTCACAATAATACTAAAAAGAAATGATGGTTCTCACACTCGTTTGGAGTTTTGAGAAGGCGAGAAACCTCTCAAGGAATGGCAAAAAAGCTTTTAGCACAAAGATGGCGGGCAAAGAAGAACCTTTTTTTTTAATATAAAATATAAATATTTAAGAACTTAATTAAATGTAAAATTCTATCTTTCTCCTTGCCAGACCCAAATCGCTTCGAAATAAACATTGATTCACCGTCCTACATCCTGCAATCCGAGAAAATTATGTCAGGACGAGTGTGTAGCAGGTGAGATGTTCAGGGACAATAAGAAAAATAATCACTGAAATAAGTCAGTTTGGTTTTGTTTTGGAAATCCTCTGAAGCCCAAAGTATAATTTTTGTGGCGCAAATTGATATGTGCATCTATCTATCTATCTATCTATCTATCTATCTATCTATCTATCTCTATCTTTATATTTATATATATATATATATATGTATATATATATATATATATTTATATATATATATATATATAAAGAGAGAGAGAGAGAGAGAGAGAGAGAGAGAGAGAGAGAGAGAGAGAGAGAGAGATTTGTTCGTGTCTTATAAGCATTCTAATTGATGATAAGTACAGACATTTTGACAAAAGGTTACATTTTTAATTTTTTGTGGCGCGTTACAAGTATGTCAGATAAGATTTCAGAAAAAAAAATATGGCTTACGATGAGATTGAACACATACTCAAATGTAACAGATATGTTTAAAAATATCAACTTGGCAACGTGATTCAGACATGCGAGCAAGTAGAAAATAAATAATGTGTAACTGAACTTCTTTAGATATTTTTATATTACAAAGGCATAAATTTATTGCACAAACGATACGTTGGAAATTATACACGTTCTTCTTTGGGTGGCTGTCTGGAACAGACATTGGCTATCATCTTCCTTCACTCACATTTGTTCTCTTTTCACCTCATAAAGTTATTGTTGCTGCCATAATCTATAACGCATAAGTTAAGTCTTTCGTTAAATTCTTTTCTGTCTAGTTCTCCTGCATTTGCTTTTATGCCGTGTCGGCACATGTGTCTAAAAATTGTAGTTGCCTCAAACACACTCTCATACCTCTTCTGGCTTACAAATCTTGACGGCTTCCAGTTTGCTCTTTCTCTCCTTGTTTATTGTATACCACTTATTACCATAATAGTACCGACCACACGCATGTTATCCTTACTCTTGTTTTCGTGACCATACATAAAAATATGTTTCTGTTTGTCAATATGGTTAACATTTATAGGGCCAGGATTTTTTTTTTACTTATTGCACATGTGCATCAACCATTGATGTTATCAGGTAACAAAGATATGACCATTCTTTCGCTCTCTAAACCAACAGTATTTTAAAGTTTGCAAATTGTTCACACGTTCTGCTATTAAATCTGTATCATCTGAATACCTGAGATTCTTAAGATTTATCCGTATACTTTTAAGCCTAAAATATTTTTGGATTTCTTAAAACTATTTCAATACATAGCTTAATAAGATGTACGGGGTTACATATTCCTGTCTCACACGCCTTATTATGGTTTTTATAATGACTTAATTCACATCTGTATTTTACCAGGGAAAAAATATAGCACTATTATTTTGCTATTTAAAACAACAGTGTCTAAATCATTAATTCACACATTTTACTATTAAATCCGCATCATCTGAATAACTGAGATTATTATGATTTGCCCAGTTACTTTTGAGCCTAAAGTATCCTACAGATTCCTTAAAATTATTTCATTACATAGTTTCACAGCTCAGAGGACATTACACATACCTGCCTAACATCTCTCTTTATGGATGTGAAATAACTGTGTATCCCTAGAGATACGATTTAATCCCAGTGTTGATTTCTGTTTTTTTTCTCAGATCTTTACCATCAATTTCGAATTTTTTTTCAGAAAATGAGGAACCTCTTTATGTCTTATTTTGACAAGGGCTTAGAATAATGAACGAAGAAGAGATGGAGGTCTTTTTGGATTTTATACATCTTTCCATTAGCCCTGACAAAATTAATATTATACGTTTGCAATCAGTTCATCAGGCACAAAGACCAACTTTTTTGCGGATATTATTGGCCTTAGGCTCTCGCGCATTCTATGCATCCAAAACACTTTAAAAAAAAAAAATATATATATATATATATATACACACACATATATATATATATATATATATATGAACCCCAAGCAAACTAGAATATTCTGATATGAAAAATTACACAACATGGTATCAGACATCATAGACTGCCCTCTCACAAAACTAAATGGACAATAATTAACATTACTCAACAATTGAGAGAAGCAGTCAACCCTGGCTGACTTAACATTCCTCTGCAGTCGGATAAAACCAAAGACAACAGCTAGTAGTCAAACACTTATTTTTTGTGGTTCGGCACCGTCTGCAGAGCCCTATCGTTAGTCTGTGGAAGCATTACCACAGGCACTCACCTAGATGGAGGTTGGTGACTGTCGAGTAAAAAAACCTACCGTTCACTCGATTTCGTCAAAATATTTACTTACATGGTGGTACCTGTATAACAACAGACGTATTCCCTCGGTGACACCGATTTAACAAATTATATCTAGACTTCTACAGACCTGTGTTGAGTAAAAAGATACCCAAAATACAGTCCGGCACCTAAAGAGCCATGGTTTGTACTCAAAAAGTCCGATCGAGATAAGAAAAAAGCATATGAAATCAAGCCATGATCCTTTGTCCACATGATTAAACTCTCTGAACAAAATTTCAGATTCGGTCAAGTTGTTCCTTGACCTATTTTCAGCCAGTCGTTGCTAATAGACTGTCTGCAGCTCTGAAAAACAAGATTTCTTTTTAAGTGAACTTTTGAATATATTATCAGTGTAACACAAGACTACACACGGTTTTGACTTAGTGCCACGAATGGCTTAGCGTTGATTAGGTTGAGCTCTAGTAGAACACTGCTTGTGACCAAAGCGCACATCGACTCTTGTTAAATATTGAACAAAAGTGTATTGATTTGAATCAAGAACTATTTCAAAACAGCACTTTAGTTCGATTTTTTAATATCTGCAAGCTCTCTAAGTCAGTGAAGTCACTGATTTATCTGTCAGTGATCTCTGCAAGCCCTCTCCTATAATCTGTCTGCCTTCCTTTTTACTTACCGCTGCAGTTTTACAAAATACTAGTTATGAAATGCATTCGCTAACATAACAAGCTAATCTGACGCAAACAACTATTTCTAGAATAAATTAGAAATAACCATATTATTTAATCAAGTTTGACTGAATATATCGGCACATTAAATAATCTCCTTTATTACCCCTCCCCCATTTTTATACATGAACAAGTCACGCCTACCATATTACTAGGGCAAGATCCAACAACTTCCTGGGAATAATGTATACACATCTTCGAGAATCATCTAGAAACCCCTAGAATCTAGATCTGAATGATCTCATTTATTCCCCCTCCGCCCTTTTTATACATAAATATGACATGCCTACCTAATAACTAGGAAAAGATCCAACAACTTCCTGGTAATAATGCATACACAGCCTCGCGAATCTTCTAAAACCCCTAGATCTGAAAAAAAAATGACACATAATAGCACCGGTAAACTATAATAGGTTGAGTCGGGCCTGATGGAAATAAACAAGACTAAAGCATACCGATCAATTATTCCGAGTCCAGATCTAGATCTAAAAGCACTGCACAGAAACCAATATTGTCACACTTAGTCTTGCGCTCAGTGAGTAGACTCGGCTTATATTTGGAACAGAGCTTACTCCGTGATAGACTGAGGAGAATCCGGTCTTCCATGCTTGTGCACAAAACTGCTTTGATGGCAAAAAAGTACCATTTCTGAAATATGAATATTTACATACCCATCATTGTTCTCAAATACCGCTGCTAAGTTCATTGATATTTTGATATTTATCACGTTTATTACATTATAAAATATTTCTCCGTAAGAAAAAAACGCCTTCTAAAATAAAGTTATATATCTGCACACTCACAACAATGACTGTATTGTCAATACCAAATGATTTAATCTCCATACCTCTAGCTTGGAAGAGTTTATCAAACTATCAGGAACCAAAGTTATTGTCGTGATATTATCCACAGGACATTAGCTTACCGTGTTGATCTTTTGGTCACATCTAGAGACTGCTTCATTTTTCGTCAAGTCATGTTTTGCATCATTTCGTTTCATGTCGTTCTGTATATCTCATTGAATCACTCCATGTTGTGTGTCGATTGGCGTCAAACTGTGTCATACTGTGAAACAGAGTATTTCGTGTCATTTTATGTCACATTGGCTCACGTTGCGCAGTGTATCATCTTAGTGCTCATTCTGCTGTGTATCACAGCTGCTCACGTCTTGTTGTGAATTAGGCTAGACCCAAACAGACACCAGACCCGACGGTCAGACCAGACCGTCTTCCGGTGCAAAAGAATGTGCAGCAGCTGATTAGTAATCATAGATAATAAAAAAAAAACGGCGATTCACCCACACCAAAACCCGACGTCCCGGATCAGACCGTTTGGGAATGAGCTTGTTCATTCCACGCTGACCGTCGGGTGAAAAAAGAGATAATTTACATGTGTTTTCCTCTGAAAATAATCTCCCTTTCCACTCCGTAGTTAGTGTGGAGCATTTTGCAATCAATTCAATGCGTTGTTGAAGTACTTTTCAATGGAACTTGCCATAAGATTTCCTTTTTTCTTGTATGGGATGGTCCCCAAATCCTCTAGATCAATGCTGCCTTGCTTACTTCTTCTTAACCACAATGAGGGGACGTT
>BLXT01004901.1:478299-488614 GCA_019648995.1 Plakobranchus ocellatus
TGTGTCCTTGAACTGTAGTATTGTTTTAGAAAATAATTTGAGAGCCTTATGACCTCAGAGATTTTACTGACGTACTCACGTCTGAAGCAAAGGGAAAAGAAGATATTTCTTTGGATTCTATGAACTTTCTCGATGTTTGGGGCGAGTCTTAAGCAAGACTCAGTTTGAAAAAATAGTAATAGTTTGAGCGGTTTATTTAACTTTCTCCGATGAAAACAAATCGCCCATTGTAAGTATTGTAAGTAATTTACTTTCCATAGTGCTTGGGTAAACACATGGAAACCGATTTTTTTAAAAAATCTGGAAGTCTGAGTTCGGGCAATGTCTTATAACACGTTATCTTTAGTTTTTATTAGCCACTTCGAATAGTTGCTGGGTCAAGACTATGTTGGTGATATTTTAGGCCTCTATACAACTTTCAGAATCAGAATAAAAGCAACACTGTTTTAGATAATTAACTGCAGTTTTCGGTTCCTTATTGACTCTTTTTTTCTCTCCAAAGTTGCTATCTTATGTCTGGTCAAATTTCAAAGTTTGCTTATGAAGGCCGATTTGTTTTAGTTTTGACAAAACTCTTAGTTAGCATCAAGTTAAATAATAAACATAATTATGCTCTCCCGGCTCCCTTTTCCATGGTAGACAGATATAGGCTTACATTAATTAAAGTGTTTGTATTCTGTTTATTTAGCTGTCCAGTTTTCTAGTCCTGACTGACCTTCGCCTAGAAACACGGCCGTGCCGTACGCTTCAGTCATATTTCCGTAAGTCTAAGTTTAAAAACTATTTCTTTTGCAAAATCCCATTAGGAAGATTCCAAGGCATACTTATTATCTTGAGGTAAAAACAGTCAAGCTGTCAAGCTTTGTCAACTGAAATACTTTGTGAGTTGATGTAGAGGAAATTGTGACCGATCTGAGTATTTGGATCATGAAATAGATCTAACATAACGCATCTTAGTCACATGACTCAAAATATATATTTCGAGTCAAAAGTATACATATATGTGTATTAATATAAATAATATATATATATATATATATATTATATATATATATATATATATATATATATATATATATATATATATCTGCCATAGATTCAAGAAAACAAGTGGTTTAAAGTTAAGAGTGAATGTGATTGAGGGCGAAGAATAATCGTTCGATGTTTCTTTTGAAATTCATATCAATGTGAAATGCAAACCAATGCAACTTTTTCGAGAAATCGAGAACATGAAAAATTCTCCTAATATAATAACATCGCACCTAAGATTAAAGCCGCAAGAATTCAACCAGAACACAGATAATTGATTAGTTTAAAACGACTAAAACCCAGAGAGTGAATAAGTCCAACAGGAGTTGGATAGGAGACACTTGAAGTCAACTAGAGATAGGGATAGTCACCTATAGACATGTGGACTTCAATCAAGAGTAAAATTCACGTCGAGAAAGTGCAGAAAGACAAGCAGACTTGATTAAAGACATGGGACAAAAAATACCGGAGACTAAAGACACAGTAGCTGGACTGTAGACACAGGCGGTGGATTAGAGACACGGAGGTTGGACTGAAGGCCCAGGGACTGGACTAGAGGCATAGGGCCAGATTAATACACATACAATGTTGACTGGGACCACAGGGACCGTACTAAAGAGACAAAGGCTGTTCGGACCAGCGATAATTGGCTGGAATAGACACAAAGGGGCTGAACTAGAGACAATGGGACTAAACTAGAGAGAGGTGCAGTTTAATCGAATAAGCGAGTGTCGATTAGAGAGAAACGGTGTGAACAGATATATAAGGATCGACTAGAGATAAGGAGTTGACTAGAATCCCAGTGACTGGACAAGAGCTTCAGAGGCTGGTTACGAAATAGACGGACCTGACTAGAGCCCACAGGCTTGATAGTATCTAAAGAGGCCAGATAAAAACAGACTTATTAAGCGAGCAGCACAGTGGCTGGACGATAGATACGAAGGCTGAGCAAAAGATACTATGCACTAAACACATAAATGCCAGGCTGCAGACACAAGGAATGGAATTAAGACACACGGGCCATACTAAAGACTTAAGACCTAAACTAGAGACAAAGGCAATGGATAATTTAAGGGGCTAGATTTAAAAAAAGGAGCTGGACTATAAACACAAAGGCTAAACTAAAGACACAGGGGATGGACGGAGACACAAGCATTGGACTAGAGAGACAGGGGTTGGACTAAAAACTCAGCGGCTGGACTAGAGACACAGGAGATAAACGGAAACATTAGCACTGGACTAGAGACACAGCGGCTGGACTAGAAACTCAGCGGCTGGACTAGAGACACATTGGCTGGACTTGAGACACAAGAGATGGACAGAGACATAAGCATTGGACTAGAGACACGTGGCTGGACTAGGAACACAGGAGATGGACGGAGACATAAGCACTGGACTAGAGACACAGCGGCTGAACTAAAGACACAGAGGCTGGAGGAGAGACACAGGGGATGGACTAGAGACACAGTAGATGGACTAGAGACACAGTGGCTGGACTAGAGTCACAGGGGATGGACGAAGACATAGGCACTGAACTAGAGACACAGAGACTGGACTAGAGACACAGCGGCTACACTAGAGACACAGAGGCTGGAGGGAGATGTTTGATCAGAGATGCAGAAGAGCGACTAGAGTCACGGAGATGCGACTAGAGATACGGAGAATGCAGAGAAATTTAAAAACAAAATCTCTGTTGATCGTGCCATATGGCTAGGGATCACTTAGGCAATGTGATATCATGTGAAAATCTTTGTGTCCAAAAAAAAACAAAAAAACTTGAACGACTGCTAGTCTTACAATACCAAGTGTCTGAGTAGCAAGTGGAGCATGTGGCTACGTTTCGTGATAGATAGTTGCAGGTTAAACTTTTCCTTTTTCTTTAATTGTTATTTTTTTCTTTGTTTTTTTTTTTTTGTTTTTGTTTTTTTTTTGTTGTTGTTGTTTTTTTTTTTTGCTGATATTTTCCTGATTATAAGCACTTAGCAGATACATCTATTTTCAAGAAAAAAAAACATTTTATCGAATGCTTATATTACCTATATATTTTGATTGCTTATTTCATATCGAATCAACTTATTGTATGGACGTTTTCTTATGTGTGCCCCGGCAGCCGTGAGCGAATGGGAGAGAAAGATACCGACGTATAAACAGGAAGAACGTGCTATTTTCACGCCTATACACCGCGAGTACTGGTTCTGGGCAGTTATTGACTTATGGTAGGGTGGTCATCTTGCTATGATTCCTGGACTCAAGAGACTGTTTTCGGTTGCACTAGCATTTTTTTTCCACAAAAAATGTATTATTTCATGTTTATGTGTTGAGTGTTTTATTCAAGATTCATGTGGTAAATGTGTTTTTTTTGTGCATGTACACATGCAGTAGAGTGGTGCAGAGAGATACACTTGCAGGCATCTATACATTATTTGTAGATAATTGGCCAAGAGTACTTTTTAAAACTAAAGTTTAAGTTTCCATTCCATTATCTTTATTCAATATAATTGACTCAATAACCATTGGATCCGAACACGACACATGAATAATTTTTCCAGTTGCATCACGTGATGTGGATCACATGGGTCACTTTGTTTCAGCTTGATGCACTTTCCCTTACATTGCATTGATGGAGACGCACAGGCTATTTTATTCTGCAGCTAAAACAGATTTAACTCAGCATACTTTACTATTATCCTGTACCGTACTCAGCTCAGCTCAGCTCAGCTCAGTTACAGAAGCATGTAACATACCCGATTGTTTTAATAACGCTCAAAATTAGCCTTGTCACGTAAGGTGTGCATGTGTCATAGTGTTGCAAGTCGAACCTTATTTCATATGATTATATTTTACTGACTGCATGCTTGTGGTGACAGAGGGAAAAAAATCAACGTTTTTTGTGTGTGTGTGTGTTTTTTAAACTTAAACTTTATTTTGACTCTGCTCCCTTTTAGCAATACATTGAGCTTGCTTCCTTAACACTTTTTGGTTACGGTGTGTATAATTGTGATTATTGACATTTGTGAGATCATTTTATATATAAAATTTTATATATATATATATATATATATATATATATATATATATATATATATATATATATATATATATATATAACTCTATTAGTGACGGTTGTTTTTTCCATATGCTTCTTTGCGTAACCCAGGTTGCATGCCTGGTTAGGTAAATCAACCTCTCAGCTCACAACCTCTAGCCGGGAACATCAGACTTCTGACCCTACCTGGATTATCTAACTTTGCTACGTATACCTCATCCATCGCCTCGTCTCGTGTAAGATCTCACTTCCCGCAGACCCGTATATTTGTCGTGCCTCTCGTTGGGTAGGTCTTTTCTGGAAAGAAGTCTCTGGGAGAGAGGCAGTGTGTGACATTCAGAATTTAAGAAAAAAACGTCTCTAGTCAAAAGCTGGAAGCTTCAGCTCCATCGTAAGCATAAGCGACAGAATGATTTCGTGATGCTTGTGAAGTAAATTCTTCAGGAAGCGCAAAAAACCGAGTTTTACCAGATTGCATTTGCTTTAGTCAGCCTTTATAATACAATTACCTGATGCCTGGGAATGTTGTTAGCCTTGATGAAACGGAATCATCGAATACTCGTCATTCTCCTTTACACCATCAACCAAGCTGTCATTCCGGAGCTAGAAGGAAAAACGTCGAGCGTGTGTATGTATGTGTGTGTGTTGCAACCTGCGTAGCTGAGAATCATCTTCTTTTCATTTTATACATTTCTAGTTCCTTAAATTTTCCCTCTGCGTTTATTACTGGCTGAGGACTGTTCGAATATATAACGCAGCATCCATTCATTGCTCATTGATAAAAAGAAAGCGAAAAGTTGTAGTCATATTGATTACAGGCAGCCTAACAACCAGCCAACAATCAATAGATATTGATCCGTCAATGATTGCATTTGTTTCTTTTCTTTTTCTTTTTTTTTCGAAAAGGGAAAGGAGTGGGTGGATATCCTTGTATACCTAATAAATGCAACCAGTAATTCCTATTGAGTACTGGTATAGTCCATCAGCTCCGCTAGCTCTTCTGGGTGGATCCATCAATCTTCATTGACGCTTTCATCTCCATACATTTTGATTGAGATATTGATGAACGATCGTGATTTTTTAGAAGAGTGAGGACTGTAAGTTTCAGAGAATATTTTTTCCGCAATGTCACGCACATGTAGGATATGTCACAGAGCTTTTCAAGCTTTAATCTAGATTCAAAGTCGAACAAATCTTTGTATAGCACAGGGATATAGCAGAATGATGTCACACCATAAATTTGACATTTACTCCGACCCAATACAGCCTCAATACTGGCTGGAACACCGCCTGATGATATGAAGGGGTAGCCTGGCAAAAAAACGTGACGTTTGTAGTTTTACCTGATACATCAATCAGTTTAGAATTTTGTATTTCACAGCCATTTATCCAAACGATGATGGTTGGTGCTTAATATTTAAAAAAAAGCAGATGCCATATGTTTACCCGTGTTCAATCCCAACAGTACACCATTTCTTTCTCAAAAGCTAAACGAGCGAATTAGATGTTTTCTTAAAACATGTCAGGTGACTTGAAACAGTTATGCATGTGAGTAGCTTAGCACAGATACTAGCACCGTGATCTTTTTGGAGGCGAGTATTTGATTTATGAAAGAGGAAGAAGGAGAAAAAAGGGATGTTTTATTAGGCAAACATTGAATTAAAGATGAAAAAAGTGTTTGTACCTCAATCATTGCAATGAGAAATTTTATGAATAAAAAAATATTAAACAGATAATAAATACCCATCACACCCTTTCAGCAAGAGAATTATTAATTCGAAGATTCATAACAATTCCTTTCACTCTTTCTTTTCGCCCTTTCGACTTTCCTGAATATTGGCTTGTGATAACATTGAATTAAATTTTTAGAAAATCAACTAAAAAAAAAATAGGCTGTTAACAATGCACAGGTGGTAAGGTTTATGTTACTACCTTTGGAAATGTCTTCGAAATCCTTGGAAACATCCAATTGGCAGCTGATATATTAAGAAAGGTACCATAATGTATAACGAATATAGCAGTGGTAAAGAAAATCTTCTCGCTCTTCAGCGCTTTTCTTACTTCACTGCTTTCTGTAAACGCCAGCTGCTTCTCTTTTTTGCTTGAATGGGACCAATCGCTTCACGCCAGCTGTACTATCAATAAACTTTCATGAAATATAAAACATGCCACATGTCTTTAGTGCGGTAGTAAATGGACTATGGCCATTAGTGCTATTGATTATTGTAGCCAGTATGGAAAGTAGTACAATATTAACAGTAAGAAACCTTCACACGTGAGCTGTTGAATTTACACAGAAAGTGAGCGAAACAGACACCAGCAAAAAAGTCCGTTTCAAACAGAGAGCGAAGAGGATTAGACTTTTCCTGATCAGGAATATAAAAGAACAGATCACGTTAGGAGGACCCGTATAATTTTGGTTAAACAATACTTAAAATGAAAACAAAGCGCGGAGAAAACTATTCATGGCCATAGATACAATAAGTAATTACGTGTAAGATAGTGATATCAAAAGACTCAGTCAGCATATAAAAAATAATACATATATACACACACACACACACATATATATATATATTATATATATAATTATATCACATATCTGAATATCTGTGGTGGTGTTTTCTTTACTGATTCTCCAGGGCTCTCGGCGAATTGGGTTTTTTGTCGGCGACCCAGCCTGAGGCAGAACTATTGTTTCCACAGGCACCACCAGACATGGCCACCTCCTGGTTAGCCAATGCTCAGTGTGTCCACCAGAAAGCAGGCTTTGGCATGTCTGAAGCGACGTCTGTGAATACCTTCCAGCCTTTCTTCATAACTTATAACATGCCGTACGCGGCCGCGAGAGGAGAGCGCCTGGCAGTGAGGGTCACAGTGCATATTACACTGCATCGGGTTTGCATCCCGGTAATACTGAAGTGAATCCCTGGGCACAACGTCCAGTGTGTTTCACATTTCGCATTGATCCTTGTCATGTGTTGCTAGCGTTAGTATGTGTTTCTATCCTCAAAGAGGCACTACCCTTTTTCCATCCCCTCCTCTTTTTCCTTCCTTAGCAAAGGTGTGTTAGATGTGTCTTCTCGAACCAGAAAGTTTCTGAACGTTTGCCTGCCGCGGCACAGATCTCTCTTTCACTATTGAGCTTCGAACTCAGATAAAACAGGCCAAACTGGAAATCATTAATGCCTCTGTCCGTTTAGTTTCTGTTATTTGATAAGACCTGGATAGATTCATATTTGGTCTTATTTTTATCAGTGTTTCAAAATAGAAATAAAAATTAATTTTGTGACATAAAATGTCGATTGTAAGATAGATGGAAACATGTGTGAGATGTTTAAGTAGTTTTTAAGGCAAAGATTCTTTTTTCATGTAAAACGACTAGCTTATGTCAATTCAAAAATTGGCGAAAAATTATCGACCGCCATGAGTGAAAACAGCCATTATAGATTTAAAAAGCTATTCTGCTTCTAGTATCCGTATCTTGAAAGCAATGTCTGCAAGCTTGTAGATCAGTAGTTAGTTTGTGCTGATGTTATGAATCACATTCAAAAGAAATAAAGCCTATTAAGAGATCTACTGCTAGATCCTGCCACATCCGTATTTCTTAATGACACACGCGAGAGGAGAAACAGAGATTGATTAGAGCAACTAAAGACCAGGTTGAGCAGCACAAATTATGCTTATTAATGATAGTCAGATACCAATTTCAATATAAATTAATGTGGTGAAATGATACTATCAATGATCAAAGCAAGTGATTCAAGAAGATATCTTGAATATAGCTCATTCTTTATGGAGTGCACATGAAAAGACCAACAAAAAGCGAATGATTCTGAATGGATAAGCTGAATCGCAACTCAAGGTGATTGTTATAAGAGATCATTTATAGTTAATCTCTGTGCTCAAGGTGTTTCTCGGCAACTATAATGATAAGCTATTCGCTTAGTACACAATTTTCAGTGAAATCTCATTTCAACGATAACGCTCTTGAAGAAAGAAAATGTACTGTCAGCAGAGCAGGATATATAGCAAAAAAGCAGAGGCGTTTCTGCATGAATTAGAACCCCTTTGATGCCAGCAAATTTCTGGCTATCACACAAGCATGTGAGCAAAAAGAATAATATTAGCAGATTAGGCCTTCACTAGAACAATATTATCATACTTGACATCGTTTTATGCGAGACGACGTGTTCCAATAAATGTATTATATCTTACGATTGCCTCATGCACCAATATTAGAAACTAAAAGATCACAATATTCTTTGCCCTAGAGATCACCATCCACCTTCTAATCTATTGTATATAACTTCAATAAACAAATACCTAATAACTTATTCCAAAATTTGATAATACAAAATTTAAAGGTGGTACTAGAATTTCGAATAATAAGTTGTTAGTCTGCTCAGCAGTCTTTAACTCCTATCAAAAGCCCAATGAAGTAAACCATATTCCCTGTCTTCTCCACTATGATAATCAGTACCTGAAACTTTGAGATCATGACACGCGTACTACACACAAACACACACACGCGCGCACTTAAGTATTAAAACAGCAAAGCAAACGGTCACTAATTAACTGCATCAAAACTGAAATGCGTAAACCTAATACAATACAATCGTTTTTACTTGCATTAAAAAAAAAAGAAAGAAACATAGTGACACACCTACAAAGTGTACACATTGTATACAAGGTCAAAGACAGGTAAAAAAATAAAATAAAATATTAAGATCCCAACAAGGCCCAATACTTTCATTCCATAATATTCTCCTCGGCCTTGCAGATGAAGCTGACCATAGATCTGAATGAAAAGTTCGAAGTTGACAACAGCCGAGATTCCCGAGAGACACTTTGTGTTTGTGGCGGGAAACCCTACACGGAAACATATTACGTGACAGCTAATGCTACCGGTTCTCTGCCCTTCAAGCCGAAGGTTAGTTGGGTTTCCTCTGCAATTTGAAATTTGCTTGAACTTGTACCGTCGACACGAAGTTGTGTTACAACATTTATTTACGTTTTATTTTATTTATTTACTTTATTTATTTTTTTTGTATTAACCACTTTTCTAAATAAAACATTAAAATTCATGACGAGCATCTTCAAAATATGAAAAGGAAATTAGGTCTTGCATTTATTTTCATGTCATTTTGGACATTTTAGTGTAACTTTTCAGAGGTGAGTTATATGCATAAATATTAAAATGTAGATCAACTTGTAATTTGTTAATACCTCTGCTTATTGCAGGCGACAACCGTGAATAAGAAATGCCTCAAAATGGACATCAATTTCGGCCCTGCTGACATGTCTGACGAGTCCAAGGGTCAAAGCTAGACACCCAAAAGGAGTTTCAAAGTTAATAGATGTATTAAGTGAAGTAAAGCAATGAAATAGCGTAGTTTTGAAGTGTGGGAGTACTGAGTGTTCCAATAGCAATGTTTAAAATAAACCTTCCCCAGTTCTTGCTCTTTTTCCCATTTAAATTCCTTCTCCTCCTTCTCTCTCTCTCTCTTTCTCTCTCTCTCTCTCTCTCTCTCTATCTATCTATCTATCTATCTATCTATTTCTCTCTCTCTCTCTCTCTCTCTCTCTCTCTTTCTCTCTCTGTTTCTCTTTCTCTCTTGCCTTAAACGTTAATATTGAATAGTGATGAGCGGTAATTCTTAAAGCGGTACTCTCTCTATCTAGGTATGAAACCGCCTTATGCTGAAACGTGGTTATGTACCTGTGTATAACATGAAAATGTAGTATTTTCATAATTATAGTTTATCTGACACAGAAGAGATGTGTTTTGGCTTTAGCAACCTCAGTTACCCTGAGGTTTATTTATCTAGCCAGGCGATTTAAATCCTCTGAACCTTTTTTTTATTATGAAAGAGATGCTCAATGTCAAACAAAAAATACGTTTAAACCATCAGAGTCATTTGTTTTAGATAGAAAAAAATGTCTCATTGCGTAAATAAAGAAACTATTCCTCTAATTCTGTTATGTATTTCAGGCTGCAGGTGTAGATGAGTATAAATATGCCTTATATCTTTGCTCTTAACATCATTAATTTCTATTTTTTTTCCTTTTTTTTTTAATATTCAAACTGTCATAAAAACTTTCAAATCTATGCCGACTAACAATTTCTACTATTACTACTGCTATAAATCTACTCTTAAGGCCGCTACTACTACTACCACAACTACTACTACTACCACGACGACTACCACCACTACCACTACTACTACTACTACTACT
>BLXT01004901.1:559040-576914 GCA_019648995.1 Plakobranchus ocellatus
CCCCCACCTCCTCCCCACTCAGATCATCTCTAAAACTAGGACGACCACTTATTTGACTTGTGTATCTGCCATCAGATGTTGTCAGGTAACCTAGGTATTTGAACTTTGTAACTTTTTTAATTTTTTTCTCCTTTGCTAACGAGATTGCACTTGGGGTTTATAGATTTCTTAGAGATGACCGTACATTCCGTTTTCTTTACGTTCAAACATTCAAAGCCACTCTTTCGCTCTCTAAAACTACAGTATCTGGAAATTTTTGGAGCTGTTCGCCAGATACTGCTATCAAAACTGTTTTATCTCCTCATATCTCTTTTGATGGATTTGAAATCACTATGTTCTTCAATTCTTACAGATGTAGTCTGATCCCAGGATGATTTTCTAATTACTCTCAGATCTTTCCCATCGATGTCTAATTTTTCTAGCATACGTAACAGCTCTACATATCTAACTTTGTCAAAAGCCTTAGAATAATGAATGAAACAGAGGTTCGAAATCTCTTTGCATTTCCATACACCTTTTCCATAAGCATTGATTAAGTGAATATTGCATTTCTAGTCCTTTTGGAGACATTTTTGGTCTTAGACTCTAGCGTATTCTGTGCATCAAGCCACGAAAAACAGAATTTTTGTAAAATGGCTCATTATAACGGGAAACAGAGACGCCTAAATAACTAGGTCAGTTTTGTGAAAAGAACAGACCTGTCTGCACAGATAAGCAAGGATTGTAAAGAAAACGCAGCGCTTACACAGCCAGGTCAGAGGTGTTGACGATAAAAGAGAGACGTCTCCAGGGTACACAAGTATGCGATTACTGCATGGCCAAGGGAATCAAAACAGAAAACACAGAGATGTCTAAAAAAAGCTAGGCCAGAGGTATGAAAAATAAAGCAAATTCGAACACAGCTATGTTAGAAGTGCGAGTAAAAAAACAGAGATACTTATACTTAACTCAAACGTGTTTACAGTAAAGAACAAATGCGTAAACAGCTAAGTCATAAGCGTGAACAGAAAACACCGCGCGTACAACGCTAGCTAAGAAGTGATAACAATAAATCACACCTTCGTACACAGATAGGCAAGAAGTGTGAACAGAAAAAAAGCAAGGTTAAAAGCTAGGCAAGGCACTTTAACCGTTTAAAAGTGATGTGAAGTGTAAAAAAAATAAACGACAAGAGTAAGACAATGTATATGAGACGCCTACACCGATAAAAAAATGTTAATATTATAGCAAAGACGCCTACAAAGTGCGTACAAAATATAAACGTGAAAGCTGAGACGCCTACAAAGTGCGTAGAAAATATAAACGTGAAAGCTGAGACGCCTACACAGTGCGTCAGGAGTGTGAAAATGAGAGCAAAGAGGTCCACAGACGGCGTAAAATTGTCAAAAAAAAAGAAGAAAGACGCCTACGCAATGATTCTTAATGTGATCTCGAAATTAGAGACGCTTAAAGAGTGAATAACATAAAACAGAGACGGCTGCACAAAAGTAAAAAAGTGAACATTAAATCATAGCCGTCTACTAAAGTGAGTCAAAATGTGAACAGGAAAGGAGAGAGGAATACACAGTAATTCAACAAATGTGAGTGGTGATGCAAACACGCGTGCAGAGCAAAAAACAAAGTAAATGTGAATGGTAAAGCAAGTAAGATCTCAGTTCGGCCGCTCTTTATACTCAATGTAATTCTCAAAGTAAAAAAAGTTATCTACATCAAACTTCTCAGAGGTGGTGACATTCATAGAAATAGATATGGAAATGATAGATCTAGTACTCACTTCTTCTTCTGCAGAGCCGGGAATTTGAAATAGTGTTGATTGCGCTTCGATTTTCAAACTGGAGACGTTAGTTAAAGCTCCACACAGCGCAAACACTGCCTCACCAGACTTGTCTGTGACGAAGGTGCTTGAGGCGTGAAAAGAGTTGTCCCTACTGATGGCTGTCACTACAATTGGATACTCTATGGCTGGAGTTCCGTCAAATTTTGTTGCTCTTACCTGGAAGAGGAGCTTTTAAAAATCTTTGTGGATAAAATAACATTTCTATTTTATTATCTCAGTCTCGTGTTTGGGCCTTCAGCGAAAGCTGGTGTTAAAACCTAGCTTTCAATATGGAATGTCTTGATTATAGTATAAATTCATAATAATGCTCTATTTGTAAATGCCTCTGACAAGTTTGGTTTGGGTGAAAACTATAAGAAATATTACTGGAGTACATGAAGTTTGGTTTTTGCTTCAGCATGTTTTAATTTAAAACAATTATTATACTGTACTATCAGCCACAAATCATTAAGTTTAACGTTATTGAATCCTTGGCTTAGTAATTATCACTTGTATTTTGTTCTGAAGAGACTTCGAGGCAAAATGTCTTTACCTGTGCACTTTGTTTATCTATTTTGTTTTCATAATTTAGAGATCATATTTGCGGAAAAGTGTAACAGTTTAATAATAATGCGCTTTTGTTTTTAAGGATGATTACTTTACGATAGTGTCGTACGTCAGTACATCGCTTGTAAACTGAGAATTAATACTTTAAATCTCACGAGTAGCTATGTAAGATCTTCAAGGATGTAATCTTAGTTAAACTTTTGGCATTATTTTTCTAAGAAATAAAGCCAGTATTATAAGAATAATAAAGATAATAATATTAATAACACCAGTAACCTTAGGAACAATAACGACAACCACAGAACTCCAAACCTTGCCATGGTAAGGCAGTCCCGGCTTTAAAAAACCGTTGCTGTTGTCATCCAACCTGATTTTAAATAGCTGTTGGCTCACTTCCGGTCCTGTGTGAGACTTGTATAGCGTGGTTCCAAGTCTGTCGTCTTTAAAAATGGCTTGGATTCTTAGCATATTGCATGGTTTAAGAGTTCTGGTCAAGATAGCAGTATCCACTGAGTAGTTGTAGCATCCATTGAGCTTGAGTTAGGGAAATTGGAATGAAGAGATAAATCGATACAAGGACAAATGCTCAAGTAGAAATCTATGAACCAAAACGTGTAAAATAACATTAATGGCAGTAAGACACTTCAAGTACGAGGAAGCAGATAAAACTCCCCTTAGCAAGGGTGTCGGTCCTAAGCTTCTAAAACTCTGCGAAGATTGGCTCAGGGAACATAAACGACATGAGTCCCAGATTTTCTCACCTGTTTTTGCCCTCAGCTTTTAGAGCGTGACATTTTTCTCGCTTAACTGTGTCGATTTTTCCCCAACGCTCTTAGGTTTCGCGCCAGGAAGGTTGCCTGTAAATGGACGAAAGTTATTGCGTAATGAAGTAACCGCTCATTATTACCACCACAGTCACGGCTGGTGTTTTGACAGCTTTAGTTTGAGTCCCTGAACCTTGGTGCCGACAAAAGACAGCAGGTTTAAGGCTAATGTCTGAGCAAAGTCCCTCGTGTGCACCTCCACAAACTAGACAGTATTAGCTTATTTATTTTCAGATTAACCCGCAACGCGTGAGTAGACGGTGGTCTAAATGTTTTTTTTTTCAAAGCACATTGAGTATTTTTACTTACGTCGACTCCCCTTTGAAGAGTTGGAAAAAATCGATTGTCGTCAAAAGGTACGCAAGGCACCCAGGAGAAATATAGGGAGAGGCGTCCTTTTAATGGCGTGCCGGAAAGGTACCTAGAAAAAATATGTCGCGGACCAAGGTAAGACACAGCAAGACATGAAAAACTGTGATAAAAAAGGCATGAGCAACTGTGGTTGTCATTGACAAAAATGGTTGAACAGCTGTGGCAAACAGAAAAATATGAATTATTGTGAAGAGACGTGAGTTGTGATCCACAGCAGAATAAGCACCGAAGCGATACACAATATCACACGACCCATGGTGATATACAGCGTCACGTTAACATGAACCAGTGTGTCCCATAACATGAAGTGAATTAATCTCATTCAAGAGTTAAGATGTTACACAGCATGATGTGTAGATGGATTGACACGGTAAGCTAATATCCTAATCACAGTAGTAACTTTCGGTTCATCACAGTTTGATTGATAATTCCATGCAAAAGAAATGGAGATTAGTTTGCTTTTATTTTGACATTCTAGTCATGTTTTTGAGTGATCAGATATATATTGCTTTATTATTGACAGGCATATTTTCTCACAAGTCAGTATTTTATATTGCATTATCAAGTGTTAAACTGGTAAATCTAACAATAAACCCAGCGGCGAAATTTAAAAGCAATGATGCGTGTGTTAATCAATCATCTTTGAGAAGTTGTAATCCTTCGTCATCAAAGCAGTTTTGTGGATATACATGAAAGTTCGGTTCTGTGCTCGGTGTATCGAATACTGACTGAATCAAATAATTGAGCGCATGGCTAAGTCAAATTATGTGTAGCTCTGTGTTACACTTCGCCAAAATACAGAATTCTTGATTTTCAGAGATTCAGCGGTCAATGTGTAAAGACTGGGTGGAACAACCTGACCAACTCTGGTATTTTTGTTCACAGAATTAAATCATGTTGTCAAAATGGCCATGACTTGATTCAATGTGTTTTTTACTGCCTCGATGGGACTTTCTGAGTAAGTGAGAGAAATCAATTTGCGATGAATTGAACAAAAATGTACCATGTATATCTTTTAGGTGTTGATTGGCTAAGCGTTATATCCAGCAAAGGACTAGCAGAACAATATTTACGTTTTCAATGCTTATGGAAAGGTGTATAGAAATGTTAAAAAAACCTCTATCTCTGGTTCATTGGTTATTCTAGGACCTTTGGAAAAGTAAAATATGAACAGCTGCTTTGAATGCTAGAAAAATTTGACATTGATGGGAAAGATCTGAGAATACTTAAAAATTCACACTGGGATCAAACTGCATCTGCAACAATATGAAGGAGTGCACAGTGACTTCAAATCCAACAAAAGAATTGTGGGGAAGAAATGAGTACTATCTCCTGATCTTTTTAACCTACACACTGAAAAAGTCTTAAAGAATCTTGATGATATTTCAAGTTTAAGCATAAATCAAGAGAGAATCTTAATGATCTCAGGAATGCGAACGATACAGTTTTAATAGCACAATCTGGTGAACATCTCCAAAATCTTTCGATACAGCTCATTTCGAGATTAAAAGAATGGGCCTGTCTTTGAATGTGAAAAAAAGGAAATGCATAATCATCACAAAGAAATCCTCTAGCTAGAAATGCGTTTGCAAAGTAGTAAAAATCAAGGAATTACAAAATTTAAATATTTATGCAACCTGATAGCATCAAATGGTAGATGCACACTGAAGTAAGTAAAAGAATAGCCATGGCCATTAATTAAGCCATAAGATAGATGCCACTACAATTTTTGAGTACATATTTGCCGACACAAGGGGTTCGAACACTTAGCAACCACTGGAAAGATTGAAGGCAAACTCAGTAAGTGTAGACAGAGAACAACTTTAATCTAAACTTTTAAGTCATATTTAATAGGTGATGCAACAACGACAATTTTTAAGGTTAATTGTAAAAAGATTTGTGTAGAGGAACATGATCACCAACGTTTGTGCAAAGCTGGGCACCTAAAGAAGAAGGTTATATTTTCCAACGTATCATCTGTGCCCCAAATTTAGGCCTTTTTCAAATACAAAATATTTAAAGAAGTACAATTACTCATCTTTTATCTCCTAATGGCTCATATGTATCTATCATTTTGACAAATTGATACTTTTTTATTACTTTTTTTCTGAGTAAATAGAAGTGTTCGAGATAAAGTGCGATACGCGATCTCTCTAAGGACCTTCATCAAAACTCATGGGAAGGGCGGACACACTGGTTGTTTGGAGTAGTACAAATAGTTCTAGGCATTATCGCGTGCTCATCAACAAAAAATAGATTTTAACAAATTTAGATCTTCGAAAGCATTTAAAATTTTTTAGGGTGGCTTCTTAAATGAATTTAGTTCCTCTGTGCAAAAGATTATTTTACTGATTTTTTTTGTCTTACATTTGGTTATCAGACAAGAATCGAGACACGGACATTGACGAACGAACGGAGGTATGATTCGAATGTAATTTGTAACAGAGGCATTTCTTTAAGAATTTCCGAGATCTCCAAGACCTTAAAATTTAATTAAAGACTAGTAAATTTGTGTCACGTTTTTTCCTGCATTTTGAAAAAAAAGAGTCTCCAGTCACAAAAAGGAAAAGCCCAATTGAGTATCAGTAAAGTAATATTCTTGCAGATTTGGATAGCTGGAGTAAATCCATGTAAAAAAATGATATGTGTCTCTTCAGTTGGTTGTGAATGAGCTTAGTTTGTTGATGGGTGACCATTTTTTGGCGATTTTGTCATCACGGTTATGTTCGAAACTTATTTGGTTAATTTAGACAGCAAGGATGCACCCACAACTGATTTTTTAAACATAAGGCAATACTTCTTATGCCATAACACTCACTAAATCAAAATTTATGTATTGATGAGTTTAATTTTTTCAAATAAGCCTTGAAGAAAATGGTTCGCACATAATTGTGATGACAGCACACGTTATGGCAAACCCTTATATTCATATATATATATATATATATATATATATATATATATATGAGTGACTCTAAGTGGGTCGAGCCGCCATGGAGCTTTGGCTATTTTAAAGTAGAATTTTTCTGGTGATGAAATTTTGCTCGGGTGGTAGAACCCAAGATACTTCAAATATATATTAAAAATAGAAATTTCTTTTAGTGTGCTGTTAAAATGTCATGAGATGAAGTTACAACTAGTAAAGGAAAAAAAGAAAATATTTATTACATATTAACACCGGCACATTCCACGCTATAAACTATCACAATCAAATAACTAAAACATAATCATCCTGGACAGTTAAAGTCCACTTACATAATGGTTACAACCAATGTAACCGTACCTTCCTTAAACGTACAAAAAAGACAGGAAAGAAACTGGTTCCCAAACTACCTTCCTTTTTAACTCAGCCTGAGATCATCTCAGCTGGCTGTTGTAACAATAAAACCGTCTCTTTATTTATCGAACGGGTTAAATATATAGGCCTTCTCGGCCAAACCGATCTGAAATCACTCCTTAGCAAACCAACAAATCTAAATAAAGCAATGAAAAAACAAAAACACAAAAACAGTTTTTTCATGTTCTGTATTTAAAATCGGTGAATTTGACGAGACGCAATTATAGCAATGTGTGCCCTTAAATAAATAGAATTTGGTTTTTCCGTACTATCGCAAAATCTTGCATTATTCAATTTCATCACAGGCCCTAATTTTTGTACTATGAAGACACGCATGTAACCTTCTACAAAAAAACCCTTCAAAATGTAACCTTTTGTCCTCAAGTTTCTGCATGTGTTATAATTTTGAATGATGTAAAACAGAACAATATATGTGTGTATACATATATATGTATATAAATATATACTTTAGGCTTAAGAGGATTTTTGCTAAATGAATTCAAACTGAGTTAGTTCAGTGCTTTGTTTCTGTTGTTGCTTCTGAGCTACACACCTGCCACACACTCGTCCTGAGAGAGTCTTGTCCGCAGGCAGGATGTACGGCGGCGGTTCAATGATTACTTCAAGGTGATTTTGCTCTGGCAAGGAGAGAAATAGAATCGTTTTCTTGCAAAATTCTTTGTTTTAGTACTCTAAGTATATTTTTAAATAGACTACTAAAAATACAAGTTTGTTTGGCTGTTGAGTAAGGAGAGTTCGAACGCTTTCCTGCTTAAGCTAAAATAGTTTTCTCGCCTTCTTAAGACTTCAAGGGGGATTGCAAGCCATCCTTTCTTCCCACAATTATTGTGACACAACTGATGTGTTCTTGTGTATTAACTCTACATATTGACTCGGCACGGTTGAGCTGTTGATCTAGCCTTGCTCACTTGAAATGTTGTTCCTCTGTAGGTGCCTTGTCTGGAACATACATTGGCGATCATGTTCCTCCACTCATACCTGTTGTGACAATAGTTTGCCGTGAATTCAGTCTGGGTCTAGACTGAGAACAATTGATATTTTCATTTTGCCTTCTTTACTTGTGATCTTTAGTTAAATCCTGAGTGGGTCTAAGTTAGACCGATTTCAGTTTAACAAGTGCTATTATTGTTTTAGATTCATTTACCTCTCTCGATCTATAAAACTCTAGGGGGTTACTGAAGGTGTGAGAACGGTGTTTTAAGGTAATTGTCAAAATGTTACTTTGTGTCCAGACAGGCTTCGGCTACAACAAGAAAGTTCAGCACGATGTTTCCATATTAGAGAGATGCTGAATGGGAGTATTGGATTGGGTTATATTTTTAGGTAACCTTGATTTCATTACACTTTAAATTCTAAAATGAAATGTTGGTGTTCTATTAAGTAATTTGCTTATTCATTGCATAACTATAATTTTCTGAAAAGCTGTGAGATTGTTTGGAGCTTGCAGAGATCGCAACGGGATGGCCCGCTGATACACGAGACTTTAAAAGATCTTAATAATTGTAAAAAGTAAAATGCTGTTCGAAAGTTATTCTTGATTGAAATTGACTAATTTTCTTGCAATTTTCGTCCGAGAGCATTTTAAGGATGTCCGTCCGGAGGATCTGGTGGTTTATATAAATGAGACAGTACCTCGTGACCAGGAGAGTGTAGGCAAGAAGGGGACCTGTACTGTTGGGTCGTAAGCGAAACAAGCTAGTGCTCGAATGGTAATGGACTCTGTGCAGCCGCGTGAACCCGAGAAGAGAGTCGGCGGTGGACAACGTACAGGAGAGCTTGACGAACACCAATAATTAGCGAATATGTTTTAAAATGCAAAAGATAAAATGATCATATTGTTCATGACTGCGCATGTTCAAGACCCTCAGCGGAAAAAGTGGGTAAAGGAATAATATTGACGGCAAAAGAATCAACAGCAAGTTCTGGACGTGACGTTTAACGGTCAGGGTAAAACAGGATGGAATTTTTCACCTGGCGAGCGGGAAAGCTGCACCGGTTGTGACGAGTTGTTGCGTGCTAGGAGATCCAAAAAGGAAGAGAGATCTCCATGTTTTATAGTAAGAGGCGTTCACAAGATGAAGGAAACCGGATGTGAAGGTGTTGTGATGCGCAAAGAAGTGGCCGGGGAGAATCAGCTGACTAGTGAGAGCTGTTTGTTGATAAGGATCGATAACACGGCGTTTCTGGCTGGGATGGCAGTGATCAATATTGAATACGCCTTACCTATATGGTGAAATGAACGCTTTGTGCATCTCTGTCACATCTTTGGTGTCATCACTGGGAACTTGGAAGGATCGAGAGGTGCTTGAGGACCCTGACATGTCGATGATGGTGGGTGCAACGATGACCTGTGCTCAAGCCTTGCTAAAGATGGTAACCAGACTGTCGCGGGTGCCAACTGCAATTGTTTGGTGGAGTTGATCGTGACCAGTTGATCAAGCTCAAACAAGAGGATCCGGTGACAAACAGACGAGGAAAAAACAACCCTTTTTGAGAAAATCAAGGGCATCTTATATGGCAAATGTGGGGGTTGTGGAGAAAATATTTGCATAAAGCGGATGGTCCCGCCATCTGGGAATTAGGCGAACAAAGGGCAAGGTCCTGAATAACTTCTATTTGTCCGAGGTGGGTGGTGATGTGACAAGATACTATCGGACCTGCGATGTGTGTCAGTGAATGGTGAAGAAAGGTATTGTGCCTATAGTGCCCCTGGAAATGGCTCCTCTGATTGATACGCCTTTCAAGCGGATGGTGATGATGTCTTCTGTCCTATCAACCCATCAGGTGAGGCGGGATACAAAGTCATTCTAATCCTCGTGGACAATGGATCTTGGTATGCACAGGCAGTTGCTCTTCGGAAGATTGACCCAACTACTGTCAGTTGGGTGTTCCAGAGGAGATTTTGAGCGATGAAAAGACGCAAACATTGTCTGACTACATCAGACAAGTAAGTCACTTCACTAGAATCAAGCAGAAGGTAACGGTCTAGTGGATGGATTTTTGCTACCTGAAGACATGTCTTCACCGTCTCTGTAGTGAGCAACCCCAGCAGTGGCATCGGTATATGAATCATCCCCTCTTCACATACAGAGAGGTGCCGCAGGCTTCCACTCGCTTTGCCTCATTCCGCTTTATGGGAGAACCATTCGCGGCCCTATGCATATCTCAAGAAAGTTTTGGACAGTGGACATTCGAGAGCTAGATGTGAAAAATATATGTCGTTAACCTTCGGGAACGGCTCGACGACGCCTCGCAGATTGCCCGTAAGGACTTGAGGAATGCCCAGGCGAAGCAGAAGCATTTCTATGACCGGACGGCGAGGCAAAAGAAATTCTGCGTGGGTGACAAGGGCTAAATCCTTCTACCGAGTCGAACAAACTGTCTATGAAAGGACCGTTCGACGTTCTAGCGAGTGTTAATAGTAATGATTACCGCATCAACCTGAACTGAAAGGAGAAAACCTTCCACGCCAACGTGCTGAAGAGGTACACCACGAGAGATGCCGACGGAAGATGGCTCTGTGGTGGCAGCAAGACTGGCTGTTGTGGAGGATAATGGCAAGTGTAGCGGTTGTGAAGACAGTGTCTATGAAGTCTTATCAAAGCTTGATGGCTCGCGTAGCTTTGTGTCAGCAGTGATGTTGTTGTGGAGGACGACAACGAATGTTGTAACTATGTTGTCTGTGGCTTGACAGCTGGAGTAGAAAAGAGACCCTGAAGGCCCAGAAACTTACTGATGAGCGGCTTGGTGAGCAGCAACGTAAATTGGATGAGTTTGCAAGGTCTTTCTCCTCTATTTTTAGCGCCAATCTGATTCGACAACAGTGGAGGAGTACTCTATTGAGTTGACGACAACGTCCTTACCTAGATGCTCTGAGGCAGACTTAGTGTGACGAGCTCAAAAAGACGAAGAACCTGCGAATTATCAGAGAGAGCAATTCTCCTTTCGTAGTAGAAAGAAAGGCGGCTCTAATCGAATCTAACATTGACTACAAGAGGCTGAACAAGCTGAGAATGTTTCATCCTCACCCCAGGATTTCACCTGCTGATTTCTCCCAAGCATGGAAAAATGACAGATACTACTCAAAGAGAGAACTGGGGAAGGTTATTAGAAGATACCTTTCCACCAAAAAAGCAATCCAAAAACGGGGTTTATGAAAATGGACCGTCTTTATGAATTCGAGGACGTCGTTTGAGATGATAAATTGCGGAGCAGTTCTGAGCATGCTGGTGAGAGAGATGGACCGCGTGGTGGACTATTTAGATGACCTATTGGTCATCACTCCAACCTGGGAGTGACCGCATAAGGATTATGTCGGAATTTTACCGTGAGACCAACAAAGTGTGTCTATGTGCGATGAAGATCGACTTCCATAGCAAGCAACCTTGAGCACGTGAACGCTAATAACGTTCGGGCTGGGCCATGACACAACACTAAGAAGGAGGTTTGCGCATTTTTAGATTCAATTGATTATGATTTAAAGAAATTATTCCCTAGTGTGCAGTAATTTCGGCACCTTTATCTGATTAGGTGCGTAAAGGTCAGATCGAAGTAGAAGTAGTAGAAACAAAATAGATTGTATTCACATTCAGAAACGAGTCCGAAACGCCGTGAAAACATCGAAATTACCGCCGGGAGCAGACTGTGATTTAGATCAGGTACAAAGATACTCTTGTGAGAGCGAGGTAGCAGAGAGTCTTCCGAGAGCTCCCCTTAGACAAGTTTTTTGGCCCTGAACTTCTTATACTCTAAGAGGGCCGGGTCGCACCAAGGTCATGACTCCTAGGTATCCCTCTGCTTCCTTACCTCCGTTTTTCGGGATTTGAATCCGGTACCTTTCTCTTTCCAACCTGTGGCGAATTTTTTAACGCTCTACCAACTGTGCAAAGAATGCTCCCGATAGTTGGAGGAAACCAATTACATATGAAGTTACTGCTCATTCAATTTCTTCTATCCCAAATCCATCTAGAGCTACTCGTATTTTCAGCAGTCTCAGATAGTACTTAAGAGCTTTGATTCTTCTCAGGCCATTGATGGGAAGTTCGCTCAGAAGATTGCAGGCTGATGTTCCAACAAATCCTCTAGCGCCAACTTCTATAGGCAATATATAGGATGTGCATCCTGCCTTTCCAGTCCCAGCTCCTTGCTCAAGTCCTTGTATTTTTCTCTTTTCGATGTATTTGCCCCTTCCATTCTACTCTCGTAGTGTACTGTGAGTTCTACTATAATGATTTGTCTAGTAATGAAATACGATGTCGGGCCTCATTCTTGTGTCTTGAATGACTTTAGGATGTTGGTTCCATTGGGGGAGATCGGCTGAAAACTCCACTTATCACAGCCATCCAGTAAGCTCTTTCTCTGAGTGTCCATGCCAGCAGCAATTCCACACAAGGATTTTGTTCCACCTTCTAATATGAATAGTAGTGCCCTTGCCTTGGGTCGGACAAGCAGACCTTGTGCGTCACGTATTCCTATGGCATGTTCTGTTGTGTTGCCACGCGTACCTGCCCTGATTTAGAGCTACTTTGCAGGAACTGCCAACATATATTATGATCTGCTTGCCTTGGCATAGTGGGCATGCAGGATCATCTGTCATTCCCCACCCGCACCAGATTTGCATTTGAAGGCAGAAACTCAGATACAGAGCGGATAAGGAAGCTGATTCTGATTGGCGTCCTGTGCTACATCTCATATCATGTAAGAGATCTTTGTAATGCAGTTTCCCAGCTTGTCCAATGTCCTTGTTAGGATTGCTGATCATATTCCAGTATATTTCAGATAAAACTTAAGAGATTAAGAAAGCGAGGGCTAATCCTAAATTCCAATTGGACTTACTAAAATCAGATGAAAAACTAAGAGGCAAAATTTCTATAGCTGTGCATAACAAATATGAGACTCTAAACAAAAAGTCAGAGGTAGATCTATGGTCACAAATTAAAAATGTACTCAAAGAACTTATAGAGTTAAAAAGAAAGATAAAAAAGAGCCTAAAAATCGATAAACAAAGAAATACTCGATTTGATGGAAGAAAGGCGCAAACAAAGAAAATATAGAAGCCAAATAGAAAGACCTAAATAGACACATCAAAAGAAAATGCAATGCAGCGAAAGAAGAATGGATTAATCAATAATGTCAGGAAATATAGCAAAAGCTAAATATGGACAGCAGATTATGCAATATGCTAAAATTAAGCACATTGTGGTAAGAAAATAAAATGCAGAAGCCCTGGCTGCATCAAATCGAAAGACGGAACAATGTTTATGGGAAAAAAGGAAATACTAAGCAGATGGTCAGAATAATGTTTAAGATTTTTTTTTTAAATGATAAGTTCTAAAAACCCCAAAATAAGGAAAAGCATAGAAGGCCCAACTATCCTCAAAGAAGAGCTAGAAGTAGCAATACAGAAAATGAAAGATGGAAAAGCTGCAGATAATATACCAGGAGCAATAATTGAAGCATTTGATATTTAGCAATAGATCTGACACAAAAAATTCTTAATGCAAAATACGATAGTGGTATAATTCCAAAAAATATTTCTAAATCTGTTTGTTAAGTCTGCCTAAACACCAGGAGAAACAGAATGTGAACTTCACAGAACAAACAATTTAATGAGCCATTTTGCAAAAATCCTGTTACGTGTTTTGATGCATAGAAAGTGCAAGTCTCAGACAAGAAACATCTCCATAAGGACTAGAAATGCAACATTCACTCTGTCAATGCTTATGGAAAGATGTATAGAAATGCAAAAAGATCTCCACCTCTGTTTTATTGATTATTCTAAAGCTTTTGACAAAGTAAGACATGTAGAGCTGTTTCGTATGATAGAAAAATTGCACATCGATGGGAGAGATCTGAAGGTAATTAGAAATTTATATTGGAATCAAACTGCATCTGTAAGAATTGAAGAACATAGTGATTTCAAATCGATCAAAAGAGATATGAGGTGGGGATATGTAATGTCTCCTGATCTTTTTAATCTGTATAGTGAAATAGTCTTAAGGAATCTTGATGATATTTCAGGCTTAAAATAAATGGAGAGAATCTTAATAATCTCGGGTATTCAGATGATACAGTTTTAATAGCAGGATCTGGCGAACAACTCCAAAAACTTCCAGATACTGTAGTTTTAGAGAGCGAAAGGATAGGCCTGTCTTTGAATGTAAAGAAAACGGAATGTATTGTCATCTCAACGAAATCCTCTAATCACAAGTGCAATCTAGTTAGCAAAGGCGAAAAAGATCAAACAAGTTACAAAATTCAAATACCTAGGTCACCTGATAACATCAGATGGCAGATGCAGAAGTTAAATAAGTAAAAGAATACCAATGGCCAAATATATTTTCCAAAAAATGAAACCAATACTAGCAAACAGAAACATAAGTATGAAAACCAAACAAGAGAAGTGAAAACATATGTATGGTCAGCACTTTTTATGGTAGTGAGTATTGGGCAATTAACAAGAGAGATGTGGCTTATCAGAAGAATGATGAGGATATCATGGACAAAAAATTCCAGTAATTGATACTGAAAGAGCCTATAGAATTTTTAGGCCATATTTACTGACATAAGACTTTAGAACACTTAGCAATCACTATAAAGATTGAAGGCAAAGGCAGTGGAGGCAGACAAAGAATAATTTTTATTGAAAATCTTAAATCATAAACAACAGGTAAGAGTAACGCTAACAGCTTTATGAGATTAACTGAGAACATGATCGCTAATGTCTGTTTCAGAACGGTCCTGAAGAAGAAGATGGTCAGATCTATCCAAAAGTTATGTTTTGTTGTAATTATTTCTATTGGTTGTATATTTGGCTTTTTCACTGTTTCATTGTCCCTATTGTTTTCTTTACTTCTTCTTTAAAAACAGTGATGTAGGCTTTGCCATATGTAAGCCCCCCTTCAGCCCCCTCCCCCTCCGTGACCATCTCTTAGTGCTTCATTCTTTTCCTTTAAAACTGTATTGTCTTTTGATTTGATGCATCCAGGGCTACTGCCTTCGATTTTCTTAAGACTCACGGCGTTGATGTGTGCGTGCATGAAATTACTGTCTATATTAAGCTTTTGGTCTGTTTCTTAACACTTTTGATAAATTCATTCAACTTTTTCTGCAGTTCAATTATTTTTATATTTTTACTTTGGTCTTTGTATTTTACTCCTATATTTTTTTTTTCATTTGCGCCTTTCTTCCATCAAATCCAGTATTTCTTTGTTTATTCATTTCTTATGCTCTATTGTATCTTTTCTCTATTGCTTCATTAAGTGACAGTTTCGTCTGTGTTTTTGCCTTTTTTTTTGTTTTGTTTAGAGCCTTATATTTATTTTGCACAGCTACGGCAATTTTCATCAGATTTCAATGCGACTATATCGAATGATGGATTGGCCTTTTCTCTTTTTTAATTTCTTAAGATTTCTTTTAAACTTATACATGATTGGAATCATAGTTGGCCCCTGTCAGCGATTCTGATGTTTTGGTGGCGTTTCAGAATCGTTTCTAATCTATTTTCTTTCTATCTGTATCCCTGGGCCTCTTCCATGTCCATTGTTGTTCAGGACAGTTTTGATACCAAGTATTTCAGATGAGAGAATGATTATTCTAGCATCATTCAATTGGTTTACTCCCATGTTCATAAACTGTCCCTATGCCACTCAGCCAATAATATCCGCTACCCATTTATCTCTAACATTGCATTGAAATCTGTCATTATTACTCTTATGATGTCCTAGGGTTTTTTGAAAGCCCTTTACTTGTTCTATTTCTTCATAATTTTTTCTACTTTTATCTATTTGTTTGACTTATTATTTCAGATAAAGATAAATTTGATTAGGTAAGACTGTAACTGAGCAGATGGCTGAGAGACAAACCGCCAACATTAGTGATTTTTTTTTCTTTTTAGACCTGTAGAACCTTGAAAAGTTATCTTACGTTCAAACATTTTTCTTCAATCAGAATTAATAAAATTCTTTTCGATTTTCAGCAAGACTTGGAGTCATTTCTGGTTCTTAGTCTTTTGAAAAGAACTTCTTGATAATGCAGTGTTCAGTCAGACCTATCTCTGAATAGCGCAAGGCCATCCGTAACAATTTTAATAGCTTGGGTGTAACATTGCAAGGCCACAGTTGCTGCAAATGGGATAGAACAATAGCTTCACGAAGTATTCTTATTAAATTAAACCAACCGATTCGTCGTTTCAACAAAAGTTGTTGCGTTTGATGTTTTAATCTATTCTCAGTGACTTTTTTTTTTTACATTCATAAGCCATTTCATAAGACTTGACCAAATATGTTATATAGAAATGATAATTTGCTTTTTTAAACATTTTTTTTATCACGCAAAAGAGAGAATTTATTGGATTCGTTAAAACTTATCGTACGCTGCTGTTTTACATTAACCTCTTCAAATGACCGGGATATGTATCCGATCTTGTTCAACATTTGTCATTGTTTAAGGGAAACTCACCATATATTTTCACCTTGAAAGTTTTATTCTTTGTAACTTCGTTGTCCAGGTTGGCCTCGATTTTCCAATCCCCTGGTTTTGCTTGCAAGCCAAGTTGGAAGTCTAGTGATTTGGCAACTACATCACATGAAAAAAACTATTATATCGTACACGCACGAGCTTATATATAGATTATATATATATATATATATATATATATATATATATATATTATATACACATATTTTAGATATTATTTAGTTGCTTATTCATTTATATTTGTAAGACTAGTAATAATTAAAATTGTGCACAATAAGCCTCACACAAAATTACTAGTTTGTCGTTACCGTAGGGAAAGAGAGCATAGTAGCGATGAAGAGCGGTGATAAAAAAGTGTAACAAAGAAATCAGTGATACAATCTTCACGTCTACTTTTGAAAGTTTACTCACTAGGAACAAAAATTGATTTTCAAAAAGCAACTAATCAGCTTGTTGTAATTTGATTTTTCTGCCGTCGCGGTAGTAATATTTCCAATAGCGTTGGAACTCATGGGTATAAATTAAAAGACTGAAAGATTAATCATGGTCAAAGACATTCAAAAAATGAAACCAATGCTGAAAAACGGACACTTGAAAGTGAAATCTAAAATAAAATGAAATTATAATATTGCATGATCAGTAGCATTACGTGGTAGTGAGTATTGGATAGAAAACAAGAAAACAGAGAGAAAACTGAAAGCCTTAAAGAAAAATGATTATCATATTATCATGGACGGAAAACGTCCAATGAATCGGTTCTAAAAGAAGTTAATCTTGAGTGATCTTTAATTATACAATATTATGGAGGCCACTACAATTTTAGGACACATTTGACAACATAGCAAGTAAAAAAATTGTTGCTTGAATCCCGCACTCACATGTAATGTTCAGGTTAAAATATTGTTTAACCTTCGATCCATTAGGGTCTGTGATGTAGACCGAGCTAATCTGTTAAATAATAAAACAAATCATGGGATTAAATATGGAAGTGAAAAGGAGGTTGTAAAAATAACTGATTAAGGAACAAATAGGTCTGTTTTAAAATCTCAAGAAATAATATGATGAAGCTCTGAGCGTTGACGACGGCAATATCACATTATTTAATTTTGCATTTTGGGCAATAATAGTAGAGTAAGATTCGTTAATTGAACTCAAGCTTTTGGTATTCATCAGGCCGCCTTCTCCCGTGGCATGTCAATCTGCGATAACCATTCACCTATACCATCGTACTCGAAATGAAGTGGATTCTTTCTAATTATCCTGTATAGTTATACAGAGAACATTAAAGCAATTCTGGGCTCTTTAGAACTGCATGGTTAACAAAAGAAAACAATATAAAAGCGATCATGTGGCTTCCTAGTCGAGAAAAATATTGGCAAAGGGTAAAAAACAATGTTTCATGTGAGGAAACTGTATATGTGTCACAAACACCAGAAATAGAAGGTTGATAATACCTCTGA